>VWZP01004023.1:0-278918 GCA_013396995.1 Dicaeum eximium | reverse complement strand
TTTTTTTTTTTTTTTTTCACAAGAGTGTCCTGTCAGGGAATAAAAACTAGACTGGTTCATTTTAAGCAAGTCTGAGTTCTGGTTGTGTAATTATGTCTCTGCTCACTTGAACACGCACAAAAAAAAAAAGTGGAGGAGTTCCCAGGGGAAAAGTAATGAAGTCTGTTTGTCTTGCAAAAGCTACATTGTATTATAATACAAGAAATGACAGCATGAGATCTTCTCATGTAGGACATTCTTCAGGAATAAAATTCAACCAACAGATGAGTTTCAGAAACCAGTTACCCTGTTGCTAATTTCCCCCATGCCCCTGCAGAAGTTTGTTTAGTTCCTCTGCAAACTGCAAACTCCTCAGCAACTTAGGCAGGGTTTGCTCCTCAGCTGGCCTGGCTCAGCACAGTAATGGGATCAATAGTGGAGCTACTCAATAGCAGCCCTGAATTTAGAATGCTAATTGTTTAACCTTGCCAAGTGGAACAATTGCATTTTTGATACCACAGTGGTAGGGAGCTCAAATAAGCAAAGGGGAAAAGGACATTCTCTAATGCATGCACTTTTTTTTTTTTTTTTTTTTTTTTTTTTTTTTTTTTAACCTAATTAGGCAAATTAAAACTTGTGGGCCTAATGATGTACTGAAAATGAAGCATTTGCAAAACTCCTTACAGGTTGAGGGAGTAAAGGCATGGATTGTAAGACTGAGAAAAGAAGAAAAATCAGAAGGTCATGCTGTTTTATCTCTCACTGGAGTTTTCTCCTAGGATTTGTTATGATTTACTGTCATTACATATTATGTAAACAGTCACTGTTTCCATGAAGTGGGAGGTCCTGTTAATCTTCTGTAGCTATTAAGCATTGTTTGTGAGTTTAACTGGAAATGTACCTCCTTACTGTACGGGAATGATCAGGAATCTGTACCCTATAGCCTCGGGTTATGGCTCTGACCCCATTAGATGTGTAGGTGGGGTCTCCCTGGTAAGTAAGTGAAGCCAAGGAAAGTCTGAGATGATTTCCATGCTTCCTGCTGTTGTTTCCTCCTTAGTGGATGCTCCTGTCTCATCCAGATTAGCAACTGCCTGGCCCCAGGGCCCACGAAAATACTCTGGAAGGATACTTTCTGTTTGAGCTTTAGGGAATGACTGCATGGCAGGTGGTTAAAAAAGAACAAAAACCAAAAGATAAATAGAGAATGAAGCCTCCCTTTTTTCCTTGCTTCCTTCTAAATCCTTTACTTCATCCTCTACCAGCAGAACCTGTATTACTTGGTCATTCAGGCTGTCCACACTTTCTTCAACAACAAAGGCAAATCAGTTCTAGCAAATACATTGCTTACAGTCTTGTGTTCCTTTTGTTGAAAAAAACTCCCTTTCTGTGTTGTTTTATTCCACAACCTATACCCAAAGTTTCATTCTAGTGGGAGCCTACCTGGGATGGCGGAGAGTAATTTATTAATTCTCCTTTTCAGGTGTGATTCCTTCAGTGCTGCCACACCAGTGGAGATCGTGGCAGGGTCTCCTTCCACACCAGCGGCTACACTGGAGCAGATTCTCTGGCACTGGTTCCTGTCCCTGGGAGTTGTCCTGGCTAGATGGCTGTGAGGAGGTGGGAAGAAATGCACAGGAGTCCTGTGCTCACTCACTAGGCTGCCAAACATGCACATTTCACTGCTTTCTTGAGAGCATTTTCCTGCTGTGGAAATGTGATATGCCTGACTAGGTAGGCCAACAGCTGTGTGATTGTCCATCTGCTCCTTCTCCAGATTAAATATTAGCCCTCGTGTCTCCTCCAAAGCAATGAATTTTCTCCAAGTGCGGTTCTCAAAGAAGAGCTTTGCTTCCTTCTCTTCTTCTGCACCAGATACTCCGTGAGATAAGCGATACAGATGGGCAGCAGGGGAATTGAGGCACACAACTGCCAAAGAGTAGGGCCTATTATTTGTGTTGATTTTTAAATGTAATTGTTCCTCAGTGGTAAATGAAACAAAGCACACAGCCACAGCGAGATGACCACACAGTGTTGGTGAGGGAATCCTGTCACATGTGCAGGGTGAAGGCATCTTGGCTGTTGGCCGGCGAGATCTCCCCAGGAGACAAGGGCTTCACAGAGAACTTCTTCCATGAGAAACATTTCAGCTCCTCAGGCCTTTTTTGCTGCTTCTGCTCTAGCCCGACCACGTACGTTTGTTTATCAATGTTGCTAGAATTTTTGGTTTCTATAGATGAGGATGTTTGAGCTGACTGTTTGTTGTTTTTTTCCAGCTGACATAGAGAGAAATATTTGAGATAGATTTCAGAAGTAGCCAGGGTAATTCTCAATTTGTTTCTTTAGAGCTTCATTTTCCTTATGCAAATTACTCGTAACTCCCACTGAAGCCAATAAATTCCTGGTCCTTCACGGCAGGAAAGGCACTAAAGTCAATGGGAATTATTTGTATCCTGCAGTGGGGGGGGAATAAGCCTCCTGGGAAACTGTGGATCTCCTATTTGCCATAAGCCATCCATTATTTCCCTGTCAGTAACAAGTCATTCCAGGATTTGTAGGAATCTATTGTTATTTAAGAGTATCTGTGCTTTCATTCTCACTTCTCATATAAAAGTAACTGATGTGAGTTATGAAATTGCGTTAATATATGGATTTCTGCTGACTCTTCCTTTATGGCTTATCTTTCATTGCCTCTATTGTAGCACTTGTTGCCCTGGGATTCAGAGTTATGTCCAGGCTTGCTGCAGATCTCCTCTCTTCAGAATTTCATCCATTGCTCGTGAGAATTTCAACTTCTGGATAAATAAATATTTTGGGTCAGGTCTTAAAAACACAGAAGTCCTAATTTGAATGTTATTTTTGGAACATGCCCATGTCTTAGTGGAGCTCTCATACCACAATAGCTGATGGAAGAAATAGAGAAATGTAACTTCATGTCTTGGTTTTGAGGGTCAGAGGGGAGGGTAGGAGATGGGAGAAGAAGTAAATAGATATGGTGCCTGAGCTTTCCTGCAGAAGAATAAAAAGGGTTTAGTAGTGACAGTAAGTAGAACAAGCCCAGTGTCAAATGCATCTTCCAAAGAGAGCTAAAAATCGTATCAGGCTAAAACAAACTTATGTGGTGGCTCAGGGGGAGCTGCAGCAGCAAGCTGAACTTGCCCCATCCTGTCTCTCTTGGCCTTTTGTTCTAGGAACAGATGTCCCTTCTCCCCCAACTGTCTTCTAGTTTCAGAATTAAGAACTTGGGCTCTGAACTTTTAATTCATGATTGCCTTCATAAGCTTCTCTATCCCCACACTGCGAGAGTAATTTCATTGTTTTTCTTCTAATTATCAGTCTCTTCCTGTATTGCCTGTGTAAAATGAAAAAAAACAAAACAAAAAAAACCCCAAAAAAACAGGCTTTGCTGACTTCTTGGGCCTGTGCTGGACAACCCTTCCTACCCAGATATTTAACCCTTTTCAATTTCTAACAACACATAAGCAGAAGAAGTTTCTGGAGCTGAATACTTCCTGTCTTTGGGAAGAAAAATTAGGTGGTACTTTACAGACAGAAACAGCTTAAAACCATCTTTAAATAGTAGAATTGTAAATTGATCAAGAAAAAAAAGAAAAGAAACCAGAGAAAACCTTTGGGATAAAATGCTTAGTTTTTCATGCCATCAGGAGAAATAAAGTTTTTTTAAGTATATTCATTTTAACAGGTGCTTTTGACAGTGCCAAAGATATTTTCCACATTCATGTTAGTGAATTATGTCTCTGTTATTCTTAATTCTCTTCCAGACCTCCTAAACTAAGGAGATACAGACTAACTGGTCAGACACCCAGAACAGGCTTGTGGGATTTGGAAAATGAATGGGGAAAATCAGATGTGATTGGTGGGCAAGCAGAGGGTTTCTGTACAGATCTGTGGCCGCTGTGGGCTCGGGTTTGGCACCTTCAGCCCACGAGGAGGTGCCTTGGTGAAGCCCCAGTGGAGAGAGCAATGCAAGTTTGTAATCATGGATGGGACAGGCTCTTCAAGGTGGAGGCTGTCTGGCTTATCAGCAGAGCATCACAAAATTCCAAGGAAGGCAGGCAGAAAGGTTTAAATAAGAAAAATCCTTGGAACCTTTCTGTTGCAAAGGCAGACAATTAGGCAAGCATTGCCAGTTGATTTTCCTGACAACTGAATAAAAAATGATTAATAAATGGTCAGATTTATGTCACATAATGAACTTACAATTTATTAAGAGAGTCTACAACTATCAACATCATGCAGTGACTTTAACAATAGGATTTATACGTGGTTGCATCTTTTAAAAATACCAAATGAGGGTCAGACATATTAGGATCATGTCCTAATGTGATATAAACAACCATAAAGTGATTGAAGAGATTCATTGGGGTTCTTTGTTTCTCTGATCTTCCAAACAGCAGCACCCCATGTGATCAGATGCTCCATTTCATAGAGCAGTGTGATTCCTGAGTCTATATTTTGTGCAATTATTTTATTATTTTTCTTCAGACAGCCTTCCAAATGCTTTCAAGAGTTGTTTGTAGCAGCATGAAATGCAGCAGTGAGCAAGAGGTTCCACATCTGCTTCTTCCACTGTGTTGACTTTTGTGAAACACTAACTTGTTCACGGGGATGCTGTAGAATATTGATCAGAGCACAGAATCATTAACACAAAGTAGTTTTCCACATCCTGCCTCATGGCTGTTCACGCAGTTGATGTTCAACTTTGGCAGTGCAGTGTTCGGGATGTGGAAGCCTCTTTTAATCAAATATTACGAAACAAGGGCCAAATCTTCAGCTCCTGCAAATGCCCTGGCACTTGCCAGTTTCCATTGGGCTGCATTGATTTTTCACTCTCTGAAGAACCTTGTCCCTGAAGCTTCTAGATTGAGATAAATGCTGTCTTACTACGGAGCTTTCCAATGATCAGCTGGAAGCCTGAGGTCCCCTGGCTCCATCTGGGTAATAAAGTGCAGATGCTGGATGCCTCTCTCCACCTGATGAGCTGTCAATGTGCTGGATAGATGAGCTGTCGGGAAACGAAAGAGGTTTCAAGTTGAAACATTTCTTAGTTTTTTCTTTCATAAAGAAACAAGAAGTTAAAATAATCCTATGGAATGCCTTGATTTCACCAAATCAGCGTTTTTTTCCCAAAGAGTATTGGTTCTAAGAGAAGCCAGAAGCCCTGTGAGTTCAGCTGAATTTTAGAACTCTGCTACTGTACTGCTTTGGAGTGAGGAGGGAGCTAGAGATTGGTTCCTTGCATTGCACAGGCAGGATGGCTCTGCGGTGAGTCACGGGGCAGCAGGGAAACGGGGCAGAGTTCAGTGCTCAGTGGTAGGGTAAAGGCCTGCAGGATGGAAAAGTCCATGCCAGCAGGGATTCACTTCAGGATCCCTGAAGCACTGGGCACTGCAGGGGTTTGGTGCACCCACAAGGTGGGTGTTAGGTGGAAATCAGTGAGGGTGGTGGCTGGTGAGTGCGGAATGCCGAGGTAACACACACCGGGTACGGGTTTTGGGGTTTCCATGAAGGGACTGATAGTGGAAAATGTGACACAGAAAATCACTGTGTTAGAGGTAATAATTTCAAACACTTTGCTCCACTTTGATTTCAATCTGCTGCTGCCTTATTAAGTTAGGAGCATTCCTGTGAAGATCCCTAAGTAGATGGAACTGGATCCTGCCTCTCTAGCGCACAACGGGAGCTATGCTGTTTATTTCATTAACACACTGGGCCTTTAGGGAGAGAGAATGTAATTACTACTCAAACAGAATAGGTCCAGCCCACAGATTCTTTCCTCAGCTTAAAACATCTCTCCAGTAAAGGCAAAGATGATTTTAAACAGAACAAAGCGTCCACAAAGAGCTTAAAATGCTTCATCTCTAAGCCACTTCTTCAAGCACAAAGATGGCCTGAGCAGATACATTTAATATTGAGCAGCCAGGACATGGACAGTCTCAAAGCCCTGCTTTTGGGCCACTTGACAGCAGAGGAGAGTTCCCGTGTGAATGCTGAGTGCTCCAGCTCACTCTGCCGAGCCAATCCATTTCTTCAAAGACTAGACAGTGCTGAACTTAGTAACATGAAAAATGTGACTTTTTAAATTTCTATTTTAAGTCCACAGCTGGATTTTCAGTCAATTAGGATGTTTCTTTTCTTGTGGTTTCTGGTTAAAATATTACCTTAAGTCAACCAACTAATGTTTTAGTCTGCCCTTAAAATATGCAAAGTCAAGATTGCGCTTTTTAAAATTTTCAAGACCAAATTTTTCTGTGTGATTTTTAACAAAGCTTCTGCAAATGGGTAATGATCAGGATCTGAGATTTCTCTTCTAAATATTTGCTGTTTCCTGATAGGAGGAAATACTCAGCCAAAATGTCCCTTTCAATGTCAGTGAGATATTGAAAGTCCTCTGAATAACTGCAAATTGCGGATGAGGTTGTACACCCACCTAATATGGTCCTGACCAAAAAAAAATTATTAGCATTATGAGAGAGCTCAAAAGAGCTTTAGGGGTCAGAAATAGCCTCTGGAAGTATATTTTGATTTTCTATACAGGGCACAGAGTGCTGGTCTGGTTTTCCCAGGGTTTCAGTCGGACTCTTTGCCAGCAGGCAGTTTGAGTTAGACTGCACTGCAAATCAGGGCATTACCTATGAAAGGTCTCAGTACAATTTTGTTCCTTCTGCTGCAAAATATTATGTCCTAACCATTTTCTAACAGCATTTCCTCTGCCCCTAAGTGAAAATAAAGGGTGAAAAAGGAAGATAACGCTGGTTTTATGTTCATGTGAGGTGGTCAAAGTTCCCTAGGCAGGCTGAGCTCTTCGCACACCTCACCTGAGCAGCTGTAGGACTAAGCTTAAAAATCCACCTCCCGACACTTCTGAAGCACTCACTGCCCTGCCCTGCCTTCTTTCTTCACTGTTGACTGGGATTTTATTTGATACACCTGTAGTGTTCTCTCCAAGTCTAGGGCTCCCTGATTTGACTGACATCAGTTTTCTCTTTCATCAGTCAGAGACTTTGGTGCTACAGATGACTGTAGTTTGACAGTCTGTTTGCACATCATGCCTGGGGCAGTTCTGTGACTGATAGCTGAGTGGGAGATGGAAGGATTGCACAGCCTTGAACTTGAACTATCTGGGGTCTGGTCTACAGAGATTTGACACACATTCTTTTGCAGGGTTACAGAAAAAGAGCTGTGTCCTGTGGCACTCTGAAATGAGAGTTTGGTGCATTGAGAATGATGCTTTGCTTTGTTTTCTCTTTCTCTGTACATGCTTATAAATCACACAGTACTATGTTTCACCAGAGGCATGAAACTAATAGGTATAATAGGTATTTCTATATCCAGTTACTCTCATGTTAGTTCTGTGTTCCACAGTGCAAAAAACAAGACACAAAGAGATAAAGGAAAACAAAAAAAGAATGTGCCAAAGAGTGGTGGAGGAGAGGTAGAGAAGCCATACTGTTCCATGTTAATTTAGGCACTGGAGTATTTGATTTCTGGTAATGTTCATTGTCTCAGACATGCACCATCTTTGGAAAGAGAAATGTCTTTGAAGGTAAATCCAGCTCAGAGGTTTGTGTGTGCTTGTGTGTAACAGGAGCATTCTAAATGACCTTTAAGGCAAGGGCAATAGCTACCTGTACTTTGTCATTTCCTCAGCTATGCAGTAGAGAAATTTTTAAGTATGCAGAGAATATTATCCCAGATAATTGATGGAGATAGAAAAGGTGAGATGGAGATAGAAAAGGTGAGTATGGATCTCATATCCTGTTGCATCCCTGTAGGCAGGGTACACCACAGTAGAAAGCAGCAGGAATAGCTGAGTAGACAGCATTTCCTGTCATGTTTCAGAGAAATAATATTGAAATCGACTGTATTTTCCACACTCTGAGCTGATTTACAGCAAGGCTGCAGCTGTTAGCACAAGCCCAGGGAAAGAATGAACCACAGGGCCTGTTTGCCTCAGGACTATTCTGAAGTGCCACTTAGTCTCTCTTTCTGGCCATGGGAACCATGGCCACTGACTGACTCCATGGCATCTCTGAGGCATCAACCACCCAGTTGGGTTATCCCTCCTGGAACAGAGCAGGGATATGCCCAGCCTTTGTCTGAACAGGGAGGCTGAAGGAAACAGCCAAATGCCTGCATGTTCCATGGTAACAAGTGAAGCAGCATCGAGCATGGACCTTTCTACCAGTGCTTCTCTGCAGTTATTGTACTTTTTCTGTCTCTTTTCTATATGTATAAGACAGATCACAAGTGTGGAAAGATTCACAGGGGCAGACACTGACCTCTGCTCTGTGGTGACCAGTGACAGGACCTGTGGGGGTGGCCTGAAGGTGTGTCAGGGGAGGTTGAGGCTGAATATTAGGGAAAGATTCTTCACCCAGAGGGTGGTTGGGCACTGGAACATTCTTCCCAGGGAAGTGGTCACAGCACCAGCCTGAAAGAGTTCAAGAAGCACTTGAAAAATGCTCTCAGGCACATGGTGTGGCTCTTGGGGTGTCCTGCACAGGGCTGAGAGTTAGACTCAATGATCCTTGTGGGTCCCTTCCAACACAGCATTTTCTGTGATTCTGTAATAACCATGCTCAAAGTGTCAGCAGGTCTAACACTTTATTCTCGTAAAAGCAAGGGATGCATAGAGAAGTAATTTCATATTGAAAAATGGTGAGATTCTTATGGAAAAAATTCCCTATTTGCCCTGCTTGCCTTTCCTGAGGGTTACCCTTATATTCCTGTACATGGCTCAGGGCTGCAGTTCAGCCCAGCTGGGGCTGTCACTTGTTGTCCCCAAGACACTGTAGGATGCTGTTCTTCAGTTTTGTCACAGCTGTGCCCTTGCTGGCATTGCTGCTCCAGGCCTTACCTGCATTTGCTGGCCTGGGCTGGCCTCAGCTCTCTGTGTACTTGGCTGGTGGTCTGGGCTCAGGGCTGACCCTGGGCTGTCCCCCTGGATCTGCCCTGCTCAGCTCTCTGGCCCGTCCCTGGCTGTGTCATCACGCTCAGTCCCTGAGGGAACAACTGGCCCTTGCTGCACTCTGACATTACACTCTCCCTCCCTGCTTCTCAGGGCTGGGCTGGATTGTTCACTCTCAATTCAAGGCCAGTGTTCCAAAATATTTAAGCTGTTAAGTGGCTCCTCTCTGGGTAAGAGGCCTTTCTTCTTTTACTGAAGGTGATGAGGTGTCTTCATAGTCTGTATATGCAATCCGTGACAAGTATCTAACCTCCTCCTTTGTGAGTCAGCTTCCAGGAAAACTGCATCAGGAATTCCAGGTGTCCTGTGGACACAATTCAAGGGAAGGTGTATTTGTTACCTCTTCAGAGTGTTCATCAGAAAACCCCTCAGAAAATGCTTTTGCTGTTCCAGCTTTGTTAATTTTCCCCGGTTATTAAACCATCAGTGTTTGTAATGCTGCGAGCTGCCAAACAGTGAACAAGCTCTTGGCCTGGCCTCGCGTCGTTTTATACTTTACACTGGCAAGTATTTAATTGTTTGGGAGTTAGTCCAACATACACTGCCCTTCCCATTATTGATTGCTGGAGCAGCCAGCATGTTTTGTAACTGCCTGTTTCAAAGACCGACAACTGCATTTGAAGTGTATAGTCTGTATTTTGTCAGCTGTGGCAGGGAAACGTCTTTGGAACTGGATCACATAATGCACAGACCTGATAGATGGACTCAATTAAATCAACAATAATATAGTAGTTGGCACACTCAGTGTAGCTACTCTGATCCTGCTCTATCATTTTTCCAAATCCTTTTTATTCTTCAAGCCTCTGATCAAAACTTTAGGCCCTTTATAACCCTAATTCAAACATCACTTCAGAGGTTAACACATTTGAACTCCCAAAGCAATGCTTTTAACTTCTATCTTGTGGTCAATAAGAGGCTAAGTCTATCTATAAACAGTGTCAGATGGTGTCTCACACGTTGCACTTAAGAAACCTTACTCCTGATAGTTCCTTGACCTTGGTGGCCTTGCAGATTGGGCAGTTTAAATGACACTGAGCAGGGTACCCACGGAGAGATCACACTCCTGATACTGTAAAGCTGACAGCAAACTGACAGTGCTCGGGGTGTGAGGAAGGAGGCAGGAGAGCATCAGAGAGAAGTGAACAGTGAAGTCTGTCCCAAAGCAGCAGGTTGAGATAATTATATGATATATTTATGGCCATATTCCTGTATTTTTTTTTCTGTTGTCCATATATTAGCTACACGCACGTGTTCTAGAGAATCACAAAAGCAGATATGCTCCTAGTGGTTATTCTCTCCCTTTTGTGCCTGGTAGTGTGGTAAATGACCATAATATTAGGAATTACTTGGACCAGAAATAGTGTTACTGTAGACAAGCACCCACATTGGCAAACAAATCCTGGATCTTCAGCTGGCTCAAGTGTGGGAATATTTTGTGACATGGGTGTTAGGTTAGTTTGTGTTAGCTGGGGATCTGCTCCAAAGAAGCATGAAGAGGAATTCAGCATTCAGCTCCTACTGCAAATCCTCTAAAGGACAAGTGACTACCAGTGTGATAAAGGTGAAATTGTATGAGAGGAACCAAGTTTGTTATTTCAAGGGACTTGTTTACTAAACAAAGCTGTTCTCAACCTAGTGTGAAACCTATCAGTATCCAAGACTGAAGGGAGAAGGTTTTTCATTGTGGTTACTTTGATGATGATGACAGCAGAAAATCTGGGGCAAGGTAGAAGTCAAGCCCTTTTCATTCTTCACAGAGTACTGCCTTAGAGAGTAATGGAAGTAATCCCTGCACATCCAGCCTCTGTCCCTAGATCTCATGCCAGATTTGTGCTGGGTGATTTCTCTCAGTTGCAAATATCATATGCTGTACAGCTGATGTGCTCCTGCTGTAGCTGGAGCCCCATTAGCAGAGGTGGCCATATATCCTTTGTCAGGAGCTGAACCAGAACACCAACTGATACAAACAAGGCTGTAGAGGCAGCTCCTCAAAGCCATCTGTATCCATCAGGATAATTTCTCCTTGTGCATCTAATGGATCCAACTATGCTGGCATGAGTCTGTAATACACGTGCAGGCTACAATCCATTTCTAAGCTCCTGAGCATATAAAATATTCATTCCACATGCCTCTGTTCCACAGCAGCATGCATTTCTTCAGTTCTGTCTTGTGGGAACAACTTGAACATGCCCTACCTAAAATTTTACATATGCTGAGCTGGTGGGACAGACGAGAGTAGGGGAGAGAAACAATTCTGCCATGTTGACATATTTCAAAGGCTCCCATTTCTTACTGTTCACAACTGCAAATTGTTTGATCGTGGAGTTGTTAGAACTCAGCTTTGCAGAGAATGATACAGTGAATATGATTGATTAATTTTTTTTTTATCTTCTTCACTTGCTTGGTTGATGTGAGGGCTATGAACTTTTCAGATTTATTTTAGGGAAATTAATCAAAGAATCCAGGGGCAATACATGACAGAAATAGGGGTTTGTTTCCAAACTGCAAAATTTTTTCAGATTGCATGTAACATCTGTCTATTTGTGGGTGAAGGGAATGAATATGGAAAATCAGACACTCCTGTTTCAGAAATGGATGAACTGAGATTAGCTGGCTAAAGACAGTCAAATTTTGAATCATAGGCTCATGATGGCAGCTACTGGACAAGTTTAAAGTGACAAGCAGGAGAAAAGTGTGGCGATTATCATAATTTTCAAGTATAAAATGGGAAGAAGATCAGTCAAGGTGATGAGTTTTTAAGGTATTTTTTTGTTACACTTATTCCATCACATTGAGATACAATGATTACCATGTCTTGGGCTATTTCTCCTTTGAATATTGTTGCCCAGAAATTCTTTCTAGAGTTGATGCTGTCAGAGGCAGGTAAACTGTTTATACAGCTGATTCCTGTTTAGTAGGTATAATGTTACTGTTATTTATTTTGTAGAAAAACAGCTAAGTTTTGGTTTAACACCAAGTTTATTTTCTTAGGGAGCAGCTGAAAAGCTTAAATAATTGTAAATCTTGGGTTTTGCTTTTTTCCAGTTGTTTTGCCTTCAAAAAATCTCATTTCTGAATAACTTTAGAGATGTTTGTTTTTGAGAAATTTTCAAAGCTGTAACATTTGACTTTACTGATGCACGGTTTTGTCAAAATCTTTTTGAAGTATCTTCATTTTGTTTCTCAAATGGAGAACTAGCAATATTTTCATCACCTGATTACATTTTTCCATGTTACTCATGACCAAATGACAGGTTCATTGATCAGTTCTTTTGTCTATAAACACAGTTTAAACATCACTTTTAAATGGAAAAGATAGACCAAACAATCTGATAAGGATTCCTGATTGTGTACACTGCATGTCTCCTTGTAATTCCGTAGCTCTGGGCTCACTGGTTGCGGTACCTTTATTATTAATAACATAAATACACTCTCTATTCTGTGTTTCTGTAATTTCTCTGCTGGACTGACTTCAGCATGCGATGTTTTTGGTCTTTGACTGTAACCTGTACCTAGATCATCTCGTCTCCACCTCCAAATTCACTCCCTTCTCCTGGAAGGTTGCACGGAGCCTGGAGGTGCGTTCCATTCCTTGTCATCTGGGTGTGTTCTGCTGTGCTCAAATAAAAGCTGTATCTCAGCACAGCGATCTCTCAGAAGATGAGAGGGCTGTTGTGCAAGCTACTTGCTGATCAAATAAAAAACTTCTGCCTCTAAACACAGACAATCAAAGCAAAGAATGGGAGAAAAGTGTTATCAACTCTCATTGATTCTTAAAATGGCACAGTAAGAGCTCACAGCTCCACCTGCCCACGCATACAAAGCAGTCTTATGCCTGTCAGTGTTTGAAATCAAACCCTGGTCAGGCTAATCACTTAATTACAGGATCACCTTTTCCCTTTTGAATATATTTTTCTCGCTTCTTGCATTTTGAGAGTACCTGGTTCAGGGCTGAAATCAGTATGTCAGGAAATAGAGAGATGCAGAATTTTGTACTTTTCTTGGAGCTGAACTTATGAGTTTTGAGCTCATATCTAATGAGCACTATGACCTAGGGGGAGAAAGGAGTGTGATCTTACCTTACTCTTGTGGAAGTTAGAGCCTGGCCTGGGATAACTGACTTCAGTTTTGTGTTCACTGGGGATGGGCCAAGTCAAGTGTCAGCAGCTGCATGAGTGGTAGAGATAGCCTGAGTTCCCCAGGAGGGGAGGGAGGCTTCAACCACACAGGACAAGTGTAAAATGTTTTTCTCACCAGGGAACTCAAAATAAACACTGTGACAGTCTGAGTCCCACATTACCTTGCTGCCTGAGAAAATGTAAAGTAAGTACCATCACTAAGCTGGCCTGGAATTCCCCACTTGATGCTTTAAGCATCTCCTTGATGAGTGGAGGAGAGATTTGCCTGTCTCTATCTTTGAAAGGTGATAGAAATACTCCAGAAAAGCATGTGCCAATTACATGCATTAATGTCTCCAGCAAAACCCAATTCTCAGCTGAGGATGTTGTGCAGACAGCACCTCCCGTCAAAGCATGGAGCACAAAACAGGATTGCAGGGTCTGGCATGGAGGAGCGATAACAGAGGGGAGAGAGGTTCCTGCAGTGTCTTGTGAGCTTCCCAGGGCTGTCACCGAGAGGCAAAGGCTGTTTAGGGGACGAAGCTGGTGGCTTTGAATCCCTGACCTCAACAGATTTTGCCTTCGTTACATAAGAGTGAGAGTGCTGCCTCTAAAATAAGAAAGGGGAAGTTTTTGTGTTTACTTCTACCAGCTAGAGTTACACAGGGACATTTGACTTCCAGTTGTTTTGAGGAGTGAGGGCTACATCTTACCTATTGGGCCTTTGGAGAGTACCCAAAATTGCATTTGGTTGTGAAAATTGGTGTTTATAGGCTTAGTAAAGCATAGGGAGAGTATAATTATGTTATGTATAGATATCTAAAGAGACTAGCATTTCTTATCTGGCCTTCTACATAACAGTAAGAATGAACACAAATACCTAGGAAAGATGTGGCTATCCTACCCCTTTTTCTGTAGTCTATTAGACAGTTGCACATTAACCGAAAGGAAAATTCCTGGGATCTGGCCCTTTGTTGACATAATTCCTTACAGACATCTGTTCTCTTCTGATCTGATCTGTTCTGTGCATCAGATCTCTTCTGCCAGGAGAAGGGATTCATGTCCACCAAGGGTCTCTAACCCTTCAAAATATTGGCAAAAACCAACAAATTGCTGTTGGGGCAAGAAAATTGTTGTAAACTGTGAAGAGCAGAAGCAGCTCTAAGTGTGTGCAGCTTTACAGATAAAACTCTTCCCTCTGTTCACATCTCTTGGTCAGTGTCAGAAGAAAGCACTCTTGTTCCAAGGTGCTTTGCTGCTGTCCTGTGTAACATTCCAGAGGGGTGGGTGTTTAGGCCAGGACATTGGCATGGCTTGTTGGAACAGGCTCTCCACTTCTGGTATTTACCTTTGCCTTTCCCCATGGGGATTTCTGGAGAAGAGGGATGGCTGGAAGAGGCATCCAGCCAACCTGTTCTACCTGTTCCATCCCTGGGTCTAGCTCCATTTGTGGAGAGTACTCCATCCTCCCTTTGAGGTGCAGAGATTGGATCAGTCTCAGAGGAAGATTCAGTGGGCAGTGAAACACAAACACATCTGCCCTCAGCTTGTGTGACTTGACAAAGCAAACTGCCTCCAGTGAAGCTCTGTGGGTTTGTAGCAGCTGAAGAACCGGCCCAATAGGACACCAGGAGCTTCCGACTGCAGATGAAGCAATTCACTTCTGTTATTAGCAGTTGGAGGCTTTTTGAATCAGGAAGAATGGCAAGATTGACTTCCTTTTTGTTGGGCTCCGAAGTAAAAAATGGGGTGTTGTCATCAGCAATGTTGAAAAACACCTCCTAATTTTGAGAAAATATCCTGTTCCTGAATTGTATTAATAATTTACCAGCATATTAAGCAGCTGTTACAGATGTTGGGGGTATGTGGAACATTAATATACATTAGGATGAGAGATTAATTTAGGGAAATTACAACATGTTTCTGAAAATTACATTAAAAGTTTGGAGTGCCCTGAACTACAATATGACACAAACTGGGACCGAGATCCTGAGAATCTGAATTCAATTTGTGACTGTCAGTGACACCCCGTGTGACCTCAGGGAACTTATATAAGCTCTGTCTGCCCTATTTGCCTTTTGTTAAAGGAGAAGAAAAGAAAAAAACTTTCTGTTTCTCACGTTTGCCTGCTTAGAGTTGAGGCCACTGGTTCTTTCTGTAGAGCACTGAAAAGAACAAGACCCAAGACTCTTTGTGAGGG
This sequence comes from Dicaeum eximium, assembly GCA_013396995.1. NCBI lineage: Eukaryota > Metazoa > Chordata > Aves > Passeriformes > Dicaeidae > Dicaeum > Dicaeum eximium. The sequence continues at coordinate 263,629 of VWZP01004023.1, read as the reverse complement.
GCCCTGGGCTTTACCACAGAAGTAATTTTAAAAGGAACAAATTCAGTAATATCTGGAATGCTGAATCCCAAAACAAAATTAGAACAAGGCAGCTCTGGGCTTGTACACACAATGCTGTTTTTTAATTGCTACTTCAATAATTCATTATTTTTAAAACTAAATACACTGATGTTTATGAAATAAATAACTACATATTTTATTGTCACCAGCAAAGTGCTAAAAGGAGAAGAAAGGAAATCCTGTGGAGACCTTCTCCAGTGGGAGAGCCCTTTGAGACAGAGCTGCAGAATTAGGTGCAGCATTTATTTACTCAGTCCTGATCAGTTTAAAGCACAAATGCTTCAAGTTCTCATGGTTGTAGGACCCAGTGCTGCCTTGTTCTGAAAGCACAAGGGTGCAGTTCTTCATCTTCTGCACTTCCATGTGAAATGTTGGAAGCTCTCTCTCACGATTTCTTGGGTCTGTGCCCCACAGCATCCCTGCTGGGCTTGGGAGTTACAGCTCTATGTCACTTGAAACTTCATTGCCTGTGATCCAGCAAGTTGTATATGTTCCTCTGTGGCCTGGGTGTTTAAGGAACACATCTTCTTTCCCTTCAGTGATGCAAAGCAGCTGAGTGGGGCCACCTATGACAGTATATCATGAGATTCCCTTGGATTCACGGTCGGCCGTCTGCCCTGGATACAGATGGTGAGGGATGAGGGTAAATCCCTGAGGGGAAAGCCCCATATGCCCGTGTGTGTTTGCCAGTTGTCCAGAGGGTCACCCGCCGCAGCACCTCTTTAAAAACTTATCATTAAGCCCGTCTCCTTTGTGAACTTCCTCATTATCATTTCATTGTGCTGCGCGGTGCTGGCCAGGCGCAATGAATATTGACTTCATGCTTGCTTTTCTAATTGAATTACAGGGGAGCAGGCTGAGCCACTGAAGTTTCCAGCCTGCAGTCCTGCTTCCCTGGCAGCCAAGTGAATAGAGGCTGAAAGAAAAGCTGTTTGCTTAGGCATTATGGATAACAGAGACCTGTCACAAAGCTGCTACAATGATTTATTAAAAGACAGAAGAAAATGAGAGAGAAAGAGTCTTGCTCACTTTCAGCACCAGCTGCTTGCTTTGCTTGTCTTCTTTCCTTTATCTTCCTTTTTTTTTTGTCTTTCTTTTTCTCTTTGGCACTTGCTTGCTTTCTCTTTCATCCTCCATTTCTTTCTTCCCCTCCTTCCTCTTCTCTCTTTCCCTACCTCTCTCTCTCTCCTCTTCGTGATCTTGTCTTATCAAAAATAGAAAGAAAAAGTCAAAGAAAAACATATCATTTGAGCAAATGCTTCAAGAAAAAAAGCATCATTCTTCAATCCTTAAATAACAGTCCCTGCCTAAGACAGATGTGTTTGTCATTACGGTCAAATCATAAAAAAGTTTGTCACTGTAGCTGCTGTAGCAAACAACATCCCATACATGTCCCTACAGTGCTAGCCAGTCTTATTTAGGAAATCCTACTGAAAAAACCATGAGACTCTATAGTTTACCTTTTCTATTATTGAATTTGATTGTCAAACTGTTACTAATGTAATAGGAGTGGAGTTAAGCCAAGTCTCAGTGGCTTTGCAAACACCATGCTGTATTATGTAGTTTGCCAGCCATTCAATCTACTGTGCTGTGGTGCAGCACAATGAGAAAGATCCCAGAGTTGTTCATGGAACTGTTTCTACCAAAAAGACCCAGAGCTCAGCTTGTGGTGCTTGATCAACATAGGGATCACTTGTGTTAGGCTGTTTTCCCCTCTTTCTTTAGTTTGTGTTTGCTTTCTTTTTTTTAACTTTAAAAAAGTTTCATTCTGATAAAATAATAAGATCAAGAAACATAATTCTATTGAGTTACTTATGCGGAATGTTTAGCTCAAGGCTCTTGGACTGGGGCAACAGTTGTTTTGTTTTGTTCTTAAAATCTGTGCTAGTTTATATTCCACATAGTTTACTTTAGGTGGCATTTCTGAAGTTTGGGTAGGCAGAGAAGGGAACTTCATACCCAGCTCTGGTAAGGGCTAGCACAGGTCAAAAATATCCAGGCTGTTGCCTAATAAGAAGTTGGAGTTTCCCATGAGAGTTTGGGAAGCAGGTCTTTCTTCTTGCAGCATCTGCTTCCTTGGATCCATTTTCACTCCCTCAAACCAGAAGATTTTAGCCCAGAGAAAGCTTCGTGCTCTCAAATCTCCAACTGGACAGTTGGCACTTTGATGCACTGTTGATTTTAAAAAACTCTACAGGATGGTAGTGTTCATCTCTATACAATGGACTTATTCATACCTGACCTTTTTTCCCATCCCCAGGTTATCACCTAAATATATACTTTGCTTGATTAAGTCATTATTGTTATCTTTCCTGGTTCCCTGTCTATCTTGTTCTTTTTATTATTTTCTTTCTCCAATTTTATAGCCTTTCACTTTATTTTTTCAGATTTTTAAAAAATCTTTTGTTTTGATTCTAGTTAGCCCCAGCATGGAAGTTTGCAATAAATTACTACAGAATAATCTGACTTTTGGCAGAGTCTGGCACTCTCCTTAGATTTAACTCTTCTCAGTGATTAATCAGGATTTAATCTTTGTTTGGAATAAGTTAATTGGTGACTGCCCTTTGGTAGCCACTAAGCTGTTTGCAAATAGAAGGGAGGTTTTTTGGTGACCTCATTGAAGATAGGGCGACAGGTGGATTTATTCTCAGGTTTACATCACTTGAAAGGGTAAACAGGAAGCTGCAGCCAGTGCTTTGCATTGTAGAGAACACTTCCATGGGGCACATGTGTGCTTGGTGGGTACACCCTGTGCTAAAATGGAATGGCTATTGACTGACTCTGAAGGGCCTCATAACTTAATGAATGACCTTCTGGCATTTGAATTATTAATACTTTATATCTTGTATAAAATAGCAGCGTGAGGAGATGTGTCACTAGACACAGGCATGTGCACATACACAGCAGCTGGCACATGCTGGGGCTCTGTGGGGGTGCTGATTTATGTAACCTCTCCCTTATAAAACTTTGGAGATTGTACCTGACAGGGATTTACAGTCATGAAACAGAAAACTTCCCTATGCTAATAAAAGGATTAATTTCCCCTCCTCAGTCGGTGCTGGAACTGGTAACTGTGCTGGTACTGGAATGGGTGTTGTTCTCACAGGGGGTTGACTGCCCTGCTGGACACAGACTGGAAAATCTGCTGGTAACTTCACTGGGACCAGGATATCCTCCACCTATTTTGTGACTCCTATGAAGAAAACCTATTACTCATGTATGTATCTGGCAGCGAAACTGGCACCTGGGATTTAAAAACTGTGGCATGAGAACCATAAGTAATCAATGCACTGTGGTATTACAATTTCTCTCAGCAGAGGAAGGATTTGAGTAAACAACCACCATTTTACACCATGTTTATCTTTGCTATGTCAGAGACTGAAGAACTGAGTATAGTTTTTTCCATGGCTAACTAGCTGGCCTGAGTAACAATTGAGCCTTTGAAGCAACACAAGGGATTCTGACCATTTTCTTAGTTTTGGGGTCACTGTGGAAAGGAAGTTTCATAAGCCACCTACGCACTATTTCCGCCTGGAATCAGAGAGAGAATCTTTTTCTGGATTATAGGCATTTCAAACCCATGAACCGGTTTAACTCTACAATTCATTCCACGCAGCTCAAGACAGGAACTGCTTTGTGTGGCATTCTCCCATCAGGACTGGTGGCCATAAATCAAGAGGAATGTCTTTCTGAATGACTTGCTGCAGTTCAGCCGCGGGATCCGGGCTTCAGGCAGCGACCACGGAGTGAAGTGCTTTGGCTTATGGAATTCGGAAGGTCAGGGCTGGAGACCACGATGCTTCCTCAAAAGGCTGTGAATCTTCACATTGTATATTATTCTGTCTTATGGAAGTGTGCAAGAAGCAGAAGATTTTTAATTGCTAGTAATTTATTTTCAGCAACAGAGATTGCTGTGACTGCCCAGAGTTTGCTATGTTTTCCATAGGAAAAGAAGGAAAGAAAATCCTTCCACTTTGAAAAGCACAATGCTTTGGCCAGCTCTTTATGTTGACAGGGATCCTGTGCTAGAGTGAGTTCCCTGAAAGGCAACCAAACTGCCCACCACAGAAAACTACGATGAATAACACTCCCTGTCTTTGCAAGAAGACTGCTTACAGCTCCCCATCCAATCCCAGCACCCTGCAACACGCGGTGCATTGGAGTTTATTTGGTTTTTACAAGCTATTATTGCCCTTCAGCAAAGCTAATCCTTGAGAGCCAGGGGTGTTTTGTCAAGTGAAGGCTTCAGCTGCCTGAGTACGAGTCTGCTTTGCTCATTTTAGCAGCAGTTGTGAACAGCACCTTGGATAAACCAGACCTGTGAGCAGAGCAGGGAACCAGGCTGGCGGGTGCTGCTTTGAGCTCTGGCACCAGCCTGCTGGCTGATCTTGGATGTGTAACCTCGTTTATCAGTTTCTCCTTTCCCTTCCTTCCTTAAGTCCATTTGCCCATGCTGTCCTGTCCCTGAAGCCGAGTTTTTTCTATATATTTTTACTGTACTTAAGAGAAGAGTCCTACTTCGTGTCACAGATTTAGAATAGCTTCAGAGACAATGCTCAGGACGTGCTGGCCAAAGCAGTGGCCTCCAGAGCATGCCCAGCCCTGTTTGCAGGTGCCTGCTGTGTCAGTGCCTGTGGTCCCAGAGCCTGGATCTCTTTGCCCAGCTGGTCAATGGGATGGGCCACCAGAGATGGGGCTCCCTCTGCCCCTTGCTGCACCAATGTGCTCTGTGCTGCTGCAAAATGGAAACAGCCCTTCCTGCATGTCATGGCTGGTACCTCTGGTGGCAGCCAAGCTGGTGCAGCAGTTCCAGAGCTGTTTGCTGCTTCTTCCTAAAATACAGTGGCAGATAAATCTTTGTGTTGCTTCCTGAAGACAGGATACCCAGCTTTGTCAGACCTCTGGCATGCAGGAGTGCCTGGAGGTTTATTAGCCTGACATCATCCAGCAGGAAACAACCTAAGAGGCTCTACTTAACTACAGCAACCTCTCAGTTTCTAAAAATTAAAATTGTATACAGCGGCTTCTGAATACAAGTATAGGAATATTTCTCAATCCATTTAATTAAATAAGTCTTTATTAATTTAACAAGCTTTGCTCAGCAGGGTAGTGATAAATGCACACAATTTCACACTCCTGACAGGCATGTTTAAAAAGAAGGAAGGGAGGGAAGGGGAAAAAAAAATGCAACAGAGCTCCCTAAATGGTAATTCAACTTAATTTTTTAACAAGACTGTTTTGGCTTCAGAGTGATTCCATGACCTACAGCAATGATCAAAGTGGTGCCGCAGTGGTGAGTCTCCTACAGGCAGAGCACTTCTGAGTGTGCTGCAGCAGGCTCTGCCACGCTTAAACCAGGTTTCATCTCTCAGCCAGGTGTTTCACTCTCCTGCATCAGAGCTGCTGGGCTGACTGGATGCTCAGGTCCCTCAGCAGAGCAGCCCACAGCTTAATCAGGACTGTGAGAGTTCCAGAGAAGGGGTGGCATAACAGAAAGATAAGGTTTGTAGGTGTTTGAAGGATTGCCTGGATGTACCTTTCTGGGCCATCAGTTAAATATTTGTAGCTGTCCTGGGTGCTTCCATATTGTTCAGACATTTTTCAGTGTAATGAATTTGGGTTAATACTAACAGGAGCAATGTCTTGTAACCAGCAAAGCTATTCCATTTCAGTCTGAAGAGAAGAGCTGGCTCTGCACACTTTGTGCCTGCTGCATGGGAGCAGCGAGCTGCAGGACACTCTGTGGCATCACCACCTTGCTCTGCACTGTCAGCAATGCCCATGGTGGTGTTCATGTACTGTGAGCTCTGGTGAGCTCTGCACCCGCTCCTCAGGGGAACATTTCAAGGCACAAAGAGTGGAGAATCTTAGAGAACCTGGTGCATTTCTCAGTGTACATGAAAACTGTTCAATACTGGCAGAGAACTGCTCTGTGCTTAGACCGTTTATTAAAGTCTAGACGCAACATAAAAGCACGTAAATTGGTTCCAGTCGTTGCTAGTAAAAACTTCAGCTTGAGCTGGGAATTGATTGGTGAATCTCATAGCATAATTAAAATTGACTGTTAAAGTTTGTCCCACTTAATTGGTAACACTTTCTTTGGAAGTCAGTGAGTTAGGATTCTTGCTGGATCATTTAAAGGAGTTCCTGTGTATATGATCAGAACTCAAATGCAGTTTTATGGAGAGGTTTACAGTTATGTTCCACCCTGGTGGTCTTTCATCCTGTATCTTTCCTATTTAAGATTTATGCTGTCATTCACCACAGCCTAATTGTGTTTTGATAAAAATGAAACGATTGCTGACGCATTTCAGACTAAAAGCTGATGACATTTTGAAGCTTTCAGTAAGATGATCTGAAATACTGCACTGCTCAAAGCCCCTGTCTCCCTGCAAGCCTGCGTTTTTAATTCCAGCATTTGTTAGTCGGTTTTGTAGGGATTCTAATAGGCACCTATGACTCCTCTCTGAGTGTCCTGCCAGCAGTGTGTTATTCAGTGTGCCTAATAGCTCATGCAGACTTTTTCTTTCATTCTTTCTTTAGAAGGAGAGAATGTGTGCAGTGTAGCCTTTTTAGATTTTTTAAAAAATTATATAGATTTAAAGTTACACAGATTGGTACATGTTGTGATAAAGCACATCTTATCCTTTGAGTACCAGACAGCTGGGTTTTTGGTGGCTTTTAACTCGTTAAAGATATCCTTCCACAGTCTTGGTACAGACCCAGGTCTGGAAGTTGGTGTTATAGGATGGTACTACCGGACATACTTAGCTCTCTTTAACATAAGCTGTCTTGTCCTGACTAGCCATGGACTTAATCACAGCATTAACTGCTCTCCTGAATCAGGCACTAGAGATACACTTAATTCTCTCCACAGTCACGGTATTTTTAGCACACGGCATCCAGAGCTTATCATTAGCAAAATGTAAATGTGTCAGGGGATAGTGGACGGGCACTACAGAAGCATTGTCACCCGCTAGACTCAAGATGAGGAGCTTTCATAACCGTGATTAATGTCCTACAAAAAAGGCAGGAAGACACTCAGGTTACTTGGCTGGAAGTGACGCACTCACACAGTTGGAAATTGTTTTGGAAGACACAGTTAGGTACTTGCCAACATTTGGTGTTGCATGAAGAGCCCACAGAGCATGGAAAGAGTTCATTGAACCTCATTAACTTGCCATCAGAGCTGTGAAAACTGGGGCCAGTTGGACCCTTACATGCCTTGGTACCCTGCTAATGATGCACAGGGACAGAAATACATGTCTTAAACACTTCCTGTGCCACCATGATGGGGTCAGCAGTGCTGGGAACAGGAGATCGAGGTCAGTGCTCCATGCAGCTCTTTGAAAGGAAGCATGGTGTCACCTGGACTGCTGCCAGAGCATCCTGAGGTCAAGCCCTGGAGGTCTAGCCTAAGTTAAAGAGGTGTTCAGGAATAATGTGTGGGTCTGATCCCAAGCCACTGAAATCACTGGGGATATTTTGTTGGTACCAGTGTGTCGCAGACAAGCCGTATGGGTCTGTCAGCCTTGGTGTGTCACTGGCCTTTGTTTTAGCTGCTCCTAACAAAAGTATTTTACAGGGATGTAAGGCATACTTTGGTAGTAAATTAATGCTTAAATGCTCTTGTAGGTCATTCTGGCACCCTGATTATGGGCCTCTGGTAGCAGAATTTCAGAGCTGCACAGATTATATCTGGACTTCAGAAGTGGTTTACTAAGGTTAAGCTGCCGAAATAGTCCTTGCTGGAGCAGCTATGTGCTGCAAATGCTTGTATTCCATAACAGTTATGTTTTGTACCATACTGTGCTAGTTTCAAAGTCACAGAGCCAAATCCCAGCCTCAGCTTCAAGCCATTGAACTGCAAACAAGTGAGAACTCAAAAAAATAGGCAAGTATTATATTTTGTGGTGCATGTGCCATTTATAGAGACACAGTTGTCTTCCATTATTTCATCAACTTTAAAAGAAATAAAGATTTCTTTAGTAAGCTTCAATGCCATCTTTATACCTCTCTGTTAAAGTGATGGTAAGAAAGATAATCCAGGTATTATAATGAATTGAATCTCAAGCTGTAATTTTGACAGTTCTCTAAAATATGTCAAGAGGGATTTCTAAATGACATTTGTGTCTTCTCTTGCTCTTGCCACAACAGGGTCATTCCCAGTGGCTGCCTCATGGCTGTCTTTTTTTGTGTGCACATTTATATATATTTATACCTAGAATGAGTGGGCTTGGAAGATACTTTCAAAGATTGTCTAGTCCAGTCATGAAGACCACGGAGTCCAACCCATGCACACACACTCACACACACACCCAAAGATCTTCTTGCACTCTCTTATATCCACGGTAGTGAGCTGATAAGTTCTACTCAGGATGAAGAGTTATTTCAGCTCTGCAGAGAGGGTAACACAAAGGGTGTCTCACAATATGTGGGCCCCACCACCCTTGACAATGACCCCTTGGTTACTCCATGTGTGAGCAAAATCTCTTTGGCTTTAAAACCTGTCCCTAGTGTACGAAAAGATGAGTTCTTCTTGATTTGGCCATTTTCTCTGCTTTTGATAGAGGATCGCTGGGAGAAAGAAGTGATGAGCACACTCAAAGAGATTGCTTTAAGCATATTTGATTTTCTTTTCATGTATGCAACACGTTCCAATTCCTTTTAAGCACCAAGGTCATTTAAGAGTGCCACACCAGAGGTTTTTCCTTTTCCCCTCATTCAGTTCCTTAAATCTTATTGTCAGCCATGTTCCTTTTGAGTAGCAGAGCAGCTGCTTGGGGTCTGCTTATGTGGTTATAATCCCATTAAAAAGCCCTCCATTATGTTGCTAATATATTTATAAAGGAACTGGTCACCTGGGATTAGTGGTTGATTCTTCTCCCTGCACATACTGTCCTGAAACAGAATTATTCCCAAACCCCTGGCTTGTTAGATACAACCAGTTGCATTTGTCATGGTGCCAATTGGCTGAAATAGATTAGCAATTAATGCACAACATGCTTTCCTGTGTTTGTAAAGTCCTTGTAATCATCCCTGACAATCATCTTCTCATCAGCTCTTTCCTGATAGCAGTGAGATGGCAGATATGCTGGGGCTTTGGAACTTATGGTCTTTCATGGGAAATATGAAAGGCATTGAAAGAACCTCCTGACAGAGCAGGTGAGGAGTCTGACAAAAGGAGCCCTTAAAAGCCATTTCAGAAAGAATTATTCTGTAGGTTTTCCTCAGCCATTTCCAAGCATGCAAAGCTAAGGAAGACAAAGTAGCTGTTGGGGGGGATTTGCAAAGTCACTGGTACATCTGTGCTGTGACTTAGAGATGTGACTGCAACCATGGGGACACTTCTGAGATCTCTTAGACTGGTCAGCCTGGGATGTTGATCACAGCAAAGCAGAGGCCATACAGATTCAGCAAAGGTTGAAAAATCCGCTTGAGATGGCTGAGTAAGTGCTCAGGGACTGATCCTGCAGGAGGATTTGTGCTGTTTCTGCCTTTTTGTGTCCATAGGTACTTGATCAGAAAACTTCCAAGAGGCTTTAAAGGCAGGATCTTTCTCACTTTTAACACCATCTAAGGGCTCACCTGCAGTCTGCCTCTCCACGAGAAGAATCTCTGATATGCTGCAAAAAACTTTTTTCTGAGTCTTTGTGAATCCCAGTTATCATCCCAAACCTTTTCTCTCTTTATCCAGTATGACCAGTGTCAGAGCAAGAGTGTTCCTACAGCTCCAGCCACCTGTGAAGCTTTTCTTTATCTACACGTCAATTCTCCATCTCAGTTGAAATCATCCCTCTCTTTCCTTGCCTCCATTTCATTGGTTCATTCTGCTCCTGCTCTTGGCTTCTCTCTGTATTTGTAGCATTTGTTTTGTAAAGTGTTTCCAAATCCAGGCCTGGGGAATTTTATTTGAAATGATGTTGGAGGATGAGCACAATGGCATGGGCTCCTGACCTAACTAATACTGGGTTGTTTCTGCCTACTCTTCTCAAGGAAAGAGGGACCAGGGAATGGCTAGCTCTGCTCTGGGAAACAGAACAGCCCAGACTAAGGAAGGATCAGCTTGAGATGGGCTTTAGAGGCTCAGGGGCCTCTAGGTGCTCAGGTGGCCAAGGGCTGTGCCCACAAAAGCAACTCCACTCTAAGAGTATCTGAGCTGTGTAGAGGCCAATACAGCTCTGTCATGGGAAAGTCCATCTCTCTTGAATCTCTGGTTTTGATTCCTGCTAACCATGATTCTCTCCATACACATTCCTATATTGTACTTAGAACTGGGCTGTGTCCTTCTGAAATGCAGTGTCTGAGCCAGCTAGTCTATAGGATAAGAACATCACTTAAATACCTCTTTTGTATTTTAAGCCCTGTTGTTGTGTGGAAATTTGTGATAGAAAAGTACAATTTGGAGGATTAAACTAAAAGCACTGTCTATAGCTGGAGCAATGAATAATGGGGATAGAGTGGGTGCAGGAGGAGAACAAAGCTCTCTGAAAAAATTGGCTGTTCCAAAGAGCAGTCTAGTTGCTTTAACCCAAATGTCTAATGTATGGCTTGCCAGTGCCTTCAGCTCTCTTTTCATTTCCTCTTAGGGGAGACGGTTCTTTGGAACTGTTGTGGTCTCCTTGCATCGCTATGCTGGCAGTGAATCCCATGGAACCTCTTGCCAAAGGTGTCAGGAAAGAGCTGCTCATGGCAGTGAGGTCCCTGAGCACAGCACAGCTTGCAGGCCTTCAGCTATCTCCAGCTGTCAGGAAGTCCCCAGGAGCTCCTGAGTCAGGGGCACAATTCTGAGTAGATTTGAGGCAGATATTAATTGCTCTGGGAGGTCAAACCATCCCTGCTGGCCACCAGGACTTGAGGCTGAAAGTTTTTGTTTACCGAAGCCAGACACTCTTCAGTCATGGGTTGAATACAGCTTGGTGGAAGCAAGGGATCCAGCCCAAAGGTCTGTTCAAATGTTTCCATTTCATGTGGCTTGGTATTGTAACATTCTCCTGTGGTTCTAACAAGTTGTGCAAAATTGTGAAGCCAAAGCAGCATTCTTCCTTTAAAGTTTCAAAATTAAGAAAAATGGTTGTTGGGTTGGAAACTTGGGAGAGATGTGCTGTGGTTATCTACTGGTCCAAGAATAAAATTCCTATGGCTTCGTACAAAAGCACAGAGTAGTCGCCTATTAAAGAATAAAAATAAAAAAACATGTATTTCAAGTCAGGGTACCTTTTTAGTGGCAGCTGGACAATGCTTAGAGGATTTGAGAGGCCACACTTTTCCTTCTCATGTGCCTCTGTGATTCCCGTAAGTGCAAGAAGTGCAAGTCAGATTCCCTGCCGGGGGAGCTGGCCTGACAGGAGGAGCAACAAGCATAGCCTGGGGCTGGGCTTGGAAAGGAAGCACACCTGGGACACTGGAAATGCCTGAGTGCAGCTGTCCTGCCTGGAGTGTCAGCCACACGGGGCCTTTGGGGCCAGGACAAATCAGATGGTTACCTCTGCAGCCAGAACACATTGCAGCATCCTGAACTGCCTCGAAAGCCCGGAGCTGGGCTGGTTGTGACCCCAGTGATGGCCCTGGCAGCACATACCCTAGAAGTGGTCATGTTTTGAGCAGGAAGGATTCAGTGGCCTCTTGTTGCTTTACCCGGAAGGAAGAGGCCAGACTCTTATCTTCATGGAATAAAGGAGGTTGCATATTAGCTACCCATAAAGAGGGTGATCCATTTATATAGGGGGAATCTAGGCTCTCTATGGGATTGATAAATGACTCCGAGAATGAGTAAAAATAGCTGGAAAAAGCTTTTAAGTTTTGTTTAAATTTAACCATCAAAAATCAAAACATTAGAGGGTGTTTAGAGAAGTGCCTGAAACTTGGAGAGCCTGAGAAGAACCAGAGAGGGAATCAAAGAGCCTGGAAAAAAAAAAAAAAAAAAAAAAGAAAGAAAAAAGAAGTAAGGTGAGAGAAAGAGAGCGAGCGATTAAGATTAAACAAACCCGTCTGGATAAAGCTAATCAGCTGAGATCCTGCTCCATTGACATCAACTGGATGAGTATTAGGGCCTCAAGAAGTTACTGGGAGTGAGCCCAAAAAATCTGTGTGTTTTGGGTTGGCTGGAGAAGTCTTGGCCAGGTTGGGTGATGTGGCAGAGCCTGCTCTGGATGAGGAGGTAAAGTAGTGCTGCCTGTGGAGGAAGGGAGAAATTATAAAGGCCCCAGCCATTTACGTGTGGTAAAACTGAATAATGGTGTGGCCAAAGGGAAAGGAGTTCCTGGCAAAGTCTGGAGTATTTATGAGAATCCAAGTAAGAGTTTGGAGTATTAATATTTATTGCAGTGCTGTCAGTTGTCAGTGCTGAGAAATCTTCACTTATGCCATGACAACCTGTTTTTGTTCCAGTGGCCGTAATTCAACCTGTTGTGAGGTTCCCCTGCCTCCCTGGTTCCCAAGTCACATATGGTGGCTGGTTAACTTGTTCAGCACTGGCTGCTCAGCTTCAGTCTTGCAGCTGATTTGGGTGAAGAACAGATTTTGGCTGCTACAGAGCCTCTTGCTGAGACAGAATTTCTCCTTCCTCATAGCTCCCGCTAAGAGATTGCCAGAGGTGCCAAAGAAAACAGTGATAATGCTAAGAAACAAGGACAGTTTGGCTGTTAGGAGATTTACTACACTAGTTTTCTTTTCTGTGTAAAATTATGAAAAACAAGCACAAGTTTGTTTTGTTTAGCTTTTTTCCCTTCTTTTGTAATTTTAGCATGATTCCTTCTGTTGTCACTGCTAACACTGACCACTGGAACCTCTGGGCAGGCACTGCTTCTTTCATGCAAGGTCCTGAGCTAGATTTCCTTGACTCCAAGATCAAACCCTCAGGCTGAGCAGTAAGGAATTCCTGCAAAGATTTGCATGTGCTTCATCTTACATGCTGGGCCCAGCTGTTGAGCCTGGTGATGGCAAGGAGCCCTCTTTCTCCCCTGCATGGGATTTGCAGGCTGCCAGACACTGCACAAGGGAAGAGCAGATGTGGCCTGCCTGTTTCCCCTCTTCCCTTGCGGAGCGGAGAGGGAATGGTGCTGCAGCTCCACCCTCCACAGCATGCCAGCACTGCCGAGCCTGGGAAGGGAGCAGGAAGTTCTCTGCTAAGAAATCAGCACCGACCCAATACACATCATTTCACAAAGGACTTGTCCCTTTCCACCTTTTTCTGCTTGCCCTGCTTGTGTCTTGGTGCAGTGCCCTGCGCGTGGGCTTGGTCGTGGAATGCCTGTTCCGTCCTCTGTTGGATTGGAAAATGCTCCTTGTGGCGTGTGGTATTCCAGATGTGTGTCCATCTTCACAGGGCCAGCAGCTGGGTCTGTGCAGGGCTGTTACACACTGCAGGTCTCTGCTGTGCTCTGCTCCACAAGCACAATTCATCCTGGAGAACCGAAGAGGCAGTGATGCCAAGAAGACATCAGATAATCTGAAATGGATCTACCTTTATGAGAAGACCAGTGTAGGATATGCAGAGGAAAGAACTCCAAAAGTAATTCCTCATTTCTCATCTAATGGCTTTAATTAACCTGAACAGTTATCCTCTGGAGCCGTGCATACTTCAGGGACCAGCTCGATGGCACTCTTCCTGCTGCTAGGAGAGTGGGAGCATGACAGTTCAGTTATTGCTGTGCATTGTTAATATGGTTGATCTTGGTCCTGCTCCAAGAGAACCACTAAGCAATCATGGAAAATGAAGGGTAACACATTTTTAGAAGGATTCTGGATAATTTTGGCTATAAAACAGGCTGCATAATCTTGGCAAAAAGTGGATGAATTCATTATCTGCAAATAGTGGAAAATATTATAAATGGCAGTAAATGAAATAAATGGGTGTTTCCACTGTAATATGCTATTCTCTGAGCCACCCAGAAAGAATACAGCTTGGTTTACTGGGTGGGTAGTCCTAGATGAAGTGAAAGATCATGTTCGTATGCTCAAATACTTGTTTGGGAGTGAAATATTTTATGCCTTTGTTGCAGAGGGAAATCTATACATTTTACATTTAAGAGGCCGCATTTTATGGCCACATATGGATGCTGGAGTGAGGTTGAAGTTCTATATGTGCTGTATATCTGTTTGCATTCCTCAGCTAACCACATTTTTATTTGCTCTACTACACCTTAAGGGTTTGGAGAGCTCAGTGACTCACTCTAATGGAAAGTCACTGACCCTCCTTCTACGAAGAAATTTATCTTCTCTATGTTTTGAATTTGTTTATGGGCCAACACTCTTGCTCTGAACACATAGAATTAAAGTCCTGGCAACTTTTAGTAGAAAAACAATTGGTGTCCACTAATGAATAGGATCTGGCTGGATGCTCTTCATTCCTGCTTGTCTGGTCTCAGGATATATCCTCCTTTTTGAGACTCCCTTCATTACAAAGACCACATGTATCTTTGAGCTTGTGTGTAGTCCCAGCGTCACTTGTAGGCTTAATGTTACTTCTGTCTGAGGATGCTTTGCTGGATAAGAAGCTCATCTGTCTCATTTAGGCCAAATGGACTTTCCCTTTGCAGCAATGGTGATGGCAGCAACCCTGGGGGAGGCTGCAGCCATGGGATGAAAGCCCTGGGCTGTGTTCAGGATAAGCAATCCCACACTGTGTCATTCTCCTCAGCAAGGTCAAGGTCTACCTGCTCACCTCAGAATGCCACCAGGAATCCCCAATGGCTTTAGTGGGAACCAGCACCAGGGGTGTATGGCTGGCTGTGCCATATTTTGGTTATTAGCACCCGGAGCCTTTATCAAACAGCCCTCGCTTTTGTCCTTCAGCCTTGCAGTTGGGTACAATGACAGGGCGATCACTTGTGTTGATTAAAGGGTTGTTTTGTTATACTATTTGTAGGTTGTTATTTTTACTTCTTAATCAGATGGTTACCATTCCAGTTGATACTTCTGCTTCCTCCTGTGTTGCTGAAAGAAGAGTTGCCTGGATTACACCTGTTAAGAAGGGCGTTTCCTCATACACTTGGATAAGATCGTGCACATGGCCACAGCAGATGAGCCACCCCTTTTCCCAGGAGCAAATACTATTACAATTTACTGTTTTGCAAAGAAAAAATTGCACACAGAAACAAACAACTGTCTGCACCCATGTTCACATCTGGCTCTTTATAAACAGGCATGTACTTTTATATGTGCATATGTATATGTGCATATATATTATAAGTCTGTGCACATGTATATTTGAGTGTGTATATCTAGGTGATTTTAATTAGGTAAGCTTAAGAAGCTCTCACTGGCTTCAGAGTTATTACTAGCTCTACTGGTATTTTCACTTCAAGGATGGTTTAAATGTATGGCCACTGCTCGTATACATTTATGTACTGTGCTATGCGTGGACAAATCTCTGTTCTCATGCCATGTCTGCTTTTGCAACCTTGGTTCTGCATTTGTAAACAGGTGCACTCATAATCCTGCAAGTACAAATAATTGCAACTAAAGAGGTGAACATTTATAGCTGGCCTTTTCAAAGGAGTCTAAGGCAGTTAAGTACCCAAATCTCATTGAATTTGGTTACCTAATTCCTGTGGCTTCTTTGAAAATTCCAGCCTTAATTAACTAATTCAATCAACTATCTGTGAACCAAGTGGAGACAGAACATGCTAAATCCAGTCAGTTTGGCTTGCACAGGAGCTACCTGAACAATTTTCAACTGGAACCGTAAAGGTTTCATTGTTGGCAAACATTATCCAGTAATTTCAGTGAAACAAACTGCAGTGTGTAACTTCAGCATGGCTATCCATCCTCTTTTTTAGTGTGGCTCTCATGGTCCTTGAGTTGGATGTGTTTGGATTTTGCTAACAAGGGTGGATGGTAACTCCACAGGCTTTCTTCAGGCATTATCTCCACCTTTAGATGCTCCTGGGAATTCTTATTGAGGCTACAGGAATGATAGCTCCTATGGAAGTTCCCACGCTGGACAAACACTGAGCCATATTAGTGGCACTTTGTGGTCTGTGCCTTGGTGGCACCTCAATACATGGGGAGACTTTAGTGTTTAAGCAGATTGATGTTCCAGGAAAAAAGCAAACAGCAAAGAAAGAAAAAAATATGGAATGAAAAGCTTCTGAGTCTGCACATTACCGTGACCAATACTTACTTCTATTCCATAATAGCTTTGCCTTCGTTTTTTTTTTTAATCCGTGTTTCAAAAATCTTTGATGTGGGTTTTTTTTTAAATTTTCTTCTTTGAAAGCCTATTTAACTAAGTATGGAAAACCACAGTTTTAACAGTTCCCCTGTTTGTTCAGAAATAGTATCATTCATATTTGGCATCAGAAGGAAGACTACACTGAAGCCCAAATTTACTCCTATTAAATTAAACCTAATTGAAAAAAGGCAAAGACATTCATTAACTAGTTAAACAAACAGTATTAAATTCATTTTTTTATTTAAGAGAAGAAAGAAGACATCTTTAACTGAAGAAATGTAAGTGGAGGAGTAGCTATTAAAACACGTGATGGAAGAACTACATGTTGCTGAAAACTTAAGAAGAAACCACAGACATGTATAACAATAAAAGGAATGCACCTTCTTGGCGTTTTCTCCTCTCTGTTTTTGTGTCAGATGTTCCTGATTTGAATAAGAGCTTTCCTTCATGTCCCTGAGCTTCTCCTTCCATATGACTTTACATTGAAGTCATAAACCTGTTGTCATGGGAACAACTGTGACATCACGGACAGAGCGTTAACTTCACCACAGGGCAAAATAAATGAATGTGATGGCCTGCTAGGAGAGAGAACCTTTGTTTGAGCCAAAAGCCAAGCTTATCCGAATCTTGGCCCGGAGCCTGGTACCCCCAGAGCCTTCAGTGGGATCCCAGCCCCGCGCTGTAGGCACAGAACAAACATCCCCTTGTAGCAGAGACCCTCTCTTGGAGCTGAGGGTCTCTGTGGGTCCTCTCGGACATGGCACAGAAGAAAGGAAGCATTATCAGCTGAGATTCAAGATTGGAAAGCTAAGGAAGAGAGAGAAAAAGCAACTTTACCTCAGGTCACAGAGAGGATGTGAGGCAGAGCCCAGAACTGTGCTCCGATAACTCAGCAAGAGCTGCTGGAGATGCTGAAATGCCGGAGTCAGAGCCTGTATCAGTTCCTGGAAGTCTTTCCTAAGCTCTCTTCAAAACTGACAAAATATGCAAAAGGCAGTAGAGCTTGGGACAAGTTGAAACATTGCTGCAAGCCTTTTAAACAGTTCAAAATGTCTTTGCCCTCCAGGAAAGTTTGTTTTAGGAATCTTCACCACCACATGTGGGGTGAAGTCTTCCATGGCAGCATTCCCATGTCCTTCCATGGTCCCAGGATTCCATCTGTGGCTTTGAAGGAGCAAAAACCAACACCTTGAGTTGCATTCAAATGTAAAGAAGGAGCAGATCTGTTACAGAGCATAAATACAGCAGCTGTTATGGCCAAGCTGGCCAACTAAATGGTCTCAGCAATTCCTGTGTTTTGCTGGCACTCTGTTAATGACCTCAAGAAGTTCATCTGAATCTTTGGTTGCTGCTGCTATAAAGGGGTGACATTGATCCCTCACAGGTTTCACGTGTCACAGGTGGCCTGTACTGAGGATGGGCTCAAGCAGTGGAATGCTCTGAAGTAGCATAAGCTCTGCTTGCTCCATGTTTTCACTCAGAAGTCCCTGTTTGGCTACTGGCCCACCAGCCTGTCCAGCTTCTGGGTTGTAGCTGGCCGAGGTATTTGGTCAGATGCTCCACTGAAGTCAGCATCAGGGCAGTGTCCCCCCTAGATAAGGGATTTTTGCCACCATCCTGCCCCCACAGACACACAGAGCCTGCAGCTTTACAGGAGTTAGGTGGAAGGGTGCCACGCCACACCCGTGGAACTGAACTCGTGTTGACTTTAATGAGAGCTGTGTGGCTAAATCCCACACAATTCTCAAACTGGAGGGGTGAAATCCATTCTGCTTTTGCCTGTTAGTCTGTGGTTGAGAAAAACAAAACTTCCATGTGTTTTAAATTGTTTTAACTGATAAGTCTGGCCAGCAATTGAGAGTAAATCACAGTATCAGTGCACACCCACAACCTAGTTTGATATATGTCTACATTTTAAAGTGACTTCAGTGAGTCATGAGAACAGTTTTAATTAAAAGGATTGGAAGTGTCAGAAATTTTTCAAACCTTTTACAATAAAAAGATGCCTCTGCTACACTTCTGTGGGTAATAAACAACTGTGAATTGTGTAATGGAATTTGAAGGAGAGTGTATCTTCTGCAGTGTAATTTTCTGCTTTAAATGCTCAAGTTTTATTAAGATAGAGAAATTATAAACCTGGTATTCTTATCCCGGTAATTGTCTTATCATCTTAAGTTATCAATCTTTGTGACTGCAAGAGCCCTTCTATTAGAGGAGGCTTGTGCAACACATGACAGAAAACTAAAGGCATGTCAAAAATCACAATCAGAGTATCACTTCAGGCCAAACCACGTGTTCATTAATCTAGCAAAAGTCTTTGGGAAGGTGTGTACAGCACTGAATTGGTGAAAGCTGGAAAGTCATGTTAATTCTTGATTAAACAAAATGGTGGCTGGAATAAAATCCTATTGTTCAAGCCTAAATTCTCAGTGGAGCAACTTTGTCAAAATATGGTAGTTGGATTTGCCATAAAGTGTCAAATGGTGAAAAGCAGCAATCCAAAAGCCCAGTAAATACAATAAAAACATGTTGTTATTAGACAATCAGTAGAAAAAGGAAAGAAATTTATTAAAAATTAGTTTGCATGTGCAGAACTGAGTTTGAGTTGAGTGGTAGCCACAATTCATTTGTGTTTGCATTCTACAATATTTAGTGCCCAGAGTTTGCCAGGGAACATATTTATCAGAAGGAACTAAAACTAAAATTTTTACTTTTTAAATTAAAATTTTTAAGCTAAAAAATCTGAACCAAAGTCCAACCAGCACATCTATTTGATTTTAGTATTTCACAGGTGGACTTTTCAACTTAAATGCATATTGCTTACCTATATGGACAAAATGGCTCTCTAGAATAAGAATGGATAATGACAACATTACAGAAGGAATACTGAACTTCCAGGCTTAAAAGGAAATATCTGACTGTAAAGACAAGGATGAGCCCTCTGTGGGAATTAAATTGCTTCAGGTTGCAGCAACTGAGACCTTATCAGCTCCTCAGGAAGATCTGATGCTGACCCTCTAAGAGACATCACATGATGCCAAGCAGATTGGGTCAAATCCTACAGGGCAGCTGAACTGTCCTTAAATAATTCCCTCTGGAAACAAACACTGTCCCAGGTAATTCTGGTCATTGCCAGCTACTGGTGAAGTAAGGTCAGGTACTGCAAAGAAGTGTTGGTCAGAGAAACTTAGAAATTTCACATCCTAATGAGAAAGATGCATTAAAAATTGGAAACAAACACCATGTGAAAGTTTAAAGGGAGAGACACTATTATGAATTTATTTGCTCGTCTCTAATTAAGACTTACTTTTTCCTGCAGCAATGATTCTTTCTTTAACATGCATAATCATTGTACTGTGTAATGCATTTTCTAGGGTGTGGTGATATTCCTTGTCAGCCAGAAGAGCAGTGCCAGCATGAGCAGCCACCTAAAACTGTTGGAACTAGTAAAGAGTTGTGTTTTCTCCACTCCTTATATGACCTGCAAAACTGTGTGAAAGATCAGCATAAAGAAGTATTGAACCAGTTCAAAGGGAAAATGTGTTTTGGTTGTGTTGGCTTTTGGGAAATGTAGCTTTTTTTTCCTGGAAAGCTGGACTGATTATACACCCACATCTCTGTAGCCAGCCCTTCAGACCAAACATTTTCTTGATGTGCCTGTCCCCAAAGTATGTTAATTTTATTACTAAAGTTAACCAAATATGTCTCAACTTAAGGGATTTTGCAATCAGTTCCTATAGAAGCATCTGTGGACTGGACATAAATGAGAACATTGCCAGCTGGACACAGGAAGGGAGAGTGGGGAAATAGGAGCTACAGGAGTCTCTTTATTTCATCATTAATGTGTACTGGGGAAAAGGATTCTTTAGAAATTGAACATTTTGTTAAAAAACTTTTATGGCTTGGAGCATCTAATGGCAATATTCACGAGAGCCAAATCATGGTGAAAGACAAAACAGAGACCTGTCAAAAGCAGGAAATTCATCTCTAGAATGCAAGTGATTGTATCTGACAGGTATGATGTCCATGATGTCCAACCCAAAGGTTATGATTTCTGTAGGAAAAGCAGTGTATTTCTACTGGAGCCATTATTGTGCTGTCTAAGGACCTTATCATGTAGGACTGTGCAGTAACAGCACCTGAGACCAGGCAGTTATTAGGTACAATTTCAGATCTTGGATTTGCACATAGCCACAAGAAAGCCATTTTTATTTTTGTTTGCCATTTTCTGAAATGGAAGCAAGTATTGCATTCCCAGTTTCTTGCTGGTGCCACAGATTTATCTTGGTTCATCCTGGGGTTATAAGGCCCCACCTAAGAAGTCTGGCCTATAGCCTGTGCTAGAGGGGAGCTGTAGAGCAAACCTCAAGAGCCTTCTTAAGGTGCTTATTTTCCTTTGCAGGCAGAGGGTCAAAGAAAGAAATACATGGGAACCCAAAAGAATGTGTTGAAGGCTGGTTTGGGGCACCAAAAATAACCTGATAGCTCAAAGGCAGCAATTTTCAAAATACAGCTCCTGAGATGAAGTCCTGGTGTTTTACACTCAGAGGGAAGACTGAACAGAACATTTTAAAAAGCCACTCAAGAAGTCTTGGCTTTCAGGGAGAAACTTTAGGTCTTGGGAATAAACCTGGTTGACTTTAACTGTTTTACTAAATTAGAGAACTAAACAGAGGGACTAAAATTCTTTGGCTTTCAGATTGGCATATAAAGAGTAATTTGGCTCTGTCTTGTTTTACAAGGAAAAAAGCGGCCGTTGTCACATTCAAATGCCATTTTTAAGGAACATGGAATAACTCAATTTATCTCCTTTTCATTGCTTTTTTAGCAAAACCAGTTTCATATGGCTTCTGTAGTGAATGAGCTGGAGTGAGAGTAAAGACTGACCATGTTTTGACTACCACAAATTGTATTGACACCCTGCACTATGGAGAGCTTGGTTAGTTTGGGTTCAAAGGCTCTTGGAACTTTTCAAGGTAAGAAAAGATGTAACTTGGAAGAAATATTACTGCTTTTGACTGATATCCAGTTTGGACATTCTAATACAAAATCAAAGTGTCTGTAAATGTTTTGGTTCACCCATATGTGTTTAAAATTCACTCTGCCTTTCCTATGGAATAGTTTTTATGTGTAGAAAGTCCCTAAAATGTTGTGAGTCAAAAAACCCAAACAAACACCCTGAAAGATTTGTTTCTTTGTTTGATACTGTATAGAAGGAAGGAATTAGCTAAATACATAGTGAAAAACTTAGAAGTAAACCCCACAACACTCAAGATTTATACCCCAAATAGCAACAAAAGCAGTTAATAAGGAATGATCAGTTATCATCTCTGTTTTATTCTTTTGACAAATGCACAGTTCAGGGATGGATGTCTGTTGCTTCAGGAACAATTACCTGTGCAGGCATGGGAAACCCTTCTTCTTGGAAGTCAAATAATCATTTCAGTCTTCCCATGAAGAGGAAGCCTTTGCTGCATATTCTCAGAGCTGGGATGGGGAGGATCAGGTGACAGTTCCCTCTGTTGACACAGATCCTTGGACATGTCATTTAAGGGCTGTCTGGAAGCTGCTTTACATGAATGTAAATCAGGAATTGCCTGCAATGAAACACAGGAAGCAAATGTTGTATAAACAGCCTGTCTTTTTCTCCTACATCGATTTTCTGTCTGTAAAGTAGGGGGTATTCATGTTTCTTTTCTTCAATGGGTTCTTGATTGCTTGTGCAGAAGGGAAATGCTATGGTGATAATCTTCAAAACAAAGCCTACAGCCATTTCCACTTTTTTTGTTATCATGCTAATGGACTTATTTCATTAATTTGTGTAATGAGAAGTTTCCCCTGGCTGTTTTAGCCATAATTAATCGCAGCATTTCTGGCTTATAAACCACTTCCTTCATATGTTTAGCTGTTCATTATTGCCCTTTAGTCAGTTCCATACAAGCTTTAAATTCTGGGTAAGTCAATGATTTTTTTGTTTAGCTAAAGGTATGCTTAGACCAACGCCCTGAACTCCACAGAGACACCATCCCAAATTAATTCTCCAGGTTGCAGCTGCATGATCTTGCTAAAGAAGTGAGTAATATTTTGACATTTAATATTAAATGAGTTATCTTTGAAAAATGCTTCTCTGCCCCTGGTGTACCTCAGGCGAATGGAAACATGCTTAACGTGCATAATGAAACCTTGGTAATGGAAAAAATGGGGAGCTGAGATGATCCATCAGCATCTAGAATCTGCAGGACATAAAAACTGATGGTAAAATGATGGTGAGGTTAAAACATAAACTAATCAGATCGATTGCACTTAAGTGGAGTCCCCTTAACAATACAGCTGTAATTATTCTTAATCCTCTGCAAGTCTATTAAAAAAATTGACAAGTGTTTGATTTCTCAGCTTTGGAAATTAGTTTGTGATAATTTCAGTGGTACTGAGCATGTCAGATTTTCCAGCAACTGACTTAGGAGAGAATTCCACAGTCTTCAATTCCTTTTCTTCCAAAGAGCACTTCCTATTTGTGGAATGATCTCTTCCTATGTTGGCCACCAAATTGTATCTTTAATTTTAAAATTTATTTTTAATAATAATAAAAAAACCAACATAAATATAAGCAATTTGCTGACATTGTTTGAGGAGTTTTATGGAATTCCAAGCCCTGAGATTATGGTAGGAAGAGTTTGAACCTCATTGCTTATCCTCCAATTCTGTGTTTGGCTTAAAAGGCAGAGGTGAGGGGAAGAGTCTGAAGTAAGCTTATAAACAATTTTTCTGAAATACAAAACATCATCACTCCTTGAGGACATTTGGCATAACTCACTAATTGTGAGCAAACCCTTGCCAGCCGAGCCTTTGTGCCACCCCATACCAACATTTGTCTGCGCCTGTATCTGGCCCTGTCCGCGCCCATCAGGGCCGCGCTTCCGGTGAGCAGCGTTATTGCGTGTGCGTGTGCCTGACTCACAAACCTGTGATCTCCGTGTCATTAGCAACTCTCCCGGCAGAACAACTGACTCATCTTTTCACAAATGTCTCTATCACAATATCTGAGATTGTCACAGGCATTTTAAAGGCATTTAGGGCCTGGTTCTTTAAGAGGTGCCAAATCGGCTTTAACAGACCGAGCAGGTTGAATTCCCATTGTTTTTCTGTGATGCCTCAGGTTTTAGCTTTTATATTTTTAAGATTCTGTACTGCTTTAGTGTGTAGTTCTAAGCTTCACATTAAGGGATAGTAAGCTCTCTTCACAGATTAGGTAAACAAAACAGTTCCTTCTCTAGCTGGGGACCAAGGACAACTGATCCAGATCTCAGGCCCAAGAGCATAAACAACGTGGGCTGAAGAGAGAAAACATGGATGGGACTTCCTGAAGCTGTAATTGGACAATTAACTCCAATATGCAAATGGACCAGGACTTATAAAAGTGAGAGACTTCATGACTGGTCATCCATTTGGTGACCATTTTGGGTTCATCTTGGGTGTAGGCTAGGTCTGGCTGGGCTCTTGTGCTGCCCAAGGTGGATCCATTGAGGCCTCCTAAAAAGTACCTGCTTTATTATTTAACTCTGTCTAGCCTCTGTTCTAGGTCAGCCTTCACAAGGCATCACTGAGTGGTTGTGATTGTTGACTACTAAACCACTTGGGGCCATTAGGGAGTTCAGCTCTTCCTCTTCAGCTACTCTGAGCTGGAGAATTTTCCCTCAGGTAAATTGATTGCCAATCAATTTGAGGTAACTCAGACAGTTGTAGTGACTACTCCCCCGATGCTTGTTCAAAGCTACAAATATTTACTGTTTGCCCTGATTGTCCAAAAGGGAAGCAGCTAGTGTAAGATGGAAACAACACCATGTAGGAAGTCTTCAAAGTAATGGATGTTTTCAGCAAGGAGGAAAAATAGATGCTGTAAAATACCACAGATCATGAAAAAGATAGTCACCACCAAACAGGAATCTGCTTAGTCTGATCCATTTTTGGAGTTTAATGATTAAAATCACAAAAATAAAAAAAAAGTTTCTCAAATTCTTCCTCTGAACAGAAAACTGGCTTGCTGAGATACACTTTTATCCAGAATATTGAAAGTAAAGCACTATTTACTGTCAAATTTATGATGTTTTCAATATTAGTCTGAACAAGGAGAAAAAAGGCTGACTGAGTGCAAAATCAAGATATTGGAGGAATCATGGATCATATTGGTCTGGCAATAAAAGAATTACATAGAATAGTGAGTAAACTGATTGGGTTACAGGCTTGGAACTGTTCATTTAAATAACAACAACAGAATTTGAAATGTTTAGGGAGGATCAGACCATTGGAGGTCCTCACAGAGGACAACCTAGAGCACTTCACTGCCCATGGTATGGCCCAGTGGGATGAGCATAACATTGTCAGGGGGATCTGTAGCCTCTCAAAGAGCAGAGGGGACACAATGGCATGGGGAAGGGGCTTGCACTGCCTCTGCCTGCCCTGCCCCTCAGGGTGGACAGCCAGGCATCCACTGCTGCCAGTGCCTCCAACTTTGAGAGCCATTCCGGAGTTTCAGGTGAATCTGGGAGAATGGAAATATTCTGGCAGACCCACTGAGAACACTGAAAGCAAACTGGGTCACTCAGACTCTCAGCTGAAAGTGTAATAAATTTGTCAATGGGAATGTGTGCCCAAGTCCAGACTCCACAGCTGCTAAATCCTGCTCAAGTCCCACTTCTTTGTGATCCCTGTGAGAAAGGAATGAGCTAACAGAAACAAAGTGGATGCTAGATAAGACCAACAGTGGGGAATGCATGTTCTGTGTTACACAGTGCCCAGTACACAGCTGGCACATTGCAAAAGAACTAACACATCTCCAGGTTACTCCATTCAAAATAAAAACAAAATAGGAGAGGACATTATTTGCTTCAATACTGGTCAATATGAAAATAATTTCAGTGTCCACTTCTGGTTTTATTTCTTAGCTCAAGGGTGAAGCGGGCCTTAGGAATTTAATTTTATGATAACTCAAGCCTGTTTTATGTTTGTCTTAGGATAAGTTTGTCAGAGAATCTCTTTTTACTTACTGTGATGGAAGATGGAGTTAGTAGGACAGAAGCAATGTGCAGAGAAAGAAGGAAGCTTTCCCCTCCAGAATTCACTGCCTAAGGGAAAAGCAGTTCTTAGCAGGGCTAAGGACAGGACACTGCATCATTCAGAAGCAGAGGGACCATTAGCCTTCCTAAGCCACCTTTGAATCAATGCAGTACCACTGGGAAATGCATCTTGACACAAAAATCTGGGCTGATTCGATAGATGGAAATCAAACATCAGACCTGAGCTGATGGATGCTGTCTATAACTCAGGCACAGATTATTTTCAGCCAGTTTTTCATTTTGATTTGATATGAGAAGTCTGATAGAAATGGTAGGGTTACCCACAGTGGGTCTCATGTTTGGCCTGTAGGTTCATGCTTCATAATAATTTCAGTAGTAATAATTGGATGCCAAACCTTGGATCTAGAAAAACGTGTAATCCTTTTTGTGTGAAAACAGCCTAAACTGACCTCTTTGTAATTATCATGCCAGTTAAAATTTTGCATTGCAATAATCTTCCTCTTGCTGCAGCAGCACAGTCCAGAGGTCGTTTTCAAGGAACCCCTGCATTTTTTATAGTTAAAACACAGCTGTATCAGGACAGTGTGTTTCCTTCCCACCCCAGTTGGAAAATTCTGCCCCTCCATCCCAATAACACCTCAAACTCCAGTGTGCTAATTGTGCCCAGTGCTGCCTTTGAATCACTTCTCTTCCACACCACATCTTGCACTGCCAAGCTCTCCAAGCCCTGTGCTGAGTGAAGCCTAAATCCCTCCTGGATGTGAGCAATCTGCATTCTCATGGGTGATGCAAGGCCCAGGTCTGGGGGTGCCAGTTGGGTGTTTGTGCTCGACGGAAATTCGTCCGTGGTGCGGTTAAGACATGTCATGGTGTGCTCTGTATCATTGACTCAAAATTCACTGAGGGCTGGCAGTGTTTCAGACTCGCCTTTTCAGTGCTGAATTCCTTCCTCTTGTCTTCACTAAGCCTCCGCTGCAATGCTGTTATTGGGTGAGGGAGTAGTTGATTCAAAATAATACCGAATCTGGAGCACAAAATTTTCATTCACCAGTTGCTTCATACGTTACTGGTACAGCTAAGCACGGTTATCCCTGGCTTTTCATCATGTGAACAGTGACATGTGCCTGGAAGGAGAAGGGCTCAAATACTGAGGTGTAAAAGCTTGTGCAGGAACGTCTTCTTTAAGATCAATTTCATTAAGATAAGTTTTACTTAAAATCGTTGCAGAGAGTCCTGAAGTTGAGAACATGCAAGAAATACTATAAAAAAATATTTCTTGGACATTTTATTTTTCTTTTCCTAATGAAAACCCTCATGAGTTTTGCAATCCTGGAGATTCATCAGGAAAATACAACAATTGAGGCTTTGGCATTCTGCAGGAAATTTTTTTTTTATTTTTAGCAAGCACGTCAATTTGAGAAGTGTGGAGAGTTTTGTTGAGTATTTTGATATTAATACATGGGTATATTATTACATGGGCTTAGTCACTTTTTTTTAGTCCAACAGAGAGAAAATTCTTCACCCCTCATTGTATCTTCATTTAAGAAATAGGCATGTGGTCAATGATTTAGGTGGCACTAGTGCCACGAAACAAGCATTGACTCTTACAGATAGAAACAAGTGCTGATTTACTTATTTCAGCTCCACATAAGAAAGAACTCATTTCCAGTGTGTGCTGTCAGAACATGTCAGTCATGTGCAATTCCCTCATTGCTCCAGCAATCATAAGGCTGCTGCTTTTGGATCCTCACTTTCTGAGGGCATAAATCTCTTTTTCAGAGGTGAAGGAATGGACTCCTCTCTGCCTTGTATTTTGCTAACTGAACCAAACTATTAGAAAATAATTTGATTGAGCAGGAACTGAAGCAGATATTTTCCATGTCTTTCAAGAATATGTGAACCTCCCAAATCACATCCATATTTTGGCATAAAGTGGAATATATATTTTGGATTAAAGTATGACTTTACCCTGCACATTCTTTTTGTTCTAAGAGTATTTTGAAACAAAAGGTAGTGTTTTGAAATGAAAATACATTGAAATTTCATTACTTTGTTTTTTCATAAGTATGGCTAAATGAAATATTTTGGCATTTCTGGACCAGATCTTCTGTCCTTCTAATTTTGAAAATATTTTCAATATTTTCAATCCAATAAATATTCTGAAAAAAAAACCATTTTGGATAGTTCTATTCCTTCCATTAATCTCTATTCAAAATCATGCAGTCAAATTTTTAAACATTTGCAAATTATTCTGAGTCACTGAGGTATGACAATGGAGTAGTAGCTTAATACTCAATCATTCAAAAAGAAAATATGTAAGGTCATTAAAAAATATGTAATAAGAAAAATGGAAAATTAGAAGTATCTGAGAAAAATAAAGGGGATTTTCCATAAAAACTTACCCAGCTTGCAGGAAGAAAATTGTACCAAGTGTAATCACTGGAGGTGGCTTTACTTTCCAGTGTGGAGAGCGGTGAGGGGCAGAGATCCAAGCTGGACGTTGCTTGCCCCCTGCTTTAGGTTACATTATACCAAGAGCTGTTTGTGCTGCCCACCAGCTGCTGTCAGCTCAGGAAAAGCTTTGACAGCTCCCAAGCCTTTGTAGCTAATGCTCCAGGAGTTGTTCCATGGACAAAGCACCATGATTTGTTAATAGTCACAGATTCATGGAATAGTTTGGGACGGAAGGGACCCTAAAGATCATCTTGTTCCAGCCCCCCTTGCCATGAACAGGGACACCTTCCACTAGACCTGGCTGCTCAGAGCTCCGTCCAGTCTGGCCTTGGACATTTCCAGGGATGGGGCATCCACAGCTTCTCTGGGCACCCTGTGCCAGGGCCCCAGCACCCTCACAAGGAAGAATTTCTTCCTAACATCTAATCTAAATCTCTACCCTTTCAGTTTAATATTGTCCCTCCTTTTACTGTCAGTATCTGCTAATGTGAAAAGTTCTCTCCCTCTTTTTCTTAAGTCCTCCTTTAGTGCTGGAAGGTGCTCTAGAGTGTGCCCAGAGCCTTCCCTTCTCCAGGCTGAGCCAGCCCAGCTCTCTCTGCCTGTCTCCATAGGAGTTCTTAACAGTGTTGGGGGAACCTGGGCTGAGACAGGGCTCAAGGAACTGGCACAATAGCACTACTCCTTGCCCAAGCAAACCAAGAAATGTCATTGTGGGAAAAATGCTCTGGAAGCAATTGCTGCACCTGCTCAGTCGGTGTGTTTGTGTGGGAAGCGGGCAGGCAGAGGGCTGGGGGACAGGAGGCTGCCAGGGGAGACAGGCACGGCCAGTGGCAGCACAGAGGGAAAAGCAGGTGCAGCCCTAAAGGCTGAGAGATGTGGCTCTGGCACTCCTGAGAGGTAGGCAGCCTTGAGAGGAGCGAGAAGGAAGAGTTAAGATCAAGCAACATTGGCAGGAAATTCACCCCGAGGGCCAAACACGCAGCAGTGGAGGTGGGGGTGGCACAGACATATTTATCTCTACCTTCCACTCCCACCCCATACACTCACTGCATGTTACAAGGTATAAACAAATCTATTTAGACTGAAATAGATTCTCTTTTCCCCATCCTGAAATGGGGATGGGTTTTGTGTAATTTTTTAAATGGTAACAAGGAAGAAAAAATCATGTACAGGGACATTTGGCCTACTCTGATTTTTTTAAAAACTCCTTTTGCTTGTGGAAAGCTTCTCCAAACTAATAAAGGCCAAGACCTCCTCAAGGGACTTTCATTAACACCCTTTTACCTTTACTGCACTGCTTTATAATATCTCTCCCCAGAATTTTCAGGATGATTTAGGGTCCTGACCCAAAGACAGTGGGAAGAGTCATATCAGCTTCAGTGAATTAGGTCCTTGGAGTCCTTTGCACAGCTGCCAACTCACTAAACAGGGTGTAATATGCAGGCTAATGAGCTACTTAAAAAACATAATGTGAGCATAATTCTCCACTTCATTACATTGGTTTTACACGCCACTAAAGCTGATGGAGTTCCACCAGTGGAAAACCAGGGTCCTGGAATGGAGGCTCACCCCCCATAAAAGCTTTTTAGGACTGGTTTCAAAGATCAGAGGCAGTTAGTCCATATCATACACTTGTGCTGGGCCTGATCCAGAAGCTCACTGTGCTGCACTGGAGTTGTTCCATCAGGCCCTAGGGATATGTATGTCTGTGTGCACAGATGTGTGTATGTCTCTGTGTCAATCTCTGTGCAATTTATCTATTTTTACCCTGCTCCTTGCTGCAGTGACTAAGAGCCTGGGTGACTGAGGTTAAGCAATATGTAAAGTCCCCAAAGCCTTGATCTAATATATACTTGCTGATCCTGTATTGTAAAAATAAATGCAGGTTAGCCTATGATCCGTGGGACATACACATTCAAGCATGCAGAACACACACAGAAAGAGCAGGGCTGTTTTCCATCCAGTTGGACAGGTTGTGCCATTGGCAGGACACAGGAAACTACTGCCAAACAGGCATCACCCATTTTTTAATTCTCAGGCTCTGTTTTATACACTGCTGATGGATATTGGATGAATTGCTCATTGTAAATCAATAATACTTCATCCTCAGATTAATGAGGAACTAAAACTGTTTCCAATAAATGTTTAAATGCTTAGCATTTTTTAGAAACCAAGCCTTTTATGAGGAATCCTTTTTTTTTTCTTTTAGGCCAGAATGGTATAAAAACATACATTTAGGGATAACC
This sequence comes from Dicaeum eximium, assembly GCA_013396995.1. Lineage (NCBI taxonomy): Eukaryota > Metazoa > Chordata > Aves > Passeriformes > Dicaeidae > Dicaeum > Dicaeum eximium. The sequence goes on along the minus strand of VWZP01004023.1, from coordinate 233,618 downwards.
TTGTGAATTGATGAAAAGGGAGAGAGCAAATGGACAAGCATGTATTCTAGCTCTTTGCTTTATAGTTTCCGCTGTACAGAACCATGTTGTGCAAAGAGAATTGTAACAGTAGATAAGATGCACTGTCTGTGTGAAAATGAATGCTCTTCAGAAGAGCAAACTTACTATTAAATAAAGTGCTGTACTGTAGCTGTGGTTTTATTCCTCTGCTACAGATTGTGTACTGGAAAAGGTCTGTGGAAACTGCAAGGATGAGAAAAGTGTTCATAATTTGCCTCTTAGTAGTTTGTGAGCCTGAAGTTTTGTTCACATTCAAAAAAAGGAAACTTAGGGGTTTTTTTCCCTTAGTTTTGTATTCAGGAATTCTCTCTATGAAGTCATGAAAGATGAGGGTGAGAGATGGACTTAAAGTGAATGGGGCAGAAACAATTGATTTTTATAAAGAACATATGTTTTCTCCTCCTGAGGATCTATGTGAAGTGAAATTGTGTGTCAAAAGTAACAAAGTAATACAGTGGTCAGCAAACTGCAAACCTTTGCTGTTCATCAAACAAAGAAAAGTAAAGAAATGTTCTTAGAATTTCCTCTTTACTGTGTAAGGAATGAAAATAGCCCAAAATAATGTGGTGGGTGAACTGTATACACCAGGCAATAAACTAAACTTCCTGTCTCTAACAAAAGGCTTCTCTTTATAAAGTGCCAGCACTTTTAACTGCAAAACACTGGTATCCAATTCTCCTTTAGCTCTTTAAGAATGCCTTTTGAGAAGTTTGCAGTTTGGCATTTAAATTTTTGGATATTTTTTTTAGAAACATAAGCTGCTGATGGATGAAGAGCATAAGCTGTACTGCTTGGAGCCCTGGATTCCAAACGTTTTGGAGAGCAAACCACTGTCAGCCTTTGATCTATCTTGCAGACCCCCTGCACAACTGCACAGAAATGAATTTATAGATTTTGTTCTTCCATGCGTTTTTGTGGGCTGACTTTGGACCTACTTGAGCACTCACATTCCACAGTTTGAGCTATATGAGCTTGGAGGGTTTTTTTCCTCTTCCTGATGGCACAAACAATGAATGTCTTTCTGTCAATCATGCAGATAATCATGTTTAGCTGCTAGTGGGCTCTAATGTCTCTAGCCAAACCCCTCGTGATGTCTTCCATCACCTGCCTATAAGTGCTGCTTTAGTTCAATGATAGACTGACCTTTTTTCCTGAAGAAAATCAGAATTTAGTCTCATTTAGTAGTCTTCAGCCTGGTAGTTTCTTGCACAACTAAGTTTTTTTAAGGTATGAGGGTACAGTTTCCATGGCTGGAATAGATGGGACAGGTCTTGTAGTTCCACTGACCTGTGGGGGGGAGAAGCTGAAAGCCTGTATGTGTTGTGTCTGGAATTGCTGAGGATCAGTTATTTTGTGGTTTTGTGTGTTGTTTGTTTGTTTTTCCTTGTGTGGTTTACACTGAAGCTGTGGTTTCTGTGCTGGCTGATGGGCTGAGCTGCAAAGAGGCAGACTAGGGGCTGTGGGCAGGCTGGGATCAGCTTGGTCTGGAACTGCAAGGAGGAGCTGGTCTTCAATGCCTTCTCCAAAGCTTGGGATGCTGCCAGGAAAGGTGCTGGCTTTGCACTGACCCTCTGAGGAGTGTCCCTGACTCCTTAGTGGCATCTCTGCTCTTCAGAGTGGTCTGGTGGGCATCAGGAGCAGATGTGCAAAGGCTCCACTCACAGCCTGGGAGGTCACAGTGCTGCTGCCTGGCTGTGCTAGTGCAGTCCAGTAAACAGCCTTGACTGAAATGCTCAACAGTTTTGCTTTTTTGCTTGATTTAAAGGGACTGTTTCTGGTCTTGTTGCAAAAAAGATGCAACAGGTGCCTCTGGTGTGCTTAATTCCCAGGCACTCCAGGATAGAAACTGCATCAGGAGGAGCAGGCTGCTCTGCTGTGTTTTTCTGCCTTGCCTATCTTTGCTTCTTCTCCATTATTCTCCCTTCCTATTATTCCTCTGTAACTGTTGTGAGAAGGGGAAATTCCTCCCCCATCTGTGTCTGTGATGGACTCAGAGGTGTTAGAATGAGGGATTCTCATAGTTTTTAGGGGGTCAGGGAAGTCTCAAAATCTTCTTTCCCATATTAGAGACTAAGCATGAAGGAAGAAACCCAATGGGAGCTGCCACCCTTTCCAGAGGTAAGAACATGGCAACATGGTATTTCTACAAGACACAGTAGGTCCCACTGAGTTTGGAGCTGGTGGGAGGGGGAGCACTGTCCTGATCCACTAATTCCCCTCTGGTATCCTTGGACCATCAAACAGCAATGTCTCTTTGGGCCCTTGTGTCCCAAGTGCTGATCCTGCCCTGAGGGAGGCAAGGCTTGTTGCAAACTGTCCCAATCAATTCTCTAGATGAGACAAGGCCTAAATGAGCATCATGGAGGCTTCTCACCAGTCTGTGAGTTTGGATATTTCATTTGTGTGCTGTCTCCAGCCTCCAAGTACGTGTGCTGTGGATGGAGTCCCTATTTTGACCTCCCAAACACCTGAGTTAGTTGACACTGGGGACAGTTCCTCTTTACTCACACACACCAGACCATGTTCAGTTACAATGCCTTGGTTTAACAGAAAACAAAACAAAACAAACCCCAAAAAACAAACAAACAAACAAAACCCACACACAAAAAACCCCAACCAAAAAAACAAAAACCAAAACAAAAACCAAACAAAAAAAACCCAAAAAACCCACCCAAATCAACCTATCCAGCAGCATTCCTGCTGGGCTGAAATCTTCAGAGATTCATGTCTGAAGCTCAGCATGGCTTGACATTAATCTGCTGTTGGAATATCTATGGGAAAGAGCAGCCAAGCGACTGAAGAGAAGAAGAAATCCTAGTTTGTCTGGCACAGACTGGCCTGCCACCATAAAAGATGAAAACACGAGAGAGGGGAGGTGGGAGGAGTCCTCTCAGCTGTTTCAATTTTCAATTTGCAGTCTGGGCTGGCTTCCTTTGGTTATCAGGGAAGCTAAGAAAAGTAAAACAGTGTTGCTGCTCTGTGAGACAAACTCTTTAAAACAAGTGAGGTCAACCAATGAACTTAGGGACAGTTGTGGGGGGAGTGAAGTGTGTAATAACGGTAAAGAGATAGCATTAATATAGTTTTAAAGTGCTTCATATTTAAATGTGGCTCCAAGTTGGTTGTGTGTAACAGGACAAATATAACTGAGGTGGGGCTGAGCACAAGAGCTGGATTCCAGCCCACTTTAGAAAGCCAAAATAAACACTCAAACAACTACAAGATTTCACATGGACTTTTGTGCTAATTATCTACAGTTTCTGATGCTGGTTTGTAGAAGGGTGGGGGGAAGACACTGATATATCCAGGAGGTTGCTGGAAATGCTGTGGGCTTTTTCCTGATCAGGAGTGTAAATCATGTCTGACTCTTAGAAGTTCAGGAGGAGGGTTGCCTGGCCTTTCTCCCCAGGCTGTATTAGGCTAGACTTGAATTTTTATAAAGTGAAATGCCAGAATTCACTGGGTGGATGCTGGAGTGAGGATCTGGTTGTCAGGCTTCTCTCACTGTGAGTTGCTCTGTGTGGTTCAGAGCAAGTCTCTGTGCCTCTGTTTCCCATTTTCTCTTTGGTCTGAGACTGCCAGCTCAGTACTATTTATTTGTTTATCTGTTTTATCCCTCCCTCTCTGTTACTTAACTTATCTTTCCTCAGCTCTACATACTCCACTCTTGCCTCAGCTGGGCCTGTTTGTCTGTGCTTGGCTTTCTTATTTGCCTAGGCTGTAAAATCCTTGGAGCAGATTGCTTTGCCCACAGCCATTGTTTTATCCTTTGTAATAAACATTATTGCTAATATTTGAGGTAACAATAATCTCATATTACCTTAAATAGCTTTTATTTTTTTTTTACCCCAACTACAATATAATCCCATACTTTCCTGCAGCTGATGACAACACTAAAAGCTTAGGATGTGCATCTTTGAAGCTTTTATAATGCTTCATGCAGCAGGGTTGTGGTCTTTTTTGAGAGTCTCAAGGTGCTACTGTCATACTACTAATAAAGTGCTCATAAACCAAAATTATTTAAAGCTACTTTCTGTTCTTGGTTTGTTGTCTCCTAAAAAAAATCCCAGCCACCCTCTCTGTTTCTGCTTGGTTTTTGTGGCAGTAAAAGCTCACTGATGTGTGTTAGGCTCTGTAGAGACACTTTAGTTTCTGTACATCTGAATGGCTGTCACGTTAGGAGTTAAAGATCTCTATTTCAAGGAAAGAGGGATTTTTATGTTTCTAATATAAATGAATATGCTTCAGCCTTTTTACCAAATTCAAACTGCATGGAAGGGTATTTTATAATAGACTAAGAAGGCAACATAAAATTAAGTAAAGCTGGGTCTGGTGCCTAAAAATATTTGGCAGAATTCCCTGGAAAGCCACATTTGAACATTTTTAATATATATTACAAGGCAGACAAGAATAATTATCTTCTCTTGAAGTTCCCCAAGTGAGAGAATTGTATTGTAATGCCCTTTGAAAGAAAATAATGTAAGTTACCAAATGATTATGTTGTGGAATTCTTCCCTACCCCCTGTCTCTTTCACCCATCTGATTGTATGCAAAGAGAGAAAGAGCATGGTACAAATGGAGCAGCTGTCCTTACATTCCTTTTTAAAATACAAAACTTAGCACCTTTAGGTAGGTGTACCTGCCAATGTGCAGAAGAGTCCTTGTAAAAAATAATTGAGGCAAATATTTTTAAATGACTCAAGCATAGCATTGCTAGAGATGAGACAACCTTCTTACAGTTCTATGTCGTGAATTCTTTGGGAAATTTAAGTAAAGTTATTACTTCTTTTTTTTTTTTTTTTTTTTTTTTTTTTTAAACTTATTTTAGCTAGTATTAAAATGAGCAGCAAAGTCTTAGCAGTGGGAGCTGAGACAAAATAGGATTAAGTGAACCTGCAGCAACCACTGGGATTTTAAGAGGTAAATGCTCAGGTACCTCAAAATTAAGTTGTCCTCATTAAGGTAGATAAATGGAAGATGTATCTTTAGATGAGACAGAACTTTCCTAAGACATGTAGATCCTTCCAGAGCCAGTATAAAGATACTCACTGACAGATATTACAGCTTTTATTTTCTTTCCAGTCTCCCTGTGCCTGGCAAGAGTTACAAAAAAGAACAGTTGTACCAGCTTCCTGTGGAGTTTACCTTGTGTTTACCTTGTCATCATGTAGACTGATGATGAGCGGAGTAAAGGTATCCAGAATTACCAAAATGCAACAAAACCAAACAAAACCTAAAATGCAACTCTTGGAAACTGATTTCATGGTTATTTTTGGTGTCTTGGGGTCTGTGGTGAATAAAGAAAATCTGAGTCCTGATACTGAATTCCTAGAGGGAAGGGGAGGCATGGGCTCACAAAATGAACCTGGGGCTAGAGGGGCTGAGGGAGAGGCCAAATTCTCTGCTGTTGTAGGCTGGAGTTGCTGTTACTTGCATAAAAAACGTTCCTTCTGATTCAGGCCAGCCAAGAAAGGTCCTGCAGGGTCTTGAGAGAGCTGCAGATATGTGATCTTGCAAGTGAAGAAAGAAAACTAGGGATGTATGGAGGGGCAGTGAGAGATGTTTTGGCAGCAGGATTTAAAGTTAGAAACGGTGGGAGGCAGAGCTGTGACGGGAGCACTGAGGCTGAGCAATCCTACCCTGGGAAATCTGTCTGACTGCGGGGCTGCAAGCTGCCTTCTTAATTATTTACTTTTTCAGGCCAGAGGATGTGAAATTAGACTGCCTCATTTCAAGGGGGAGGAGGGAAAGCTGAAGAATAATAGTGTTTATTTGCTCTAGTGGAATTTTTCATATGAAATATATGTGCACGTGGTTTGTGCCCATCTATTTCAGTGAAGACCAATCAATTAATTGGGCGTCCAGGAGAGGTAATTTAGGTCTGGGAAAGGTTGGATGAGTGTCCTTATGCCTGGCCTGTTGCACAGAGATAGGGTACTTGTGACACCGCTGCAAAACTGACTTTTTGAAATGCTCTCATTTAATCTAAATTAAAACTGTGGTCTGATTTTATGGATCAATCCTTGGAATGTGCCACAGCCAAGTGTGGTGCTGTGAATGTGTAACTCCATCTCCCTCTGGCACTGGGGACAGTATTCCTGCACCAGCACAGAGTTCAGCCTGAGCACCACACATTTCCACCATGCCAAATCCTTTCCTCCACCTGTAAAGCTCTGCTCCCAACTTTTTTTGGCCTCAGGAACCTGGATTCTTCAGTCAGCTGAGAGAGCAGCAGGTCAGCTGCCGTGGTGGTGCCGCTGCGTCGGCTATTGCACATTTTTCTAGTCCATTTTTTTTAATGTAGCAGATCAGAGTTGCAAAACAGGAGATCCTGGAACTCAAACTAGATGAAAACAAGCTACAGTGAAAGTGAAAAAAACATATCATTTTACTACCAGTTGAAAATTAGGACCAGATGAAGCCTCTGAAGCCCCGGGCATTTAATTTAGTGGAGTTGGTCACTCCTGTGTGAAACCAGCATTGGGCTGTGTTCTCTGCACATAAGTGATATCTCTGTTTGTTTGTGTTTGACATAATTGGTTGAAGGAAATAATGAGATGGATTGTTTTGGTCTTCTTGTTTGCATAAACTTTACATACAAGTGATTTACCTTGCAAGCCACTCTGATAGGGTGTCTGTAGTTTGCAGGGCTCAGAAATTCTGCAGAGCAAAGCCATTGGATGGGTGCTGCTCAGGATCTGGAGGAGCTTTCTGAATAAACAGGTTAATGCAGCTTGGCAAAGGCTGGGGTTTTGTTGTTGCTGTCCTCCCTCCATTTGCATGCATATGAGTTTTTATCAGTCATAGCCAGGAAGAGAAGTTGCTTTGCAGTCTCGCCCACTTGTTGTGTTTCTGTGAAGTAAACACACCTTTTCCTGGGACTCCTCACCCAAGACTTCCATTGTGTGGGACACACTGACCTTCTCTGTTTGTGGTCATGTATACATAAATATCTCTGGGTTTATTTGGTTGTCAGGCTAGAAGATGGCAGGGACTTCACACAGCCAAATATCAGTGTTTGAACATTCATTTTTGTTTGAACTGGTTGTCCTGGTATCAATCTGAACTATTTCTTTTTGTACTGTTTGTTTTCAGATTTTTTTCTGCCTGGAAAATTTGGCTTATGGTCTGGATACCAATAATTTAAGACAGTCAATCATGGTCACAAATCAGGTAACAAGAGAAACTCCCTCCATATTTGCATTTATTTGTAGTATTTTATATGGAATGTGTTTTCAGGCAAGCTTTTGGTGGTGGTCTTTTAGGGAAGTTAGGGTCACAAGCCATTTTAGAAACATACCTTCAACAGCCTTCATGAAGATTTTATACACTTAAAGAAAGAAAGAAAGAAAGAAAACCTCATCAATCTAACAAGTAATAAGAAATGGAAGCACAGGTATCCATACCTCTGAAAGTGTGATTTTCATACCATGGGTAATATGAACTTTAAAACGAAAAACTTCTTTTTCCAAATGAATATTTTTTAACTCTTGCTATATATGTTTCAGTAAAAAATATTGATTCAGGAGTGCTCAAGCTCCTTATTGCTTAAAGTAATAAAGAAATTTTGCTTTGTTTAGTGCAACTAACAGGCAAAGCCTGCATTTGCTTGGATTTATTGAAAGAATATCTTGAAATAGGAAGTCAGGTGGATACAACTCAAATGAAACAATTAAAGTTTTTGTTCTTAAACACTATCAGAATGGGTACTTCCCAGCTCTGAAAGAGGAAAGCCTTTTGTTCCGGAGAGATATTTCTTCCTAAGATGCCTGATGAGATTTAACAGGAAAAGTTCAGTCTTATCCAGGTGTACTGACAAGTTTTTGCCAGCTTGGTTGCAATAAAGAGCTGTGGTGGGATTCCTCAGCCTTGGGAACTGGTCAGGCTTTTAGCACTGAGGAGCTTGCATTTATATCAGGAGAAAAAAGATGTTAATAGAGCAAAATAAGGGATATTTATGATATTTAGGAGAGCACATGAGAGAGATACTCTCCAGCACTGAGGAAGCACGAGATAAATGTTGTCTCAGTCTCAGTGCAGTTACTGAGAGCCCTGTGAGCCCTGCCCGTGGACACGTTCTACACTTGGCCATAAGCTCTTGGTGCCTGCACTGGGCCAAACAGAACCTGCCCAGAAATAACTCTGTGTGTGCCCAGCAGGCTGGGAACGAGTCCAGGGGCTCTGTGGAGCTCTCCAAATGTGCAGGATGTGCAGGCAGCTAGATGTTCATGTGCCCAGCCCCATGGCACCCAGGAAGGCTGGAGCTGTCCTCCAGAGCAAAAGGGGAAGGAAGAAGGTGATGCCCACCCGTGGTGTCCAGGCTGGAGAGGTGCAGGGGAAACTCTTTAATCTTCCTGCTGTAATTTGTTCCCAACTGTTCCTGCTCATGCAGAGTGTGAGCAAAATGGCACTCACAGGACAAAATTAAGCCCACTCAGAGTGTCTGTGTGTGCATAACACTTCTAAATGGAAAAGCTTGAGAACTGTTTTCTTTTGACTTTGTTCTGGGTAAGTTTAATGTGGTCCTCTTTAAAGAAAACAAGAGACTGGGAACTCAAATCTCCAGGAGACTCTGGTCTATTAGATAATTTGAAGATCTTTAATGATCACACACATAGATCTGAGAGAGCTGAGGCACGCAGCTGCAGTTTCTGAGCACTGGCTGTATTTGCCATCTGTCTCTAAGCAAGCAGATTTTGGCTGGAGGCTCTGCTTCATACAGCTGACTGTTACTCACTTTGCTCCTTGTCACTTCTAGACTGGGCTTTCCACAAAGATTAATGGGACATGAGAGAAAACTCTTGCCCTCTCCTGAGAGAAAGCCATGCCAGTTGTGTTAACTCAGATCAAGTTGGTGGTATGTTCTGATATTTGGTGTATCTTTCCTGGGCTGGAACTTCCATTCAGCCTGAAAATGCAGAGGTAACTCTTCCGTTCAGTAGAGTTAGAATTGCTCATGTGTCTGTTTTTACCTCAAACCTTTATAAACATCTCACTGGTAAACAGGCACAAAGAGGACCCTGATGTTCTGGGGACTTACATGGCACTCCTATAATCCCTCTAAACTGCCTGAAAAAAGAATAGATTCATCATTGTGAATGTCTCCTCAGTCTGTTAGTTGCCAGTGGGTTAAAGGAATGTCTGTTGATTTGGGCAATGGAAGAAACTTTTGGTTTTCATTACAGCCTGTGAAAAGCTTGGACTGCAAGCCTCAGGAGTGCTGTTGTGTCCTACTACACATATGTACTGTACCTAAGGATTTTTGAAATAGAGATTTTCCTGTCTGTGTTTACAGAATTCAGTGAAATCATGGATTACTGGGCAGCAATATACCTCCCTTCTCCTTGGCTGAAGTGTGAGCATGGAGTTTGATGCTGAGATTTTTAAATTTTTGTTTTCTTGAATTGTACTCTGCCTTCTTCATTACTGTGGCATGAGTAGAAAGTCAGAATTTCTCCTTGTCTCACTTTTTGTGGGACTAACTGTTATTTAAGAGGCTGATATTGACAAACTGCTCCTGGGGATATTTTGAGGCCATTAGATCTTGTGCTTATTGACAAATTTTTAACCAGCTGATACTTTTATAAGGAGTGATAGTTACTCCCTGTTTCTCCTATGAGTGTAGGTGATAATCTTTCATCCTGTAAGAGGTTCATTTTCTTAAGCTGCATTGCCAGTAAGTTGGAACAAAAACTTGAAACGTTAGTAAAGCTGAAATTCAAACAGCCTGACATCTGATCTAGATAAAATGAAAATTTTTATTTCAGTGTTCATCTTCTGACTTCAAACTCTTCATGACTTCAGTGGTTTTTTATTTTTGAAGAAAAAAATACTAAAATAATTGAAATTTGTGTTTCTGGAGGAAACATCCATTTAGAACCTGTTTTTCAGAGGGAGAACTAGGTTCTGTTTTATGAACAGAACTCTACTGTTGCCCAAAGACCACCTCTTGGTGAAAACTATTTTCATAGTTGCTCAGACAAGATTTAAGTGCTGTGACTTGAATTTTACATTTTCAGTTTACACATATTGTCATTCTCCAACCGCAGGAATTGTTTTGTAGCTTGCTTTTCACTTTTATCTCTTTGCTCGTGGTGATTATTTCTTGTTAAAATGCTCGCATCAACAGGGCAATTAATTCTCAATAATTTCCAAGCTGCATTGACTTTGTTGGTGGCTAATCTGGTGCAGCATCAGTGGATCAAAGCTGAGCCCCTGTAGCTGCATGTGCTGCTGGGGAGATGTGCTCAGCAATGAATATGTCCCAATGCCTGTGGTCCAAAACCTTTGAGAGAAGGTGCCACACTAAACCACGCTGAGGGAAGCCTGGATGTGATCCAGAATCACAGAATCAACTAGGTTGGAAAAGACCTTGGAGATCAACAAGTCCAACCTGTGACCTAACACCACCTTGTTGTCTGTGGGGGTGGTTGGTGGATTTGCTGCAAAATTGCACTGCTGCTCTGAACACAAGTGCTGGGATGGTTGCAATGTTTGGTTCTCACAGGTGCAGCCTGTGCTCTGTAGACCAAAGCCTAGTGGTGGATATCATGTTCTGTATTGTCTAGAAGCCAGACTAAGCTAATCCTGACTTTACTGGTCTGTGTGTTCTAAAACCCTGCTTGTCAGAGACAGGGAGCTCTGTCAAACAACTGGGCTGTCAGTGGCACTGCAGATGTTACCTAAAGATTGGTTGGATGTCTCTGAATCGGGATCCTGGGTCATGTTTCCACCTAGCTGGGAGACAATCAAGCCAACCCTTTTCCTGCCATTTTTGAAAACCTGAAATAGTGATTCCTAAATGCCCCAGCTGCAGGGATTTCCTTGTGCAGGCACACCAGGTGTCTCCCCTGTGAACCTGCACAGCCAGCACTGAAGTCTGTTTGTGCCAGCAGTGAGTGCTTCCACAGCAGAGCCTATGGAGCTGCTCCCTGTGCCTGCCTCCACCTGTGTGTGGCTGGCGACCTCTGATCCTTGGGCTCTCTGCTGTCACTCAGGGACAAACATCTTCCTGGTTTGGAGGGGATTTAGGAAATACAAGTTGGCAAGTATTTCAGTGATTCTTCTCCCTCCCATTCTGCCTGTTCTTGTGGTTGACTCTTTAACATATGTTTAGGGATTAAATCGACCCTCTAGCCACAAAAGCTGTTATGGGCTTAAAAAGCATCCAGACTTATACTATAAACTTTTTATCTGAATGGTAACAAGGTTCAAACTCAAGTGTGGTGACTGTCCGCAGCTCAGTGTGAAATGAAGACAGATGTGGTCACAGTCCTTGCCTCAAGGCATTTATAGTTTAAAACCAGTGAAAGAGAAGGGTTGGAGTGGCTTGCACAAAAGTAGTGCAAGGAGTCATCTGCCCAGTTCCACTTAAATCCTTCATTCTCTGTTTCTGAGCTGCACTGTCTTCATGTTGGCCTATGCTGTTCTCATTTCTCTAAAATCATCAGAACCAGCCTTTTAAAGTGCTTATTTAGGCTGCCTCCTTTTCTCCAGTGTCTGCAGCAGCCGATGTTGATCAGGAAATTCTCGCTGACCGTTCTTCCCTGCGATTTTTCAGTGTGGTCCTTACTGAGGACTCCGTTGCTAGCTCTGTCTCCTTGAGCCTAAGGAGCAGGATGTGAGCACTCATTTACACACTGGTCCTTTCTCTGGTGGATGGATTCAAGAGCTGCAAGCTGATTTGGATCCTTCTGCACCTGTGAAGACGTGGGCTCCTCTGGGTGACCACCATCCACAGTAGCAGTGACCCACAGAAACTCTGCTGCTGCTCCGAGAGTGGAGACTTTGTGTGCAGAGAGGAGGGGAGCAGGGTGGAGTGAGAAATGTGGATTCATGCTCTCACTCTGCAACAGCCTTCTTGGGTGGCCCTGAACATACCACTTACATCTTTCCTGCCCCTTCTTTGCTTCCTTGTGCTTCAATCTCCCACCTGTAAAATCAGGATGGTAAATCTTCCTCTGGCTTAGCCGCTCAGGGGCTCAGCTCTCCACAGCTGATGTTCTCTGTGCAGTGCTGCAGCAAATTAAATCAGTGAGGTTGTTCTTGGTCATGAGCTAAAGGGTTAAAGATATGCATGTAATGTAAATGTTCAGAAGCCAGAATTTACTGTAGGTTTCTAGGGTAGGATTTTCCACGTCCCTGAAGGCCATGTCTATGTATCAGGGAAACAACAGACTGATCATTTAGGCAGCCTAGAAAATTCAAATTTCAAATCCTTATTCAGGCCCTTGAATCAGTGGCTTGACTTCAGAAGTGCTCACCACCCAGCAGCCTGCTGTGAATATGGCAGATGTGAATTTGGGGGCTTAATATTTTGGCAGATGTCACAGATTTAGACAGATTGGGAGCCTTGCTGTAGACACACGAGGTTGTGGAGTGGCAGCGGGTCTGTGTGCACGTGCATTTTCTTTTTCCCTTAAACCACTGCTTCAGTTCAAAAACCTAACTCATTCCCAAGGACAGAGTACACACACTGAGTGCCTTGGTTCATCAGTAGATTCCAGACTGCCAAATGCATTTGGTGGTCTTGGGTGTTTTCCAAGTGAAAGAGTCACAGAGACCTGACAGTGTGCACATGTATTTTCACACACAGATATTTTGGCATTTTCACTGACTGGCTGTGCTCACTCGGTAGAAACATGGCTCGAGCTGTTGCAGGACTGAGGGGGTGGTCTCAGCAGATCAGAGTTCAGTCTAGTGGTAGGGCAGGGTGGGGAAGTTTGGATTGCAGCTGCCTACACAAAATTTGACCTCAGATTAACCAGACAGCTTCAGTTTCCACTGCCGCTGTCCCGAATCCACCACGAGCAAAAATAACCAAAGTACAAGAAAAGAAAATACGTTTTTGGACCCCATACAAAATGAAGAAAAACTTCTTTATTGTTCTTTATAATTTATGAATTGTCTCTCTCCTTGTCTAGTCCCTGCTGAAAGCAACTGTTAGATATTCTGGGGCCAGCACCACAAGGGTGCACACGTTTGTCGGTGCTGAACAGGTTAGGCGGGAACCTGTGCTGATGTTAATCAACAGGGCCCAGCTGAAGTTGTGCCAGTTTGCACCAGTTGAGGATATAATTCCTGAATGTAATAATTTACTGGATTATCCCCTTTAAAGTTTAAACTCCTCTTCTTTATCTTCTAACTCTGAAAGCAGAGCTGTTTTTTATTAGCTAATGGGTTCATAGGAATGGAGTGTTTTTATTAAATATTAAAAATCCAACATTTACCTTGACTGAAAGGCTTGTCTTCATTTAGTCCTGGTTGAAGCTGACAGTGAAGAATGCAGGCTGTTCTTGCCAAGTCCTGATATGGTCCAGCAGCAGAGTTTTGTAAGTGGTGATGAGTCTCCCTTCTCAGAACTGATTTTAACTGAGTTTCTATAACCAAGGACAGACTTTCAGAAAGGCTCAAATTGGCCTGTTTTTCAGAAACTGCTGAGAATTGAGTGCTCATCTTCCTTTGAAAAACTTATGTTCAACTTTATGCCAGAAGCTTCTGAGTGCCAGGCACACATAAAAGCCAGTCTCTGAGTGCCATTTGAAACATTTTCCCACATTTTATACATGTTAAGGCAATCTGATTTTTTTTAAACAACAGTATTTTTAAGTGAAGGGTGGCAGTGGTGTGAATAGCCTTAAAGAAAATCAGAATTGTCCTAAAACTTCATTCATGTCTTGCAGTGAACTTATCTGAGCTCTTGGAATATTTGAAGACGATCTGAGAAGAAAACAGTTCTGTTTCATGCCTTCATACACCCGTATGCTCTGCTTGGTTAAAACTGGTGCAGAGATATTTTGCTGAAGAACTTTAATTTCTGGCCTCATCAGAAGGAAGATGCATCATGTAACTTGTTAGACCAATCCAAATGCCACTATATTTAAGCTTAGAAGGCTTAAATTTTTGCATAAGAATTTGTGAGGCTTTCAGAGCTCCTTTAGTAAAATTGGACATTGATCCCACAGACTGTGTTTTAGCCCTGCTGACTTTGCCCATAAGAAATTCAAATAATATTTTGGAAAGATATTAAATTGTCCTTGTCCCACAGTGTATCAGACCTGACCTCTCATCATGGCCTGCCATATTTAAGAGCACTACAAGAGGTGCTCAAACTTCTGCACCTTCTGAAAAATATGACACACATTTAAATTGTGGGGATGTTTTAGTTTTGTTTTGGTTTTTTTTTTTTTTTTTTTTTTAACTCGGCACTGTAACTTAAAATACAATCTAAACATGAAATTCTGCTATCTCTAAATTGGTGATAAAACTTGTGTTGACTTCAGTACACAAAGTTATTTAAAAATTTGATTTTTTCTCTTATTTTCAAATCAATCCCTCCTGGTTAATATTCAGTACAGTAAGAGTGTGGTGGAGAAATATTCTATTAGAAAGCTTAAAGATAAAACTCTGAATTTGGTTTCCAGGAACATATTTTCTCATTGCTATGGCTGCAGACTTTTACAAAATTCAAAGTTACCTTCAGAAGTCATCAAGGAGAGTAAGAGAGGGATAAGTACACTGGTGAAAGTTCTTTGAGGTGGGAGCTTCCTATTCCCACAAAGGAAGGATTAAGTTAAGTTTGAGGTACCATTTAAATTTTCCTGGGGAGGTCTGGGTAAGATTTATGTGGACAAATATGGTTGGACAGGATATGGTTTCATCCTTCACTCTTCTCCTTCCACAATGCCCAGGAACAATCAAGGCAAGAATGTTCTTAAAATGTGGATTTGTAGCTCTTGTGGTTCTTGGTCCCACAGTCATCCAAAATAGCATGAGTCACCAGTGCTGCATTGTCAGGGAAATGGATTTTGGAGTTGGGTTTGAATGGATTTCCCTGACTTACTAAATTGCTGAAACACTGGTCTAGAAACAGGTTTTCAAAACCAGTTTGCACCCAGTCGTGACTCACTTGAAGACCATACAAAAGCTCCTTTATATTCATTTCAATCGAGTACTTTTCAATACTTTTTCAATATTTCCTAATTGCTTTTTGTTGCTTATATTTGCACTGAATGGTATAGCTACAAGTTAGGGTTAATACTCCTATATCTTAATTATTTGTAGGTGGAAGAATTGATTTCTGCTCCCCTCTGCTTCCTCATCTCTTAGTCTGTCTCCATTTGTGATTGTGTGCAACCATCATTTTGGGGGATGAAAGGGCAAAGGTCTCCATTTACTTTCCTGCAGATGGCAGATAATTTATAAGAGCTCTACTGCTGCCTTATTCCCACTTTCTAGAGAGCCATGTCAGTGTGCAAAGGTGCCTTCCAGGCTGCAGATATTGAGCAGTGAAGGGAAATAAACAGTGAGTTTTGGCTGATATGTAGAAAAGTATTAGCTTTTAGAGTACTAAAGCTGTTTCTTAATATAGAATATCACCATATTTTTGAAAAATGATGTTGAAATACAATTTTTCTGTATTGACTGAGACAAAGCTAGAAAACATCTGGGTGGAAAATCCATGATCTGAATAAATTACTCATCCCTACATTTCAGTGTGATGACATAAATTTACAGAGTATCTTAAAACAAAGCAAAGAATTTTACTGCTTTCTCCTTTGTTGCTCTAATTCAGTAACATCTTCCTTCCCATTGTTGACTTGTTCCATTATCTTCAGCGTGGCAAGTTTAGCATGAATTTACTCCCTTCAACATGAGTGAAATGATTAAATCTACTCTAATTAATTGTTTCAGTATGTTGGAAGAAAGATCTTTCTTCTCCTTTCTTCTCCCCCACCCTTTCCCTCCTTTCCCACGTTTTTCCGGCAGTTTTTGTAATGGGCCAGGCTCTGCAAAGCATCCCAAAACACACCTGAAGCCAGGTGTTTGGGATTTCCTTGGATGTACCTTTCTATCTGAGCACTTCCCTACATCCCTCACTGTCAGTGTGCCCTGGTTCTCCCTACTGCATCCTGGTTTGTGGCACTTTATTTTCTTCCCTTCATGGGACAGAAGTGAGGTCTGAACATGGAATTCTCTGGGCGAGGGCCCAGGGCCACAAACCACCCCAAAGTCAATTCAGTTGTGTGGGGTTGTGGAAGTTGCCACATGTGAAATATCCATAGGGTAAGGCACTGGCTGTTTGGGCAGACCCATGCCTGACCTTTTGCCCTGGAAAGTGGCAGCACAAGGCAAGTGTCTGACAGGCTCCCTCAGGATTTAAATGGCTTTAAAATCTTGGTTTACTGCCTGTATGTATGGGTACAGGAAGTAGAGATTTTGAGACAGTCATGTGGCAACCTATAAAATTCCTCCTGTTCAATTATTCTGCTTCAGATAGATTGATCCACTTTTTGTCTTCCAGCACAAAGTACACCTAAACTTTTGAAATGGAAGTTTTAGTGGAACTGTAATTTCAGACAGACATTACTCCTCCAGAAAAGCAGAATCAGTCTTATTAATAAGCTTTCACTATTGTTTTTCTATCTTTGTTTAATGTGCTTGAATATTGAATTATGCTAAATTATGTACATGTTAAGTGATAAATAACGTTATGCTCCATTGTGGTGGGAATTAATAGTGGAACTGCCTTAATTTTCTCTTTTGGTTTTTTTTTTTTTTTTTTTGCCATAAACCCCATTAAATCGCTCTGTTATGTAGATGGCTTTGTCAAATGGTTCATAAGAAAGGAGGATGGGAAGAGGGGAAAAGCCCCCCAGCCCCAAACCAAAGAGAGCCTTGCTCCCTTCGGACAGATGGTGAGGGCTGAACCTCCATGAATTTGTTATTGCCCTAATTGAAGTCACATTGGTGTATTGTTCTCAGGCAATGCCAGGGATGCTCCCCGGGATGGGGCTGCCAGGGGCGGGGAGGAGAGTCCCCCTGCAGAAATGCAGAGCTGTGAAAATCCTCCAGAAGGCCATGAAGGATTCCAGCACCTCCTGGGCTATTGCTGCTGACCCAGGGTCAGGGACGGGCAGACACCTCACAGCTGCATCCCTTCGGAAAATTTCCTTTTCCCAGTGGAAATTCCTGCAGGGAATGGATCACCCCAGACAGAGTGGCTGGAGCCTGGGAAAACACGTGCTGCTTTGGAGTAGTTAGTTTAAAATATGGTAAATTAGAGGCAGGTCCTGTAGTCACAAAACCCACTAAATGAGATAAATCAGGGTTAAGTTTGTGCAGCGTTTCAGTTTATCGCTGGTTGATGAATTATGAAAAGATGTTAATGGTGGGTGGGATAAAGAACAGCTTTGATTCCTAGGGCAAGCTGTGGAGGTGATGCTCTAGGATGTTCTTCTGATTGCACATCTGGGAACGATATGGAAGTGTGGTTTAATCCTAAGTGTTGGCAGAATTCCCAGCAGCAGAGAAGGAGCAAGTGCATGCATCTATGCCTGTCTATTGCTTGGATGTTGGAGGAACAGCTTTACACACAAAATACAGGATATTTTTAATCTTAGCTAATTCTGTTTATCTTCAATACCTGTGAATTTTGGCCTTAACCTCCAGTGCCCTCTCAAGAATGTCAGTGTTGAATATATTATTTCATTATGGTTCTGTTGTACATTTGGAGCCAGAGATGAGATTCAGGTCATTGTCACAGGCCTGTGCAATCCAGAGAGTTCAGTGGCTTGAGTTGACTTCCTTTTTCCTCCAGCATGTCAGGAAAAGTTATTCTGTAAGTCCATAAAGTTCAGACTTTGCACTTTAATATTTTTTTCTTTAGCTGGCTTTCTTTAGCTGATCATTAATCATCAGGAATGGGGCTATGTTATATTCCTGCCAAAAAAGAAAAAAAAAAGTGAGTTTAGGCTTAAAAACCATTAGAGGTTCTGGTGTCACTGATTTCAAAACTCACAGCATTGCTCAGTCCTCTGGAGTGCAAGTCTGAGGAAAGCAGAGAAAACAAATTGCCCTTTTATCTCAGGGATGGAGAATGCTCTCACTGACACTTTTAATTTTTCATACAGAACTGATGTGTTTTGTAGAGAATCTTCCTGTCCTCTTGCTTTTTCAGAATTGGTAGAAACCAAGAACAAACATTACAAATGACGCAGTGCTCACGTATCAGACGCACTTTAATCCTAAAAGATTACTTTTATTTTAGCACGTATTTTTATACATGGATGTTTCTATGTCAATAAATTAATAGTTGTTGAGTCTTTGATGATGGATTACATTGTAACAAGCGTAAGAGTACTAATAGTGCAAGTTCAGACTAGAAAAGTTTTCAAAATTAAGAGATGTCAGAGTACTTTTACTTTTTAAAGAAGCTCAGGAAAGAATTTCTTGCACCTGGACAAATAGCTGACAGATCTTCTGAGTTCTGATTTCAAACTTTGCTCCCTTCCTGATTTTTTCTTTCTCCTTTTCATTTTTTGTTCTTGTCACCCTTTATCCTTTTCTCCTTAGACCTAACAAGGAGACAGAAAGAAAGAATAAAAGGGCCTTTCAAAGTTCGAAAGTTTAACTTCCCACTTCCATGGGGGAAAAAAAAAAAGCTTTCCAAAGTTGGATACAAAGTTTTTCCATGCTCTTGGTGGCATGAACAGCTGGATGTATGTGCATATTCATAAAGCTCTTATGACAGTGTGGAAATTCTCTCCACAGTAGAACAATATAGTTATTTCAGTTTGCTTTCCTTAAAAAACCTCCCAAGTTTGGCCCTGCCAAAATCCAGAATAAACCCAAAAATCAGGAATACCAATGATGAAACAGGCATTTAATTTCTGAGTTTAATTAAAAATGGGGGTGGATAGACTTATTATGCATTGCCTTTCAAATTCAGTCATCTATGCATGGGAATATGCAGGTTGAGAATAAAACCCTATCTGTTGTATAGAACAAAATTGAGATTATCCATTAGAGGAAGCGCTTCTTTCAGGAATATTTTGAACATCGGATAACCTGCTGAATAAGTTACATATATTAACTTTCTCTCTCTCTATTTTCTGTGGGACAGACCTCTTGGTGGCTTTTTTTGACTCTGTTTTATTGTAGCCTTCATAGATATATAATCTATCCAGCCAATCTGTAATGCCATGGTGCATTACTCTTGAGGCAGAACTATGACATTTTTACTTACACATGCGCCAGAAGATGCAAAAAAAGCTCAATTTTTTTAGGCTGTGCTTCTGTTAAAAAATGACAAGAAAACACTCTGGTGTGGGAAGCTCACAGCTTCCAAGAGGGATCCAGTGTAACTCACTTATTCCCCAACTGCAACATTACAGTTTGCTTTATGCCCCTCAGTCTTTGTGTCTAGGAGTTATTGGTGATTGTTGAGGTTGTAGCTAATTCCATGCAGTCCCTATCAAGTCTTTGAGTGTTCCACATCATCCCACAAATGAAGATCTTTCTATTAAAATGTCTTTCCTGTAGGCAAGTTCCTGCTCCTCTCAGGAGTCTGCCAGCTTCTCTTTGTGCTTTTTGCTTGCTGTCTAGCAATTTTAGCTGTACCCATCCTGCTCTCTGGAATCTTCAAGTTGACTTTATGCAGTTATTCTCAGGAGAGACACAGCCCTGTAAGACCCCACAACCCATGAAGGAGCAAAATGAGCACATGCTTTGACTCCCTCATTTCTTATTATAACAGCAAATGTAATGCATAGCACCAATACAACAAACTGGAGACAAATTAAGCATTTTTTCCATCTGCTGCACCATCTGAAAACCTTTCAGGCAACAGATGAGGCTTTGCATTTGGATGGTGATTGGGCAAGGGGGCGGTGAATTGGCCTGATGCACATGAAAGCATGAATAGGTGCAAGGATGCGAGAATAAGGGGCTGGGGGAGTCACAGACCTCAAGTACTACTTTGTCCAGGAAGCATTTGAAGAGGACTCCTGTGCTGGGAAAGCTGCTGGATTTGCCTGCTGTGGGAGCTGAGATGATAGCTAAGGAAAGGTGGCTGGTGATGGAAAACACGGCCCACTCAGCAAGAGGTTTGAAGTGGGAGGTTAAAGGAGTGTCTGTGAAACCGGCCTTAGGCTCTAACTGGGAGTGAGGGAACCGACTGCTATCCTGAATTTCCTGACAGCTCATCGAAAGCCAAAGATACAAGGGGGAGATACCTGAGGAGATTGCTCACTGAGCTGACACAGGCACTCATTTTGAAGTTATTGTGAAAAATGTGAAGCTGAACTTATCGTGCTGGCTGTCCGAGTCAGCGGCGCGGGAGGAGCACTGGGATTCACTGCCCAGTAAATGCAGAGGTGCTCCTGGAGTGGCACATTCCACAGCCCATGGCTGGTGTCACTGATCACACTCTGTGCTGCTCCAGGGTGCCCCTGAATGTGGCCTGCTCCTCTTGACACTTGGCTGAAGCCTTGGGTGCTCTGTTCTCTCTGTCTTGTGGAAAAGTGTGCTCCAGCTTCTGAAGGCGAGACAGTTCACATGGACCCGGGAGTCAGAGACCGGAAAATGTCAGTTCAGGAGTTCCCATGGAGGAGCCATTTTTTTGCAGATGCTATCACCTGGTTCATTATTAGCTCTTGGATTGTCAGTGTTTTTCTCTAGATACACACACACACACACACACACACACACACACACACACACAAACACACATGTATAGGAACAATAATGAACTCCAGCTCTGTATTACTATTACCAGTGATGCTCTGTCTGGGAAACGACTGTCCTTAAGAATTATGGATTGCAATGACTCAAATCTTGGCAGGAACTGCTTAATGCACAGGAGAATGCCTTAGCATTGGCTATCAGGATTTTAAAATTTAAATTCCATTTTCCCCCCAAGTTTCTTTTTAGGACTACAGTAGGTCAATAGATATCTTTTCCTCCATTTCCTCTCTCCTCTCCACCCGGAGTGGGCCTTGTCCTGTTCTGTTTATCTTTTTGAATGCTAATGCATATTGAGGGTCAGGACATGTTCTCCTGACAAGAAATGGAATTGTTGTGGGGATGCAGGTGTGTGTTGTGTGCTCTCAGTGTTGCTTGCTCATATTCTGCAAAACACCTCAGTCATCTCTCAGGGCCTTTGTAGGGTGTCCCTGTGCCTGTTCCCTGCTGAACAAGAGCTCTGTGCACATACTGCAAACAGAGAGAAACCTTCCTTGCTGCTTGCAAGACCTTTCCCATTGGAAATGTCTTAAAAATAATATCAATGCAGATTTTCTAAAGACTAAACATGTCTCACTGCTGGAACTTGTGAGACTGTTTCTAACAGCTCCATCCAGTGGCTTTGGCCGTAACATGAATGTGGGGTTTGCCTCACAGCAGTTCAAGACCGTTGGGGCTGGAAAATGCAGCTTTGAGACAGATGATTTGACACTTATCACCTTGCAGAAGGAAGCGTAATTGATTTAAAATGAGAGATGTGGTGTTTATATTTTGCAATTACCTGTGAGGAATTTTTATTCTCCTTGCAATCAAGTGGTTTCCACCTCTTGGTGTGCAAGGGGAGACCGTCCCTCTTCAGTGGCTGGAACATAAATTATGCTTGTTAGGAAGATGAATAGAGTCCCTGTGTACAAGAGATTTCTATTTTTAAAGAGCAAAATATCCCAGGTGAACTCACTCATGCAGGAAAGACCTGCTCTACAGTTCAGGACAGAATATTAGAATTGTTCAACAAGTTTTTGATACCTCATTTTTGTTGAAAAAATGCCGATTTCTTAATACAAAGCCTTTGATTTTGAAAACGGTCTTTGATTTCAAAATTTAGTTGTTTCCCTTCACTTTTGAACAAAATATTTTAATCAGGTTTTTATTTTAAATCTTGCCTCTTTTGTGGTAGTGATACAAGTAGATATTCAGGCTGCAAAAATTTGAGATTTCAGTTTTTCTGTCATGGTCAGGATGGGAAAAAACTTTCAAAATCTCAAAAATTCTCATGGGTCAGGGAAAAAAAAAAGGTTTCCCACAGAGCTCTAGTCAATGGGAGTGTTACCATAAACTTCCCTGTGCCTTGGATCAGGCCCTGAGAGCGTATCGGAGATTTTGTCAGCCTCATTGATTGCACAAACCAGCCTTGTTATGAGGAAACATTCCTGGGCCAGACAGAATTCTGACATTTGTCTGTAGCCTTCACATTGAGGAGAGATTATTGTCTCCAGAGGGCCATTCTTAATGATTTAAATCTGAGGTAGATAGTTTTTTCTGGCAGTGTGTGTGTAATCTAATCCATATATTGTTGGAAATAATTGGCGTGAGCATAGAGCTGCTCTGTGGCTGTGGTCAGTCAGTATTGACTGCCTTGAAACTTGCTGAGTAGGTGGCATAAATTATAAGAGGACCTGGAAAACCGAAGCAAAAAGAGAAAAAATAGTCAAGAAGATATTCAAAGCAGGGAAACATGGAAGTAGAAATGCTTTCCACTGGGATCCCTTTGGAAGCAAACAGTCTGAGCTTTAGAAAATTTCCTCTTGGTAATTGCACGTCGGATAGCATCACACAGGCCATATGACCAAGTGCATGTAAAATCCGTGTTTGTTTCCTTCCCAAGGAGCTGACTTAAGGCTCATCCTCTGAGCAAGAGATGGTGTGTAAGCTGTACCACCCAAGGAGCAGCCCCCGGAGGCAGTGTGACTCACAGCCACGCTCCTGAGGCACAAATCCCTCCCTGCTTTCCCTCCACTCCTCAGGCTGTAAAACACAAACATTCTGCTCTTCGGTTTGGGTTTTTTCCTTCTTTTTTTTTGTCACCCCTAAAGATAAAGTGACTGCAGTGGCACAGCTATCCCAACTACTAGTTGGTATTGGAGGAAGAATGCTTGGAGCAGGGATACCTTCCACTAGACCAGGTTGCTCCAAGCTCCATCCAGCTGGGCTTTAATCACTTCCAGGGATAGGTCAGCCACAGCTGCTCTGAAGAACCCTTTCCAGTGTCTCACCACTCTCAGAGTAAAACATTTCATCCTGATATCCAATCCAAACCCACCCTCTGTCAATTTAAAGCCATCGTCCCTTGTCCTTGTAAATAGTCCCTCTACATCTTTCTTGTAGGCTTCCTTCAGGTACTGGAAAGCTGCAATTACTTCATCCCAAAGCCTTCTCTTTTCCAGGCTGAACAATTCCATTTCTCTCAGCCTTTCCTCATCTTCTGGAGGCAGGGATGTGTTGACAACTCCAGTTTGAATTGTACTCCAGTATCAGAGTAACTTATGGAAGTGAGTTATTTCTCAAGCCCAGCTTAGCAAAGCATTTCAACACACCCTTTAATGCTTTTAAATGTTGATTGGATTTAAATATGTGCTTAAAAATAAGTGCTCTAATGCTTCACCAGAGAAAAATGTTGCTATGAGATTATATCCCCTTGCAAATGTGTCTGCTCCGAGTTACAGTTCTGCACATTGCTTCCACCTCCTCTGCATTCCTGCCCCATCCTGTGGTGAAAGGGCCTTTTCCTGACTTCAGTTTTGGACACCTCACTACTTGCTAATTAGAAAAATGTTTTAGACATTGTTTGTTAGGAATTGGCACTATCTGTTAACGTTGTTTCTGTATACTAATAATATGTTTGGATTAAAAACAGAAAAAGGCTGGGGTGCATGGAATATTCCTGGTAGTACCCTACAGAACAAGACATCCATAGCAGTGCTTCCCCTCAAGGTGCAAGGTCCAGTTTGAGACACATCTCACATGTTGAACTGATTAGAAAGGTATTTGAATAGGAAAAAAGCCTAATTTAAGCCAACAGGTTAAATTTTATTTCAGCCCCAAGAGTTAATTTTGCAAAAGAAATCAGGCCTCCCATTTCCCATCCCTTGGCACTCACGCTTTCTCCTTTTCTTTCCATGATTGCATTAATTGTCAACTGAAAGAGACATTCAATCCATAGGTTAATTTCTTCAACATGAGTAGTTTCAGGGATACTGCTCCTAAACATTCATCATACTGTTAATTCAGCATAAACCTGTGCAAAACACAGCTTTAGGAGGTTCTATTGAAATTGCAGTTATAAATATTTCCCTCAAATATTAGATTAATGCCGAAGAAGACCTCTTATGTTTGTTAAAAACATAATCATTTTTATTGACTGATTTTTAATGAATATCAGCAAGCTGAAAAAAACCTTATCCTGCAGTTTGTCTGGTGGGTTGTTTTTGGTTTTTTTAACCTTCCACCTGTTGAACCTGTTGGTTGTTGAGCATGTGAATGATGGAGCATTTGGGTAAAGAAGTGATAGGGTCTGAGAGAGGACAGTTTGGAGTACACAACCATTGCTGTCACTTTTCTAGGCATGGAATTCACATTTATGCCAGTGCAAACTCTTTGCTATGCTACTGTGCATGGTTACATGAGCTATGCCAAGGATTTGAACATCCTGGGAGACTTTGAAACTCTTGTTTTACTTATTTTACTGGAGGGCAAGCTTGTAGCTGTGCTCTTGACCTCAATGAAGAGTGGTGTGTGGAGCTGCTGCTGCTTGGGCAGAGCATGAAGGAAATCCTGAGTTAGATGCTCATGTTTTTTTCACTGTGGTCCCTTTGCACAGCCAGCACTGTGTAAAGTGGTTGCCCCTTTCCACACTTTGGTCCTGTAGTGTTCAGTCCTGAGACTGAATGCTGTGTATATTTCCCTAATTACATCTGCCTGCATTATTGCTGGGGCATTGCATCCAAGTGATGCTTACCAATCCTTAATTGGAAAAAAAAGAATATTTCCTACTCATCTTACAGAGCAGCTTCCACGGTGTAACTGATAAAATAAAGGCTTGGTTTAGCACAATAAAAAGCTGTGTTTGCACTTGGAGGGGGAGATAACTCTGGAGCTTATGATGCTCTTACAGGAGAAAGTCACATTTGTTTACTTGAAATAATTCCTGTTTCCCTCCCTAACATAGGTGAAGCCTTAGCTAATGCATCCCACCTGTCAGAGTCACCAGAGGAACTCCAGAGACAAGCTTCAAACTGCTCCTAGTAACATGTCTATTGAATTGAGAAACAGCAAAGGTATGTGCAAGATTAGTGATTTTATTGATTCTTTTTAGGTCAGTTTAGAAAAGAGAACCTGTGCTCATTGCCAACTGAGCATTTCTCGTTTTCAGGTATCACACTGGATTTAACTGTCAATATTTGAATTTCCATTAACATAAATTTTGGAGCTAGCTAAAGTACAAAATCTTACACTTTTATATTTAATGGAAACTTTATTTGTCTTCCTCTCCCCTACTCTCCCCTCTACCCCTCTCATAACATCTTACCAGTTTGAATATGTCCCTCTTTACACTTAGGACCTTTCAGAAATGCATGGCTTGATGGATGTTGCAAACTGAACAGTGAGTGTCTCATACTTGCACATCTTGTCTATGAGGTTTTCTCCTTCCCACCTTGTAGAATTTTGCTTCTGGGGGTGAAACTCTCCCATGCTCCCATCAGTGTTGGGTACACCCAGCCAATATCAAGGGTTGCAGAGCTCAGGCTGTAACAAAAGTCACAAGGCTGCTGTAAGGAAGAGGAATGGAAAGAATTAAGCTTGTGCTGGCTGCATTGTGGGTATCTCTTAGCATGAGGTAGCAGTGGAGAACAATGTTTATTCATTAAGATATAATTGCTTGGAGCTAGATGCATTTCTGCCTTCCATGCTGGTTTGCTTTGAATGCCTTGTGTTTGGATTTTTCTTTCTCCTCACTGTAATTTGCTGTGCACTGATGGGGATAAATGCCATCAAAGTTCTGAAGCTTTTGATGTGTCTCATATAAGATGCAAATGTTTAACAGATGAAAATGATTTGCTAATAAGTAAATAAATATCAAAAGCAGCAGTACAAATAAAACCCCCTTGTGTAATAGTGTCTAGAAATTCAAGTGACTTCTTTAAACACTGGTCAGGCCCTTCTTTGATGTATGTGAATATTTTCAGGCAGAGGCATCCTTGTGTTGTTAGAGTGTAACTGCTATTTTCATTTTCTTTTAAACCTCACTTGAAGCATTCTGGGTAAGCATAGAACCTGTGAATCTTTCTAGATATATTGGAGCTGAGGGACAGAGGCAGGATGGAGCCTCTCAAATGTCAGTGATTCCCATCCACTTATCTGTTCAGCTTGGAAGACTCTTCCTGTCGCTCAAATCTGGCAGAAAGTCTCTGTGTGCCCTGTACAGACTCCTACAAACTTCTTGCATTCAATATTAAGCTTATGGGGTCCTCATGCATGTCTGAAGCTTCTGCAGGCTGCTGTAATAAATACTGGGCAGCTGAAAACCATCTAAAATCAGGATTTCAGATTGAAAGGTGAACTTGTTTTGACTATGTCACTGGAAGACCTATTTTGCTGCTAATCATTGCAGCCGACTCAGAGCAAGCCAGAAGAGTTGTTTGGCCATTTTTCATCATGACAGCCTGAATCTTTGTAGTACTCCAGCAGAAATCTGGGAAAGGATGTTGGGCTGGACACGTTATATCTTGACTGGCTTTTGGCTGATTGCTGTTTAGGGGTCAAGGTGCTTTGCCCTTTGGGTTTATTCACTTGCAGCTTGGAATGGCTGAAGTATTAAAACCCTTAAGTGCATTTCTTGTCAAGGACCTCTTAAATCAAACACAGCTTAAACGAGTTACTGAAAAGAAACAGTTTCCACTTCTCCCTTAATCTGTCTCCCATGCTCAGTAATTGATGTCTCGTTTCAGGAGTCACATTAGCTCGCCCCAGGTTAAATCTCTCACAGCCTAATCCTGCACATCCTTCCGCAGTCGATGTCTGTGCTGGGAGATGGGAAAGGCTTTGCATGAGTGAAGACTGCCAGATGGGTTTCTGCAGGAACTTGTGTTGTTTTTACCTAGAGGGGAAATAAACTTCAGGAAAAAACCAGCATCTGTAGTTCTTTGCCTCTTGGGTGATTGGAGAGGTGCCCTGGGTTGGTCTGGGGATTCCCATGGAGCGAGTGGTTCTGTTGTATGAACATGCAAGATATGGAAGTGTTTGGGACCTGGTGTTACAGCACCCAGGAAGCTGCTAAAAGCACATTTGAGGGCAGGTATCCCAAGCAAAGATTTCAATAGGGCTGGAGGTAAAAACAGGCATGGCAGCCAGGACTTGCTGATCCCTGTGAGTGTGGTCTTCCCTATTTAGGAAGATGGAGTTGGGAATGTGTGAGTTATGTTACTTTGGTTTCTGTCATTTCTGCAGAGAGGCTCTTCTGAGCTGGGAAACATATGCTTAGAATTTTTCAAAAGATTTAACAGCCATTGTCTTCCCTGATTTCTTCTGGTTGAGTATTTTGTTACAGAAAAGGGAGAAAAAAGCAGGGAGAAAAAAGCATCTAGTCATGAGAGTTTGGAGTTTTGCCTGATATGAAGGAAGATGTGACTGTAGTGCCGATTTTCACTACAAACCAAACTTCCAACAATAAAAATTTGTCATCTTGTGGCTGTTTTCATTAATGTTGCTGCTGAGGAAACAAAATATATTGGAAGACAAAAGAGCATCAACATTTTCCTGATTGCTGCCAATCACTTTAATTAACAAAGAGGAAGAAAGTTGCGCTGTTGTCTTCACTTGGTTTGCTGCCTCAGTGCTATACATAGTAGAGAATTTGTGTCTTGCCCTTTTTGTTTGCTTTTTTTTTCCCCTGTTGTCCCTGTGATTGTTTACTTTCATAATCAGACCAATTAACATGTTGACAGAAGAGAACCATTTGTGGAATTTCTTTTTCCCCCCCTCCGAGTCTGGAGCAAAGTTGAGCAGATAAATGGACTTGTCTGCAGTGCAAGAGGGGAAGCTGCAGAGGGGGATTTCACCAGACACGTGTCATTAGTCACTCCCACTAATCAGCCTCACAGGTGTGACATTAATCAGGCTGTGTGCCATGTTCCCGCAGTGTCAGGGGCTCTGACACCATCTGTGTGGCTCCTGTGTTCGGGGTCACTAACTGGGTATGCAGAACAAGATCACTTCCTGAGGCATCCCTGCCTTTGAACAGGCCCCTTCCAGCCTGTGATGGATTCCCCCAACAGCCAGCACCTGAAGGGCATCACTTTTCCTGGCGCTGATGGATGTGCCCACAGCTCAGTGAGCACCCTCCTCTCCTGAAACTGTGTCCTGGCAGTGTGGGCGCTGTCTTTGGAGTGCTGAGTTAGTGTGGCAGCATCCCAGGAAATCAAGCAGGATGCCAATGGTCATATCTAGAGACTTCTCACTTGTCCTACTTTCTTAGAGAGTTTTGAAAAACAGTTGTAAAGGGGCAAGCAAATACCAGTTTGGGACCTGCTCCTCAGGTCTGCCTTACCTTAGCAAGGCTTGGAAAATGAATAGCTTTAAAAAAGTTTTGCAGTGCTTGGTTGTAAAGAAATTTCTCCATGTTACATCACCTGTGGCATCAGAGCTGGGAACAGGCAAATATTTCCTGCCCCCCTTTTCCACCAGCCATGTGGAATATCAGTTGTAGGGTAGATAAGTAATAAATTATTTGCATTCTCTCTCTTCCTTGCATATCTGACTGTGTAGTCATCTCTGGAATTTGGCTGCTTAGTTGGTGGGGATTTTAAATCAAGCACCTGCATGTCAGACATGTCACATACTCCCTCGTGCAAGGTGATACAGAGGGTCCATCCTTTGGACCATGATTCCAATCAGTTCTACCACAGTGAGATCCTTTAGGGAGTCATGTACACCCAGCCCCAGACTGCACAGCAGAGAAAAATCCATCTTCGAGGTAGTTATCTGTATTTTAATTCAATAAAATAACTTGCTGTACTTCTTCCCTTGGGAAAATATCCACTGATACAGATTTAGCTCCAGTCAAACCTTGCAGTGTCAGTATCTAAAGAGACAGACCTAGTTTCCTTTAGGCTTAGGAGTCTAACAGCTTGGGAACTGTTTCTCTCCCTCCCTTCCCCCCGAGAGATCCTGCTTGCTAGACGGGCTTTCCCAAATTCTCACAGCTCTAATCTGGATACCATTTAGTGTGACAGCCTTCTTCCCGGGTTCCCACAGCTGGTTAGTGTTTTGAATTCCAGCCTCGTGAACTCATATCAGGCTACATGGGCTAATGCTCCGAGCACAACCTAGAGCAGATATCTCTGATGACAGAGTAATGGAGAAACTGCGGGGCTCTCTGCCTCTTTATTAATGCACAGTCATTTGTGGTGTTCTTCCATTTCTGGGGAGAGGAGCTGGCTGCAATGCCTCACAGAGGCATTTAAATGGTAATGGAGGTGAAAGGAAAATCATTCAAGTGTGTTGCTTGCAAGACCAGTAAATCAACCTGCTGCAATGGGAAAAGTTTGTCAAATCCCAAGGGTCACAAATATGGCTAAAAATATCGCTTAAATAATTACTGGCATATCCAGCTGAATTCTTAGAAAGGAAAACCCCCAGGAAAATGTGCCCTATTTTTCCTCATAACATTCAGACTTCACCTTGGCTAAACAGTGTTTCAAATAGCAGGAGGCAAGAGTTGTCAAAGAGTGCAATGGGCACAGCACCCTCTGTTCAAGCCTGATGTGGAAAATGCTATTGGATTCAGTGCCTTGGACTTGTTCAGGCACTGGTTCAGGCTGGTTTCAGAAGCAGCCTCTAGTTCAGGGGTTTGCTGCTCATTTTTGGGCACGAAGAGCATATGGTTGGATTTGGGGGCGGTATTTGGACCCTCTTTGGGAACGTTACTTCTGAGGTACAGCTGAGTAGAGATGTGAAAGAGGAAATTACATGGAGCTGGCTAATTCCTCACATCATCCACAGTGGTTTGACAGTCTGTACCAGGGCAAGGTCTAATATATGTTGTCCACTATTTGAGTCTTTAGTTCTTTTTAATTTAAATTACAGAACCCCAATAACAAAATAAACCCCTCCTTTAGAACGAAAAGCAACTGTACATCAAAATGGAAATGATTGGTGGCACGTGTTGAGAGCATTGGGAGCAGAGGGTGGAAGTCAAGCATTTTGCCTGCAATTACACTGTTCAGAATACTATTAGGGAGCTGTTTTACTTAAAATTTGTGGGGGTGAAGGGCACCACTCAGGGCACATGAGAAACGAGACTTCACGCTGAAGCGTTTTCAAAACACTTGAATGTTTGTTTTTCCTTTGATGTTGACACAACTGCATCTTATGACTTGCTCATCCTAATCCAGTGAGTAGCAGTCAGGAATTTGAGTGCTGTGTGGATGGGAAGTAGCTTTCTTCCATGGAGAGGATGTAAAGAAGATAGTTTTCTGGGAATCTGTAAGTGGATCTCTCTATTTACCATACAATCCCACTCTGGGAGAAGGCCAGACACACAGAATGTTGTTCAGTTTGTGGCCAGCTCCTGGGCTGGATCTTTGCTGGGCAGAAAGTCAGCAGAGATGATGTGGCCCAATAAGAAATACTGTGTTAGTCAGAATTTCAGAGTCTGACCAGGTGTAATAAACCCCCAAAACTGCAGCAAGCAAGTAGATCTTTGTGCCTTAAAATAAAATCTGCTTCTTTTGCTGTGTTTTTGTAGGTCAGCAGAGACTTTTCTATATCACACCCTCTTGTGTAATCAGGTGGTTCATCTTGAATGATTTTGCATGTGGGAAATATGACATATATGGTTGAAGGCAGGACTAGAAGGGATTTGCCCACCCAAAAAAGAAAAAAAATTCTCTGTAATTGACCTGCTCTACAACCTCATTTTTACATTTATCAGGTTGTTTAAATTTGGATGTTTGCCATCTATTGAGGGGCGGTTTCAGAACCTTGCTCCTCGGATACTTCAAAAATCTCATTTCCCCTCTAAATGTGGTAGCACTCAACCTTTTCCAGGTGACAGGATCATCCTGTGAAAACAGGGGTGTTTCATCTGGATATCCTCTAAAATGTGATACATGTCCTCAGCATTTGCGTCAGAGAGGAAGAAGGCGGCTGGTCCCACTGATGAATTCCAACCAGGAATTATTCAGGCCTTTAGGAAACATGGGAGAGCAAATGTTTACTGACCGTGTAATTAGCACGATGACTTGCTCTGCCTATTGGCCCTTAGCACCATATTTCCTGTCTGAGCAGTGGAAAGCAAAAATATTAGTTGCTGTTTTACTAGAGGAACAAGTGTCTTCCAAATGAACAAATGATCTATTACCAGTCCTGCAGACTCTTCCCATGGGAATAGGCATTTTGCTTCTTTTTCTACCAGCTAATTCCTTTCATACAGCAGGTTCCCAGACACATCAAATGCCTCACATGTTGAGCTGTTAGTTAAGATTTATAGTCTCTGTGTTATCAGAGTGAATTAAACTGTGACTGGCAGTCAGGCTTCTTCTCATGGGCTCCCGTAAAAATGTATACATAAATTAATAAATTAGGGTTTGATATTTAATGTCTTTCTAAAACACAAGACATTCCAAAGACCACTCTTCAGAAGTTTCTTGCATTGCTGGGCAGCCAATAATCAGTCAATACTAATTCTTTGCTTGATGAAAGAATAATACATAGGCACAGCTTTGGTGGGTCTTCTGGAGACAGATGAAAGCTGGTGAAGTTTGGAGTGAAATTCAGTGGCTGTACATTACTTTGGTGTTAATAGAGCTCAGCTGGAGTCTTGAGAGGAAAACACAAACTTAGCAGTTAGAAGAAGAAGAAACACTTTGTACATTGGTTTTTTAGTCTAGATCTTCATTACACAGTGGCAGAGTTGGAAGGATGTGAGTGCTTTAATATTAAACTAGGTCATATGAGCCTTCATCCAGTGCTTTTCATTTCTAGTTGTAAGTATGTCATGGAAACTTCTTTGTGGTAGCATAAAACACAGAGATTAAAAGCAAAATTTGCTGTTTGAAAAGTGAAATGATTTTTTTTTGAAAGGTCAAATGAGCTCTTTTAATGTTTCTGGGAAATTTTCTTCAAACTGATTTGCTAATTTATGTTTAATTTTGTGGGACAGCTTGGAGTTGAATGTCACTTCTAAATCTGAGAATCAAGAATTGCATATGGAAGTCTAAGCGAATTGTTTGTTTGGGGGAATGGAGAATGGAATCCATGAGACTTTGCAGTTCCTCAAGCTCTGCAACTTTTTTTACTAGCTGTATGATAAACCAAAAGCAATAAACTTTTTTAAAATAAGGGAAGATAAGCCTGCACTTCTTTTTCCTCTTATGTCCTTCATCACTCTGCACTAAATATTGAATTCTTTAACCTTTAGTTAAATATGGTCTTATGAAAACAAAATGCCCCCAAAAAAACCCAAACCATTCAAAATTTCAATATTTACAATTTTTTTCAAGGGATTGATGAGAAAAGGGGAGACACTTTCAAGCCAGAAATGTTCTACAAACTGCAACCAACAAGACCAGGTCAAAGCTGACTACCTGGCTCTGTTTTTATCCATTTCAGCCAAAGGAAGGAACATTTCCCATTAAAGCCATTCAGACAGCACCGTGGTACCACATCACATCTGCTTCTGCTCTGAGATGCCTCTGTTCTCTGAAGTGGGACCACAGGATTGGTTAGGCCTGATAGTTAACCTCAGGTCTGAGCTGGTCCAGACCAACAGGACTTAAGTGCTGATGCTTTGGCCACTCATCTGCACTGCCCAGGTGTTTGCTGCCTTTCTCAGGGGAGATTTCACTCTTGTTTGGTTTCTAACAATTATATTTTTCAAGGAGTTCATGGCCATTACATAGTTCTGCGTATTTATGTAGCTCTGAGTTACAATAAGAGTCCTACAGGAGTTCCACAGCATCTTCCACAAAGCTTTAGTGCTGTATGCTGGGTTAGTTCCATCATTTTTAGTCCTGGGGACCAGATACTGCTTTAAGTAATAGTCTGATAAAACTGAGTTTGTTTTGTTGGAGTCCTTAAAAGCCATGAACCTGTATCCCAAAAGTCATTCCCTGCCTGCACATCACCCAGTGGATGACTCCAGCCAAAGAGAGGGCTGGAGGTTGTAGGTATTTTGGTGGGACCATTTGCCATCTGCCTTACACCTGCTGGCCTTGTTCTTGATTGCCTGCCCCTTAATTTGAGGTCTTGGTGTGACAAAGCATTAAAGCACCTTTGCAGCTGGGGTAATCCAGGTAGCTGTGTTGAAAGCCAGACTGTCACCAGTGATGTGACAGCTGATGCTGTGCTGTGTTGGTTTTTTGTTTTTTCTTTTTGCTAGAGATTGCCTGCATTCTAATCTTTCTGCTTCTCTGAGTAATAATAATTTTTACTTATTTAGTTTTTATGCTTTTTTTCTCCACCACAGTTAATATGGTATTTGAGGATGCCCTTCTTAAAGTGAATACAGTTTGGGAACTTATTTCCTTATATTGGAGACACAATAGGATTTTATTCTAGTGATGTCTGCACATGAATTTAAATTTTAATGAGTGAGAGACCATGCATAAAAATTATCAAATTGTGTTATATAAGTACAGTGGAGGTTTTAGGTTTGGTTAAATTATATTCCAAACAAATATTTTATGTTGTTGAAGTCTTATAGCACTGCAGAAATTATTCTGTAATAGAAGAACAACCAAAAGAAAGAGATACAAACTAATACAGGATTTGTATTTGGGCAAGCTGTGTTAAGATAGTTGTTTACCTGTATTCTGCCATAGTAAAACCTCTGGTTTGTACTTTGTTATTGCCTGTAATATTTTGCAGTTTTGTGGCATAATGTAAACATGGCAAAATTTGAGAATTTCATACAAACCTTTTTAAAAAAATATATCTGAGTCCAGCAAAGCAACAGAGGAAAAATAAGCAGAAAACCAGTGTTTTTGTTATTGAAATCTCCCCAAAATAACAGTTTAAAAAACACAATAGATAAAAATCATGTTTCTTCTGAGATATGGCTGCCGGATTTTAAGTGGGACAGAAATAAAGGGGCAAAAATGTCTGCATGACTATCCAAAAAGGTGCATTAGCCCTCTCCCTTCTGAATTTCTCTCTGGGGTTTGGGATTTTATCTGTGGAAGGCCTTGTGCAGTAGAGAAGTAGCTCTTCCTTGCATCTGGGAGGGTTAGAAGCTGGATTTTCCAAAGCAGCCCAGCATGTGAGATCTGAGGATTAGCCCAAGTTATGTGGAAGTCTGTGGCATAACCAAAATCCATGTCTTGAAACCACAGCCAGAGGCCAAATTTCTGAGTCTCTTTACTGGGCCTTCACTGGGAGCTGTCCCTGCCTTCCTTGAGCATTTTGCTCTGTGTCACAGAGCTCAACAAGTTCAAAAGCAGCCTTGGAGGAGTCTCATGGGGACAAGAGCTGGGCATTCCTGGTGACACCTGCCACCTCTCCTGGGGAGGTGACACATGGAGGATGACGTTCTGTCCCAAGGTGGTGGGATTTAATTGATGAAGAGGTGACTATAGGAGTGGAAAGGGAGAAAATAACTGAATGGAGGGAATGTATCTGTGAAAAGGTGTTTCATGGACAGGGCATCCAAGCAAAATGAGGACAAGGGCAACAGAAGGACCTTGAACCTCTCTCTAGTGTGGATGTGGTGGGAGAACCTCTGGCAGCAGCAGAGTTGCTACTCTTTTCAAATTCATCCTTTATTTTGCAATGATTGGCTGCTGGTACAGGAGCATGTCAGTGTTTGTGGGATATTTCTCTACCTCAGAAATAATTCCCTTGATCAGTTTAGGCAAGGAGGCATGCAAAATGGGATCCCCTGGCAATTTTCCAATTCCAGAAGCCCATGCCAGGTTTACCTCACTATCGGATGAGATAAAGTGCAGGACAGAAAGCAAGGAGAAGCCACTTTGTCTTGTCAGGAGGCTTCTCCAACACATTCTCTGGAGTGGGATTTTTCCCTCGCAGCAAACACACACGTCACGTGCCAGGCTCTTTCCAGAGGGTGGGAACCTTTCACCCCTCCTCCAGTTTGGTTCCCAAACAAGTCAGCCACCCCGTGAGCACTTGACACATGCAGTTAGTTGGTGGTCTGCCCGCTGCCTCGCACATGGGGCTCTTCCCAGGGGGCTGTGCTCGCATGTGGTTTCCATCTTGGAGCTCTCAAAGCCTTCTCACAGTGCCACACCAGCCCTTCTGAAGGGCATGGGAAGAGGGCAGCATCTCTCAGGTGCTGGGGCTTTGGTAGCCCTCCCCTTGCCCGGCTGCACCCCTGCAGGTGATGTTCACAAAAGGAGTGTAAGGCATTTTGATTCTCCTTTTGAATGCTTCTCTTAGCTGTGACTGATGAGCTGTTTTAATCTGTAGCATCTGGTCTGCAGTCTCCTGAGTGTACTCTTGCACTGCCAGGCTGTTCTCACATCCCTTTAAACATCTATATTGCTGAGCCTCTTTTTTTTTTTTTTTCCTCTCTCTAAGGTGATGTGGTTCACTGGGCAAGGGTTCTGCCCTATAGATAACTCGAGAATATCACTTTGTTTTTGTCTCTGCCACCTTCCCTTCTGTGTGTGGATAGGATAAATCCATGCAGACACTAACCCAATACCAACAAAATATTAACTATATATTAATTCATTAGGAGGTATCTTCTCATCCTCCCATTATGTGGCAAGATGTCAGATAAATGTTCTTAAATCAGATTTAACCCTGGATTGGCCCTTGAGTGAGGATGGCAGACCCCAGGAGAGAGGCACTGCTTTGCAGAGCTTCTGCTTTTAGTTCTTGGCTCTGCCATTGTCTGTCTGCTCCTGTTGGAGAATCCCTGCTCTCACTGCTCCTCTTGAAGAGATGGATAATGGTTTTCCTTCTCTCCCATCTGTGGTTGCTCACGTCTGCCTCGACTTGCTGCTTGTTTACTTGTGCAATGCCAATCACTGCCTGTCTGTCACTGCACATAATCTAGGTAATTGCTCAGATATAAAAATTATCTTTATGGGGAATGCTTCTCCATATGAGAAACTTCAGCCCTGAGAAAGGTTAGGCTTTCAGAATCAGACCTTAGAAAGCCCTGATGTGTAGCCTGGGTAATACAAATTTTTGTGGTCTTAGTCAAGATGTCTTGGAGCTTTTGCCATACTCTGAAACTTCAATTTTTTTTCTCTCCTTCTCCCCAGTGTTGCAGCTACATCATGTTGCTTCTCTCTGGTTTTATGAATGGAATGTCATGATCTGCATCTGCATAAAGGTCCTTTCATTAGATGCTCCCTCTGCTCTTAAGACATTTTCAGAGGTTAATTTGGGGAAAAAATTCTTTGTGATATGTGACATTTTCCTTCCATTATACTTCAGCTGTCCCAGATTTATGTGAAAAGTTTGCACAAAACATCTTATTTATAAGAATATGTACACTCATCATTCACGCAGACAAAACTATTACAATGTATTCTTTCTACAGGAGAAGAGCTCTGGCCAGCCAGCCCAAATTACATCATGGGACTAAACAGTTTGTATCAAAATCTGGAATTGACATAACTCATTTGCAACACTTCTTATGTGCTTTCCCAATCAACCAAAGAAACAGATGCACAGCTCAAATCACTGCTGACTTTGCCCCTGTCTTTTGCCTTCACCTTAGGGTTTTGGTAACACAAACATTTTCTACCCAAACCTAGAAAGTCTTGTGGGAAATTGAACCAACTTTTTATTTTAGTTCTTTGAGCAGCAGTTTGCTCATCCTTTTTTTTTTTTTCCTCTGTTCCCAACATGTTAACAGATGTAAATATGAATCATATTTCATTCTCAGACTCCTTATAAAAATACACTCAGAACCAAAGTTTCTGAGTAATAAAAAATTCTGGATGCATCTCCAAACCGCAATGAAACACCCTCTCCCCAAACGAGTCAAGGCTTGGCTTGCACACCTCTGTCTGAAAAGGAGAGGAGAAACCTTTTCAGTAGCATTGCTGTTTATTTTGCTGTTACAGACAAGCAGCACTGACCAACTGGTGCATGTGTGTAGCTTCGTGCTTCTGTGTGTGTTTAGGTGTGAGGTTTCCTGCCCTCCTTATCTCCCCTGTCTGTTCTGGATGACTGATCAGCACTGTAGACATTTTTGTGGTTTTGATGGCTAAAATGAGCTGATATTCATGGTGTTCAACCAGCCTCCTTCCCCTTTCTCTTCCATGCACTTCAAACGAGGTTCAGGATTAGGCTTTCTGAGCTTCTACACCAGGAAAATCAGGATATATATTACATTTAGGCTACAGAGTCTGCAATGAGATAGCATATCACCCATTGTGCAGGGCCTGGTGCTGGGAGTTGAGAGTGAGGCTTGTTGGAATTAGTGGGAGAAATCTTACTGGCTTTGGGCTTGCTACAATGACCTCTAAGGCAAAACCCTTCTTATAAGCTCAAAAGAAACTATTTGTTTTGGTTAATGATCTCAGGATGGATGGGCTACATATCATCCCAATAAATTGAAAAAGGCTGGGATGTGAGTCTCAGTCCAGGCTCCAGTTGGTTGTTCAGAGTGTTTAATTGTTCAAAAACTGAGCAGAACTCCTGGCACACTTTTAATATTCAGCAAATATCAGTTACCCAAGTGACTTCTGGCCATCTTTTGGGAATACCGAGTTGCCAAGGTCTGGTCCCAGTGGGTAATACGAATGAGACACCCTTCTGGGGGGGAAAAAAGGATTCAGCTTACGTGGATGTGAATTGTACTGGGCATTCATTTGGCCTGAGGGAGCAGGAGAACAGGCCCAGCCCACTGTATTAGGTGGTATAGGCACAGCTATTGATGTTCTCAATTGAATCTTTGTATTCTGAATATTCCCATTCTGGGCTCTACATCCCCTTTTCCATGTCAGCAATACACAGAGCATGGACACCCACGTTTAAGGGTTTAGATTTGATACTCTGAGCTGGCAAGCTTCAGTCTCACCTGCTGAAAATATCAGCTGCTTTGAGCAGAAAACTCTTAGAGTGGGCTTAATTAAGCATAGACTGTTTGACTTAACGGGGTTTTGATTGTAATGGGCTATTTTTTCTGGCAACAAGCCAGTGTGACAGAGGTTGTTCTTTAAGTGTAAGTGCTCACTTTCATCCTTCCTCTCCAATTCAAAAGCATCTTGCTATTGTGTGTGACCCTGCAGCACTGAAAGGTTCTTGCTTTCTCTGTGGGCTTTGCACAGGCTAAATGTGTGCCTTGTGTCCCCAGAGCTCCAGGAATCCAAGTCAATACAGGGAACAAACCACAGCCATGGGAGGCTGGGGTGTGCAGAAGCACTTCTGAGGTGAGGAACAAGCTATTCCTCTGTAGCACTTCCTTACATAACCTAAGCCTTCAGTCTTTGTTTAGAATTGAACCTTTAATTGCAGTGGGCTTCAGAGGAAACTCGTACAGGAAGAAAAGGCTATTGCTATCACTTGGCTGTAAATGCTCTTGAGGGATTTCTAGTACATATGTCTTAACCGAGAAAATACCCACCCTGCTTCACAATGCAACTCCCTCCCCCAAACTAAAAAAACCTCTGCAACTCCCTCCCCTGAATTTTCACAGTCAGGAACAATGAAAAATGTTTTCTGCTTCATTATGCTCTTTGCATGGGCCAAGGCAAATGCATAGATACTGTCTCTATCCATGAGATAAAGCTGTTTTTTTTTTTTTTATAGAAAGAGACAAGGCAATCAGCAATGACTCACTTCAGTGGGAAAAGTACTTTTTTGCTTATTTAGGGATTTAATGTAACTTTGGAATATGTGTGTCTGCAGAAAGAAATAAGGTGATAGAGAGGTTTTAGTCTTAAAAACTTGGTTTTCTAGACTTGGGGGCCAGATGTGAGGTGTAGCCATGTCTGCTGGCAAAACAAACTGGAGTAGAGCAAATGTGTCCTGCTGGTTTTCTTTTCATATCAAATCAGTATTCTGGGAATGCCTAGGATATCCCAGGCTTTATGTAATAAACTGAGTCATTGGAGGATTTTGCTGCTGTAACTGTAGAACATCCATATAGAAAGATCTCTTGAAAATGTTTGTTTTGTGCTTACTGTGAACAAACAAGGCAGAGGAGTATGTGGTCAGTGTGATGAGGAGGATTTGAAGCAAAGAGAAAAGCCAAAATGAGTGTAGAGATGATCAAAGCTTTACGCTAAACATGCTCACTGAAAGCATTTTCCTAGTGTTTATGGGAAATGCATTTAGGATCCTCTGCTAACGGGAAAAGTGTTTAGTCCAGAGCCAGGTTAAATCTGTCCTTATGCTAAATAAGAATCTGGAAGTGAGACCACCCTTACTCCTTTGCTTTTCTCAATTCATTTTTGAATGCATGTCACTGCAAAGCTGTAATTTTCTAGCTATGGATTTGTTTGGGGTTTTTGTTTTGTTTAGGTTTTTTTATTTTTAATGTGTCTTTTTATTAGTGCATGGGGATTGAGCAAGAAGGGAAAGCATTTGAGGTTCCCTCTGAAAGCAGTGCCTGGCTGAGCTGCCTGGGCTCAAAAGCTGTCACAAGTAGTTTTTACAGGGAAACAGCGATTATTTATTTCACTGTGAACTGGAAGAAATAGCACCTCAGCAATGTGATTCTTAGTCATCATGTTTTGTAAGACCATTTTTTACAGAGCTTTTGTAACAACTCTGTCTATATCCAAAACTCAAATCTAGTGTTACTCTCATTCTTGCCGGTGAGTGGGTCAATGTGGTGATGAGCTGACTTCTCTCCTCCAAGGAAAAGATTTCTCTTTTAATTTCTTTCCTCCTCATTTGCTGACTTTAAATCAATGTTCTCCCTATCTCTATTGGGCAGACAGGGTGTCAAAATTAGGGCTGAACATTTTCCTCTCAGCACCACCCAACATCTGAGCATGGAACTCTTTGATATGAACAGGGTTACAACGTGTCCAGAGCTGAGAGTCATTGACTTATTTTGCAATGAGGCAAAACTTCCTTTGGGACGGGTTTTCTCCAGGGCAATGAACCTCTGGAAAGCAACTTCATTAATGATACAGTCAGGAGGATTTTATGTATTACCCTCTTCATCACTTCCCAAGATCTTCAGCAGATCAATTTATGTGCTAGAGGCAAAAAAGGATTAGGGAAAGATTGCAGTCTTGGGAAAAAATCTGAGTGTAGCAGCCAGGCAATAGTTTTTCCCTGTTCCACCACTCAAGATGCTGGATGTTTTTAAAGCTGTTTCATGCAACTTACAGCCTGGTGTTTGGAAAAATTGGTGCTCTGTACTGCTGTCCTGGGCCTGTGCAGGAGGGAGTAGAGAGAAGATATGGACACATATTTCCTATTTTGTCTTTCTACTGCTTCCCCAGCAGAACTTGTGGAGTAAAAAGTATCCCACAAATTCTATTTTCCATTTATTGAATATGTTCCCTCCACCATTTAACCTGTCAGAATATACCACCTTGGGAGCAGCAGGATTTTTTCTCTCCACAGAAAGCTTTATAAAATCTTTATTTGTTGTATTGGGGATCTTCTGCTATTACAGAAAACATCGTTGGGTGATGCAACAGAGTTTAGCATTCACTGTGCTCATGAAATACTGATTGTATACCTTGGGACAGAATTTGGTAGGGAGCTTATTCAAATTTCTGTCTGGAAAATCTTGCTCAGCATCTGCTTGAGGCTCCTGTAACTCTACAGCCCCATGTGGAAGAGGGATCTCATGAAGGCACCTTCCCCTCTAGTGCTGAAACCTGCTTTGATTCTGCTCTGTTTTTTCAAAGGCCACAGGAGAGCAGCTCCCTGCAGCTCCTGTGCTTCCTCTCTGTGATGTCACTCCACTGAATGTCCCTGTCTGCAGATGACACCTCCCTGTGTGAGAGATGTGACACCACTGATCACTTCCCCTGGAGCTGAGGCTCCCCAGCTCTGTGGACCTCTCTGACTCCACAGAAGCTTCCTTGGTGTGGTTCACTGTTCTTTCACCAGTTGGGATACCTCAAACATCCTCTGCAGAATCCCAGGAAATTCCCACTGTGGGGAAAAGCTCTGCCCTGGCTCGGGGTCTTCCTGACCCAGAAGGCCTTTCCATCCCTAATTACTGCAATTCTGTTATTTGCATGCTTTAAGTTAAATAGCCTGAGGGGAGCTGTGCAAAACCCCTTGCCATTCTCTGGGGTTGTTAATTAAGGCATCTATCCTCTTCATCATGAAGCTGTAGGACAGATATTAATGGGGGAAAAATACTGGATGGGAGGAAAAATATATCCTCACTAGAGTTATGTATAGTTTTCCACCAACTTTCTTTTGCACTTAGAAATGCAAATTTAGGCCAATCAAAACTTTGGACTCATTTTAAATTCCCTACATTGTTCCACATAAACAGAAAATAAAGTATTAAGAGAATATTTCTTTTTTAATGCCAAAAATATCTTAGGCAGCTTTTTCTCTGGCAATATTCAATAGCTAAAATTGCACTGTACAGGAGTGTCCCATTTTTGTGACAGTGATCTTCTAGTAAATTCTGTGTAAGCAAACTTTTTTTACTCATTATAAGACTATGCCTCAGCTGCTGTTTTGAGCAAAGTATTGTAACATAAACACACAAATCCCTCTCTTCTGCAATTGCGAAAAATCTTTATTATCATATGTGCAAAATAATTGCACAAAATCTTTCTGCACTGAAGTGTGTAATAAACACACCAACCTCTTTGTCCCAGAGGAGAATGCACAAATAGTCATAAACAGAGAGTCTTTCTTTGAACCAGAGTAAGCAGTCTGAAAATACAGTCAATAATTCAAATAGAGCCAAATATTCATAGGGAAGGAAAAATAGCTGAGCACTAGGAATCTATCTTGAGGGCAGGCAAAGCTTTTTCTGGGAATAAAAGCTCTTCAAATAAAAAATTCTTCACTTCCACCCTCCTGAAACCAACAAACCTTCTCTGAACCTATATGTCTGGGTACAGATATTATCTAATTTCCATCATTATGTGGAACAAATGAGACAAATACATATTTCTTGTCAGGTGGAGGGAGCAGAATCACATGGAAGAATTGCGAAGAAAGAAGAATTTGAGAAAGTTCTGTAGAACATAGATGAATTCCATCAAACCTGTGGGGTGCAACAGCAGAGTCCTGCTGTGCCAGGTGAAAATGTTCATTGTAAGGTTGCAAGGCTTCAACAGGTGTAAGAGTGGGAAAACTCCTGCAGGTTGATGCCTCCTGCACCTGAGCACCTGACTTGTTGATTTAATTGATCAAGCTGTGATAATGGATTAATAATTGGCTCCCTAGGATGTTATCAAAAGTGTTTAATTCTGCACCTGATCTGTGAGAGCTGCCTAGATAATGGCTGGCTCATTTTAACAGTGCTTGCCAGGTCAGGTTTTGCAGCCTTTGTCAAAATATGGAAAAAAGGACACTTGCAGTGTCTGTTTCTGTTCATTTATGTCTTCTGTGATGTGATGGACAAAGGGAGACAGTGCTGACCCACAAGAGATTGTTGCAGGTGCCAAGGTTGCTGTGAAGAAGCAGCTGATCCACCTGGAATGTGGCTGATCCATGGTCTGCTCCAGTGACACTGTGATTCAAAGGTCTTGAGACCATCTCACCCCCCAGACATGATGTGGCAGCTGAGGACAGCCTGCTACTAAATTTATCCTGGGCCACTGGTCCCATGCAAAGGGTGAGCAAATCCTGTGGATCTTGAGGTTTTCTGCTGCATGACTTGAGTTGTGTATCAGAACAGTAAAGACCAGTTTGAGATCAGAGACTTTATTTTTTTTTCCTATAATTCCAACCCATGGTTGGCTTAATTTTCTTTTCCTTGACCCTAAAAGTGATTCAACTCCAAAACAAAAGTGTACTTTTCTTGTGTGTTGAGTTGGGATTAGAAAGGTCTACAAAGGTAGACTGAGAGTGTGCCTATACATATGTGGCCACCTACATATCCACATTTTGTTTTCCACTGAATTTATCTGTCTTTCCGTTTCCATCTCCTATAATTATTCCTTCCTGCCTCTCTTCCCACTCAATCCTATTTTTAATTAATTTATATGTGGCTTAGACCATGAGATGTAGTACAAAAATCAGTGAAATAAACAGGATTTACCCTTACTATTCTGTAGTGATCTTTAGTTGTGCTGCAGTTACAGGCTTTTTTTTCATTCTGAGAAGCAGTTCTTCATTATAACTTTTCTTTTTATTTTGTGAGTGTGTGTGAAAAGGGTGACAGTCTCCTTGGTTATTTTCCTCAGAAGGCTCATATGAGAAACTCACATAGAAAATCTAAGCAAATGATAATTCCAAGTTCATCCATATTTATACTTTGATTTTTTTAAAAAGAGAGATTTAATATATTAGAAAGCAAAGGTTTGCAGGATTTGTGCTAGCTGGGAAATTAGATGTTGTACAGCTCCATTCCTAGAAAAAAACTCTGGTTAGCTTGACCTCATAACATCTGAGTTTTTACAGTGGTCTTTTTTTACCTCCTCAAGCTCCTTTCTTAGAGAAAGTTTCCATTCTTCAACAGTATCAGCTCCTTTAAATTAATTTTGCTCCTTATTTATTTGATGGTTTGATGGTCCGTAGAGGAATGTCTGATATGTTTACATTTCTAATACTGCCTGTGATTTCTTCAAAGCCACTTCATTTTTCTGAAAAAGTGATGGTTTTTAACTGATTATTCTATGGGAAAATTCTCTGTGGAATATGAATTTTTTCTAAGATGTTATAGAAGTTCAGAAGCTGTACCTCATATCATTCTTAATCAGCTTTTGAGACTATTAATTCAGAATTTTGGAAGGAGTGGAGGCTGATCCTCTGGAAATCTAGAGGTGACCTCTTTGCTTCTTGTTGCTGTAAGATTTTTGTGCCATCTGTCTTGGGACAGTTGTTCCTCAGGTTGCCTAAGGCATCTGGCTACCTTTTGGTTTTCTCCTTTCCCATGAACTCGGCAATATTTGCGTCACATGCTACTCAAACTCTTCAGGCATGATTGCCACTTTGTATTTAGACGTGAATGCATTTGTGTGCTTTATCAGCCAACCAGATTGGGTTTATTTTTTCAGCCTCTCCTTTGTGGCAGAGGCCAGGGGATGTC
The DNA here is from genome assembly GCA_013396995.1 of Dicaeum eximium. Classification (NCBI taxonomy): domain Eukaryota; kingdom Metazoa; phylum Chordata; class Aves; order Passeriformes; family Dicaeidae; genus Dicaeum; species Dicaeum eximium. The sequence continues at coordinate 189,865 of VWZP01004023.1, read as the reverse complement.
TGGAAGGAGGGCGAGGGAACATTTGTGTTCTGCAGGGCAGGAAACAGGAACCCAACTGCCAAGTGCCAGCTCAGCCTCTGCAGATGTGACCAGAGAGGGATGTTCCCCCCTTTTTTCGTGGAGCACTCTGACATCTGGGGATAGGAGGAAATACAGGATGAAAGTGTAATATAAATGCTGATCACTATATTAGGAACCTCGTTATCATCAGTGATGTTGAGGGTGATATTTACCTTCCATTGAAAGCTCTGCTTAACTTGTTTTCCCAGGGGCTGGAAAATAATTGCAGATTTGACTACTTACCTACACTACAATACATTAATCTGAATTTGAAGCCTTGAAGTCCTTGCAGCTCAAATGCAGAATGTCTGGCTGATCTTCAGTTTCTTGCTATGAGATTTGGACTAATTTGTGTGTTAAACACAGATCACAGAAGTTGCCTGCCATACACTGATTCTTAGTGCTGGTATCAGTAATCCCAGTGATTTGCTTTCTGATGTTGATATTGGCTGTCAACATTTCATGCTTTGGTTGTGACCTGCTGCTCTAAGAAAGAATGTCTTGTTCATGACAACTGGATTTGGTAAAACAATGGGTAAAATATTGTACCTACCCACTGAGAAGTTGTTGATAGTTGTTCTGTCAAGATTACTTTTGGTAATTCTCACCTGCTTTTTAAAAAGTGTTTCTGTTTCTCAGCCTCCCGTCAACTGCTAGGAAAGACAACTTCTGACTTGATAATATTACAACACTCAACTGAAAAATAAGCCTTGGTCCTCACTGATTTTTCTGCATTACCTTGGATGACATTCCATTTATCTTCTCCCCCACCCTCCAAAAATATTTGAAGATCCAAAGGCTCCCTTTGGCATGAGCCTCGCTGAGAGAATCCATAAGAAAAACTTTCATGCCTCATGATCCGGCCACAAAGACTGTAGACTTTCCAGTCTCCTTTGCTTCCAGCTATATTCTGGCAATATATTCTGGTAATTACTAACACAATATTGTGTTTGCCAGGATTTGTAGCACTGCTTGGGCTGTCAGAACCTCCTGACTGCCAAACAACAGACCTACCAGCGATATCAGGTGAGCAGGAACAGTGCAGAGCCTTCTGTTTTAGAAGGCTCTTTAGGAACCTGAAAGATGCCAGAGTTTGCTCTAGTCAGAAGAAGTGTCTCTTGAATTCCAGGAGAATTTAACTAGGATACACCTGAAGGAAGAAGAGACCCCTAAAGGAGCTTGGTTTCAGGACCATATGTGCTTATTGTGCCATTTCATCTTGGTTTTTGATCACGAGGATGTCTTCAGCTAGATCAGGTTGCTCAGAGCTCTGCCCAACCTTGCTCCACCTAACCCTTGTTTACAGGGCTGGGACATCTGCAGCTTCTCTGGGCAAAGAGTTCCAGTGTCTCACCATCCTCACAGTAAAGGATTTCTTCCTTATATCTAATGTAAACCCCATAGTTGTGTCAGTCTGAAGCCATTCCCCCCTGTCCTATCACCCCATGCCCTTGTAAAAAGTCCCTTTCCATCTCTCTTAATGCCCTTTTAGGTACTGGAAGGTGCTCTAACATCTCCCCAGAGCCTTTCCTTCTCCAGGCTGAACATCTCCAACTCTCTCAGCCTTTTGAAGGTCTCAGATGAAAATAAAGTGTTCTCCAAGAAGGAGTACCTGGGGCAGGTATTTTTGCAACCACATTCTGTGTTTAGGAAGCATAAGACAAGTATGAAAACATTTTAAAAGTCTATGGTTTTCATACCTCTGAAGTGATTCCAGTAAATTTTGGTGTGTCAGAACTGCTGGAGGCTCTCACCTCAGCTGTTATCAGGCTGATAGTAACCTAGGTTAGAACCATGTCCTGATGCTCAAATAAACCAGAGATCCCCGGTGCAGGAGATAACCACAAACTGACTTGCAAGTCTGCCAGCAAAGCAAATCCATTTTTTCTCTACCCTTTCCCCACTTGTCTGCTCATACCCTCATTACTCCATCTGGTAGGAGCTTTAGCTGTGGATCTCCTCACACCAGTCAGCAGTCACCTTTCCTGGGAAGAGAACTCCTTGGGGACAAGCTCGCTCAGGCAGGATTTGTATCAGTTGTCTTATGGGCTTGTTGATCCTTGTCAGCTTCCAGCTGGTTGGATGCAAGCAGACCAGACCCTCAGCTGATATGGGGGAGCTAATCCCCAGCTCACTGTCTCCACTTGGATTTCTCCCTGTTTTTATTTGAGTATGGTGCTCTTCCGAAGCACGTTAAACTTTTGGGTAGTGGATATTTCAACTGCCAAATAGATAACACATTTCAAAACTGAATGCTTGCCAGGTTAACAGGTTTCTGGCAGATTTTCTGAAGGTCTCATTAGCTCTTGCTGATGAGTTGGGTAAAAGATTGTGATTAACAGGAAAGGAGCACTCATGCTTAGTACAGGCAGTGACCTTCCTTTCTACTTCAGGTGACATTAAACATCTGAAACATCTGGAGACGTGTCTGACCTTGGCCCTGCTGAAAGCCCAAGAGGAAAAACCCCACCAAAATGAGAACTTCGACTGCCTGGACCTTACACCAGGCGTCAAACTTTGCCCCACAATCCCTGAGCTGTATCTCCTTGAAGGGCTTTTTGTTTTATCTGCTCTGGTCACCAACAAGCCACCCTAAATATGACTGGGTTGTTATTTCACATTCTTGGTGATAATTTCTAGTACAACATGTCCCAAAATACTTTCTGTAGCTTGGAAGCTCTGCTTTTAGGGTCTAATCCAATACTCACTGAAGTCAATAAGTCTCCCTATTGATTTCAGTTGACTTTGGAATAGATTCTTACTTAGGGGCTATAAATACATCACTGGAGGGGAAAATCCCATCCCAGACTTCTGGTTAGATTTTTTTTTTCCCTCAGTTTTCTTCTTTCTCACTCTTGTGTTTTGGTCAAATGAAATCTGTCAAGCTCCATTGCATTTCCTAATCTTCACTGTTCTGACAGACTTCAGGCCAGCAGAAAGACAAACTTAAAATTATGGAAATTAAGTGCAATTTTTTATTATGCTGTCTAAGATGTTTTCAATAAAGCAGAGAGAGAGAGATCACTTTGCCAGATTGGTGTCATGGCGTTCCAAAGGTTTTGGCTAGTTAGCAGACTTCCAGTAAAAATGCATGTTGCTCTTCAGACCTCTTGTGGGTGATCCACACCTCTCTTGGAGCCTCCTCTTATTGTCTTGTGGCTTCAAATGGAAGAGAGCCGAAATTATTTTGGACCTGTGCTAAGAGTTCTCAGTATTATTAATAGCATGCTGAGTGAACTTACTACGTAAAACGCTCCGATTGCCCCTCCTGCCTTTCATATAGCAGGCACTTGAAAACCAAATAATATCGAAGAAGACATGACTTGATGAACCAGCTTCACACGGAGCCAGAAAGTAGGTGAGCATCTGGGAGAGTGAGGCATTTCTGTGAGGAGCAAAGAGCTCCTGAGCTGTGGCAGTCAGGCTGAAGCCCCTTCCAAACTGACATCCAACATACATTGGCATTGGAATAATGCTGCACACAACTGTCCACAGGATTCTTACTCCTTTTCTTGGACAAAGGGACTTCTATGTTATTTTGATTTCAACCTCCCCAAGATGTTTGGTTTTTTTGTTTTTTTTTTTCCCCCATGTTCTACCCATTCCATATTCAAAGTGGAATTTCCATTTTTATGATATAGAAATTAATCACCAGAAGCTTTGCAACCAGCTAATAATTTCTATCACTTTTTGGTGCTCTTGGAGAAGTAATAGACCAAAATACCTGCTAGACAGGTATTTTAAACATTCATAACACGTGTGCTAATTGTGTCTGTATTTAATTCTTCTGATAAACATTATTATCAGTATGTCTAAGGCCTCTGGGGTTTATGCACGTGACCCATAATCATGTGATTTTTGACACATGGTTTAAAAAGGGGAAGGTGAAAGCAGAGGAATGTAACAGTCGGAATTAAAAACGAGCACAGAACAAAAACCCGGACATTCCTCTCTGTCTAACTGCTGTGTTGGATGGATTTAAAACAGAATTTTCAACCATTATCCAGGGAAAAGAATCTGAAATGTAATATTACTTCTGGCACCACCTTTCACAAATAAGGCAACTGCATTCACTTAGTAGGCATTCAAAATTCTGCAATAAGATACTTGTAGCACACTTCAGAGACTGCAGCTGACTTCAGAGACATCCTCACTGGAGTCTGGTAAGCAGCCAGCATCACTGGAAAACATTTACGAAGAAAGCAGTATGAGTATGACTTGTTAAAAAGCCCCAAACAGCCAAACAGAGCGCTCGGGCCAGCGCTGCTCCCCCGGTCCGTGCCCGGAGGTTCAGCCAGGTCCTGCGTGGCCTGGAGAGGTTTCAGTGTGTCCACCTGGTGTGGGGGGACCTCAGCATAAGCTCAGCTCCTTTGTGTTGGGGGCTGGATCTGATTTTGGGCTGTGTTTGCAGCCTTCAGGGTCGCTGGTGGAAGGAAAGCTGGTTCTGTGTGTTTTGGTGCATCCCTGGGTTCCAGGAGCCATCCCTGTGCAGGCGTGGGAGAGACACAGAACATCAGCTTAACTGGTAGGGCCCGAATACTTTGGAATTTAAGGAAGTGTCAGAAATCATTTTCTGCGCATTTTTCAAACTACAGAATCGTAGAATAGTTTGAAAGGTAACCTGAAGACTATCCCATTGGAACCCCCACTGTCATGGACAGGGACACCTCCCACTACACCATCTTGCTCAGAGCGCCATCCAGCCTGGCCTTGGACACTTCCAGGGATCCAGGGGCATCTGTCACTTCTCTGGGCAACCTGTGCCAGGGCCTCCCCATCCTCACAAGGAAGAATTTCTTTCTGATATCTAATCTCCATCTACTCTGTGTCAGTTTGAACCCACTCCCCTTGTCTCATCACTACAGATCCTGATGGAGGGTCCCTCTCCAGCTCCCTGGCAGGACCCCATGAGGTCCTGGAAGATGCTGTGAGGTTTGCACACAATGTTCTCTTCCCCAGGCTGAACAGCCCCAGCCTCCTCAGCCTCTTTTCTGATAACTACGCTTGAGAAAATGAGGGTTAATTGCAGCTTCAGATCTAGAGATGATACATTTTTCAAAAGTTTGGGAGCAGAGGGAGCACAAAGCCACATTGACAAAAAGGGGCTCGGTGACATCACAAACACGTGTGACATCAGCAGAGTGAATTGCCATCTTTGTCTGCATGGCATTAGCCCTGCTGTGAGTGCAGTGCTTTGTGTGGGAGAACGTTCTGCTGGCAGCCTGAAGTTCAGAGTGGGAATTCAATCTGGGCCCAGCCAGGGCTCACTTTGCTGGATTTGGGGTTTGCCACTGAGCCTGTGGGAGGCACAGGTAGCATTTTATTGGGTTCAAGTGGGATATTGAGGGGTCTTTACAGAGCTGTACAGTGAAGTTCTGTGGCTCAAATGTCCTTCTCAGCTATACTGGAATTCAATCATAGCACTGCGTGGAAGCACTGAGTTATTGACTACATCCTAATGATTAATTTTTTATAAATATGTAAAATAGATGTTAAGAGACCACATTAATTGTTCATGAGGGAAGCAAAAGAGAATCTTTTAAGGTAGAGTATTCCAAGAGAAGCAAAACAACTTCTATTCATCATCAATCACCCTGTAATCTGCCCAGCACTCAGAGAACAGCAAGTACATAGCAGAAGAGAAATATTTTAGCACTTAAGGAAATCTGGAATGCATTCAAAACATGGGAGAAAATGATGGCAGTGCAAATAAAATACAAATAGTGTTTTGAATAGCTTCTTGCTGCTTCTTTGTGGACACCTTCAAGGGTCTTCCTCTTGCTAGAACTGTTTTCTTTTCCTGTAAGGCTCACTTTTCATATTTTTCAAACAAATTCAGTGTATTGTGATTCCAAGAAATTCTGAGTCATGAATGTGCTCACAATTATTCAGCCCCTCGTGTAGAAAACTTAAACCTCTCCTAAAAAAATTTATCATTAAGCAGGAACTGGTATAAAACTATGTAGTTACTAGACAAACATCAAACATTTAAAGATTAAGGTCTTCATTTACAGATTAATCAGAAGCCACATCAAAATAATGATGTTATTACCAAAACTACTACTACTAATTGCTGTACAGATCACATTGCACATCTCAAGGTGCTTTGAAATACAGCTGTAAAAATGACACAAAACCACAAAGGCATAATAAAAAGTAATTAGGACAAACAGTAAGTCCAAAAGTTGTTAGGACAGTTCCATGGAAAATAACTGTTCTTTTAGGAATTACCTTCTATCAGTGATGGGGCAATGGGAGCCGAATTTGTTCCAACTCTCTTCTTTATATCTGATACTGACTGGCAATATTACAGTCTTGGAGTCTTCCTGTCAGAAAGTCAAAAAGGACCAGAATCAAAGCATCTCAGATTCATTCCTGTTCATTTTCACATTTCACAGTTGGAGGCTTGGTTTTCAACAACACTTTCCCTGAAGTTAGGTAACTTCCACTTAAGTTCTACTGCTCAAGGTCACAGAAGGTGTATCCTATACCTTGGGATTGGTGTGCAATATCAGCTCTTTTTATGTTTGAAGCCTCTGTTTTCTAAGCATGGTATCTATTTCTCCTTTCTTTTCTTGTGTTTGTTTCCTCTTGTGTCAGGGTTTATAAAATGCAAGAACTGGAGTGGAACTTCTTCTCTTAATTGTCTATGAAAGTGTTGGGTACTTTCATTTTTTTTGTTTCATCAAAAGTTCATTTTTGTCTCTTAAAACCTCCCAACTGTCTTCTACTACTGAAAGTAAAAGTACTTTAATTTGCCACTTGTTGGGGTTTTTTTGGTTTGTTTTTTTTTTTTTCTTCTGAAGAACACCACAAAAGTGTGATGAGGTTTGCAACAATATCTTCATAAAAGAGCTCACCCTAATACCTTTCTAGGGTACCTTATGATGCTCTTTTGCACCTACATATCCCATCTTTCTCACAGGAGCCCTATTCTTCCATGTGATATTCTGAGATTAATTTTGATCACTATAAATGTTTCAGCTTGCACTTTCCACAGCCCTGACACTGTTTGCCAGCTGTAGATAAGGTTGATCCCCTTCCCTTGTCCATTCTAGCTAGGGAAAATTCCTGTGTTGGGCCACCTTGGGAGGAAAAGTGCTAAGGAGCAAGATGGATGGAGGGAAGATCCAAGACTCTGAGCTTTTAGATGCATTTCTGGGTTTTGATTTGTTGTTTTAGTATTTTTCTCGCCTTTAAGTTTTATTTCAATGAATCTGATAATTCTGAATGTGGATGTTGAATCTGAATATTTCCAATGGAACAGGAGAAGAATTAGGGTTCAAGCTCATCTGTGCTGTCAAAGTAGTGAGCTGACAAAGCCAAACTTTAAATACTGTGAAATTCTATCATGAGCTTTCCTGTCCAAAGCTGGAATTTGTGTACAGACTTCCAGCAAGAGAAGAATAATGTGTACCAGTGGTTGAAATGGGAAAATGCATCAAAGCAAAAATCGTACTTCTACAATAGTTCTTGCTTAATCTGAGCATCACCATCTTTGAACTGGCACTGTATGTCAGGAATGGAATTAAATCTTTAAGTAACTAAAAACCATGGTAAACTTATTTCTGGTACAAATGCAAAGTGCTTTTAAAAAAAAATTAATTTTTAAAATTTCTTTAAGCTGTGTAATCATAGTTACATGCACTTAAAATTTAAGTAACTGGGACATTAGTGTATGGAAGTATTTCATCAGACACACAACTGTTCCCATAAATAATAAATTTTCTTTAGTCTATAAAAATCACAGTGTATGCACTCAAAGTTCAAATAAAACTGGGACAGAGTAGTGTGATGGAGTAGCTCATAACCATCCCCATAAATGAAAAAAAAAGGGGAGCATGAATGATGGAATTTGAGATATTCTTTTCAGACAATGTCACTTCATGCATTTTGGGAAGGGCCACAGCCACAGTAAGAGCCAAAACAGAATGAAAGAGTATTTTAAAATAGTGATGTAGCAGTGAATTTAGTTCTTTAAAATGGAAAAAAAAAATCAAAATAAAATAAAAATATCCATTAATTCCAAGTACTGTATAAAGGCAAACCCAATTCTTGGATTTGCTCTGCTGCTGCTAATGCCATGTAAATTTTTAACCGTGTTTGAGAAAGCGCAGACATTGCAAAATCCAGGGAAGGTTATCATCTCATGCACTTCATTCTTCCAAGCTGGTGAAAAAAAAATGCTGGGGTAATAAAGGTTTATGATTCAAGTCAGAGACATGACAGCAAATGTATGGTTGCAAAATGCCCCTGCTCTGGGACTGTACTGATTCTCTATTAACAGACTCAGTATATGTCTCATAAGAATCTGCTCAAGCAACACTGCCCAGGACAGGTCTGAAACACTTTTCCATGGAAAAATTCCTATCTGCTCACTTGAGTCTTAGTCCAGCAGGTTGAGGCTTCATCTGTATTTTATGGCCTGCTTTTGCTACCCCTACGGAAGGGCTGCAATCAGGTGCTCAGATGAACTTATCAAATAATTGCCAATGATGTTCACAGAATCACAAAATCAACTAGGTTGAAAAGAAGGAAAAGACCTTCTTTTGAGTGTGTTGATGTGACCCCTGAGGTCCCCATGTGAGCTGGTGCTCTTTTGGTGGTGGGGAAGAGGTCAAGCCTTGAAGTCATCCAGGTATAAGTCTGGATGTCCTATGTGTGCCAGAAAATAAGTTGGAAATGAAGGTTTGGATTGTATTAGAAATTGTCTCCTCATTCCATGATGACTGTGCTTTATTTAATTTATTAATTCATTTTTCTATAGAGGGCAAATAAACCTTTCACTGTCACTGAAGAAGTAAATCCCTCTGGCAAAGGCAGAATGGTTTAAAAAAATCAGGACAACCTCAAAACAGCAAGAGAAACAATCCTGACCAGTGAGAGGTCAGCTGCTGGGATGGAGCTGTGTCATCTAAAGGCTGGGGAAGAGATTCAGACTAATCTACCATAATGCCATAGCTGTGAAAATACAGTGATCCTCCGTGGTAAAAGCATTCCTTGGGATCAGGGAAGCAGATAAAAATAGCTGCTGGTGGGAGTCAAGTGTCACACTGCCTTTTCCTGGGATATTGGGGGGGTTGCTAAGCCGGGAGAGAGAGGCTGTAACACTGCATTGGCTAAGCCGACCTGTGGCAGTGTGTGCAAGTTCTCTGCTGCTCTGTGGTCAAAACCTTCAGTTTTGAACTAATATTTAAAATTTGGAGTCTTTTGCCTTACAGTCTTTTTGATCCGTGCAAGGTTTTGTATGTTGTGATTTTTTTTTTTTTAAGTTCTGTAGGTTTGGGTCCCATAAAATGTCAAGTGAAAAATCTGGGGATTGATTAGAATTAAACCTGTTTGCCTTTAAGCCTTTGCTGAAGGGTTTGAGATTCATTCACATGGCAAAAGAGTAATTTTTAAACATAAATATAGAGCTGACCATAAGGATACATACCAGAGTTTCTGGAAGAAAGCAAGATTTCACCAAAATCACTTTTTTACTGAGAATACAGTGGTTTTGAGAGATATTTTGACAAGAACCTATCAAGGCAAATACTTACAGCATTCTTGTTTAATTCTGTAACATTGTCAGTAATAAATTGAGAAGAAATTAATTTTGACATATCTAGAAAATTTTTTTGTCAGCTTGTAAAAAGTATGCTTTCTACTTCTTCATGTATTTAATTTGGGCTTGGATTTCCTTGTAGAAATCTAAATACTACCATAGTACCTCTGCATTATCCTGTCATTTTCCTGGTCAATTCTATTCCCTTGTTTCTCTTATTTAGCACTAGTGACTCTAACTGAAATGTTCTGATGTCAAACAACAGATAAAACACATTGGAATCATTGACTCAAGACTGGTATTTTCTACAACTGTGCAGAAAGATGCTTTGGTCTTCATATTTTTGGGATAACTTCCATTTTTTTTCCAACCCCAAAATCTTATATCCTCATCATTCTCCAATCACTGTATTTCCTATTAGCTGTAAAGAGAAAACATGTCTGAATTTCTCTTTGTATCCTTATGTGTCGAGAACTAGAATCAGATGTTGTGCTTTCACTCCAAACTTGTACATACTCTTGCAACACAATAACTGCACCCCGTTTATGTCAAGATGTCAAGTCTCTCTCTATTTTTACTTTCACCTATATGAAAATGTCATCAGGGCTACAACTGAGCTGTTTTTCACACCCCGTGCCCTATAAAACACAGAAACATTACACTCATTAAATTTATGGAAGGAATTCTTCTTTCTTATTCCACGGCAAGTAACGTTTTGTGGTGTGGTTTTGGTGGTTAAAGGGCAACAGCAGTTTGAAGACTAACACCCCATTCTTGCCTTACTAAATCAGGGATATTACACTTCTTTTGAGTTACAACTTTGTTTTGAACTTCAAGAGTGCCTTGGAGAATGCTTGACTGGAGGAACACAGAGAATATATGTACATGTATGTATGCATTGAAAGATAAAACATGTGGGTCATAATGAAATTAGAATTTTTACTGCATAAATAACAGCAAGTTCAAATAATCAAGATTTAAGAAACTGGAAAAAATACTCAGCATGCTTTGTGAAGAAAGCAAAGTATCACTGCAGTGCTATGAGACTTCCTTGGAATGCAGTTATGTCAGCTTTTTGTGATGTGGAGTCACAGGAAACTTTGAATAGTTATTGCTTGCATGTTTCTGAACACACCATATTATTTTATTGCTATATTATGAAAATACCTGGTGATGTAAGTATAATATCCATTTCAGGATAAAACATATTGAAAATTATTCCTCATTCTGAATGTTTCATTTATTCTGCTGCTATGTTTGAAAAATGTAATAAATACTATGGCCTAATCTCTGTAGGCATTTTGGGAATAGCAAGCAGCAGAATCCAGCTCTACGCCGTGTGTTCTTTTCCATTAGAGGATAAGGAAGAACAATGTTATCCTGGACCCCAAATTATCCATTGTGCTCCCTACAGCTTTTCCTCAGGCAAAGCACTGGCTCTGTCAGTGTGATAGTCCAAACTTCTGTGCTCTGACTCCTGAACATGTCCATGACTTTGGGGTTAATTACTGGTATACTATGGAGTCAGGATTTATTCCAACTCCAGGTACTAGAGTGTTGGGAATCTCTATTTGCAGTTATGACTTGAAATAAAACCAGTGTTTTTCAAGGAAAATTGCAAAACACTGTGTAGATAAATCTGAAAGATCCAAAACCTAAAAGGGGAAGAATAATTCAGAACACTTGACTTCTGCAGTTGTCAGATGTGCATAGGCTTGTTCCAGGGCTTAATTTCCACAATTTCAATTTGACTCTACCTTTTGCTAGAAAATGTAAATAGTATTTTAGCATTAAAGACTTGGAACACCACACTCAGAGGAGTTATATGCCACTTAATGTAGGAATTTAAGAATTAGGCATCTAATCTAATTTAAATATTTCAGCTTTCTTTGCAGTCACTGTAGACGGGTGACCACCTTTGCAGCCTTTTGGTGACATCAGTTTGTCTCTCCTGAATACAGAAGAGCCCGATTCTCTCTCTTAGACTGGGTGGTTGGGCCATGGATGTGGGCAGCAGAGGGAGAGCCTTTGGCAGATGGATGGGATGCTGCAAGCAGCAGATCTGCAGGTCTGGCCATGGGCAGTGGAGTCAATCCCTGTGCGGGAAGCGGCTGGGACACGGGGAGCAGGAGCTCCCTGCTCCTTGCCTGCTGCCCCAACATACCTGAGCCCTGGCAGAGGAATTGCTGCAGGTGGGAGCTCTTTGGGCAAAGGCTGTGCTCCAGGCAGGACCTGGAATCTCTGCTCCTCCTTGGAGAAGTTGTTGGATTTATACTCTCTGCGACGATACAATGAGAAAACGTCTTAAAGAAGCAAATGCATCAACTGCTGCATTTGGCTGTGAATCTGCTAATTTAAGAAAAATATTTCTAGGACTTTATGAAGTTGCTATTAATACCTGATTCTTTAAAATTAACTCAGTGATGAGGGCATTTTTAAGAGTCATTAGAATCTATTGTACATAGAATCTGTTTGTTATTTTGAAACACTTTAAATTGCATATTACTGACCTGGGGGACTCTATTGGGCGCCAGTGTAATGTTTTACATTACCTCATCAACCCTGTTTTATGTAGTTAAAATGTTATTTGCTTACAGCTAAATGCCAGGAGCTTGCCGACCTGGCAACTGGAAAATATTACCCCTCTGTAACTAGCACAAGGAATTGTTGGCTTCCCCAGGCATCACTGGCAAGGATCTTACTGCCAGGGGAGTAAAAGGCCAAGGATTAGTGGCACTGGCTTGTGCAAGCTTAGGGTACATCCTCAGTGGCTGTACATTGATGTTCTCCCTGCTGAGGAGCTGTCCCAAAGGGTCTGTCTGTGTAATTGTGAGTGAAACACATGAGCAAGGTGCAGTTATTGCTGCCAAGCCAGGATGAGACACTGAACTCCACAAGGGGATGGGGTAGATTTAGCCAAAAAACATTATGCAGTTATACATAATCTCTGCTTTCATGATGCATGGAGATATGTCATAAGACCATGCACATCTTGGGTATACACATACTGCTTTGAAGAGCATATCAGTGTTTTCTGAAATTGATTTAAAACACTTTTTAAAAATCAAATTACTGTGTTGCAATTTCTAGAGATCACTGTCTGTGAAAGTAGAAATATGAGCTGGACATATGTCAGCATAGAAAAATAGCATGCCTGTGTTTTCAGTTCTCCGGTGTGGTTTTGGCTTGAGAGGAGGATAAAAGTGCCCCAGTAACTGCAGAAGGTAAAGGCCCCTCTTAATGTCGGTGGGAGAAAGAGCACCATCAGCTTAGAAATAATCCCCCTCCTCAGTCTGCCAAATAATTCCCCTCCTCGGTCTGCAGACAAAGCTTGTGTAACCTTTCGTGGTTTTGTGCACTCTCAGAGCCTAATGAGAGATTTAGTGAGAGTCCCTCTATGACTCCAGTGATCTTTGGATCACTGCAGCTTCACATAATGCAAATTTATGCAGCGAGAGCAAGATTCATGTTAAAAATTACGCTCTGTTCTAACATTCAGTTGCTGGATTTTATGTCATTTAGTGACTTATTTATGCAAAATTCCAGACTGTCTGATAACACTATTTTTTGGACCTGAAACTGTGAGAAGAAATAAGGATTCAGGGAATACTAAGGCTTACTTTCTTGCAGCAAAGGTATTCTAAAGCAAATAAGAACACTTCTGCTTTGTAACTAACTGAATGATTCTATTGTAAATTCAGCTTTCGGATATTTATTTTAAAAGCTTCTGCTGCTTAAATGATTTTCAGTCTGTGCTGATGCATCGTTGCTTTATCTCCATAGTTTATACAGCTGTCAGATACCTGTGGAGGGTCCCTTATAAATCAATTCCCCAGCAGTAATGTGCAATTGGCCTGAAGGGAGGCTCAGGTCACTTAATCTGAGAGGTGCAAAGAGGCATCTTATGTATTGTTTGGTTTTATTTATTTTTGTAAGACTTAAGACTACTTGAAGCTTTTGTGTAGTAAAAAGGGAGATTTTAGCCAGAAGTAAATACTGTGAACTGTCACTAAATCATTTTGCATTTTCACAAAACATACCTTTCTTTATTTTGAAGTTCTCCACTTTTACTCTGGTCACGTGTCTGTCTCTGCCAGCTGCTGCATTTGGGTCTGGAAAAAGGATCTGGATCCTGACTAGGATTGTCTGAGGAAAGCACCACGTTTAAGGAAGTACATGCAGAAAATGTTGCAGCAAGATAATTTTGTAAGTGTCTGGGAAAAGGAGATTTGATCGCTTATTTCCTAAATACCATACTTTGCAATGTGTGTCTGTCTATGCATGCACTTATGCACAACTAAAAGGAATTGAAAGGAGAAGAGGTAGAAAATTAAGGGCTGACTTTCCAGCATTTGTTTTCCTTTTTATGATAGCATATTTTATTTTATTTTGTTTGGCACAGTATTTGCTTGAGAACTGCTGGTCAGAGACAGCATTTGGCTTTAGTGGTGGTGGTGTGTGTGTGACCATTTTTCAGATGGAAAAATGGAGGCACAGGAAGATAAAGACCTGCACAGGGTTCTGTGGTGAATCACTGGCTCAGCCAAAATCAGGGTTTTCCTTCTTACTCTTAATACTTCTTAGACCCACTTCATCCCCTCCTCTCAAGCTCAACTGCTCAGCAAGTTTTCAAATTGAGGAATGACAGCCCAGGTTTAAAGAATTCAACCAGACTTTTATATAATTTCTGGTTGGACTTGTCAAATGTGTTGTTATTGCATGCTTGTGCAAACTGTGTGTATGTGTGGGAAACAACAGAGAAGTGCTGAGGAGCCCACTGCAAAGCTCAGCAAGGTACTGGGAATCTTCCCATGCATTTCCCTGGGACTTGGACCAGACCTCAGAGTCATATATAAAAATGATTTCAAAGGGAGAACCATGATGTAAACACAAATCATTTCACATCCATGTGTCACAGGAACCTTAATGTGCTATGAACTTTAGTATCTATTGTTCAAACATCTAAATGTTTCTCCTTTGTTTCTCTGGGTATTGTTTGTACTTTGGAGACCCTATGTGTGGCTGAAGCATCACCAGCTAAGTGTGTGCCTTTTAGAAACTGAATCCCATCAGAAGGCCACAACTTGTGTTAATTTGGCCTCATAAATGTCACCCTGAGACATAAAAAGACTGTAAAAATAGGAAAACATATGTACTAAACATTAACATTACTTGACATACAAATACTAGAATCCATTCCCACACACTGTATAGAAGATTTTATTGTTATCACAGTTTTCTTTTAGGAGTACTAAATCCAGTGGTGATGAAAATTAGTTCCAAATTCTGTGCTATAAATAAATTCCCATCCATTGGCAGAATAAGTTTCTGCTTTTGTGGCAGGAGAGGGTTTTAGCCCTTGGTGTTAAAGTCCAATTGCCCTTTTGCCATACTCTATCAAATGGGATCAGTTCTTCCTTGTGATGTTAGGGGAGAAAACTGGGCTGACCAGTGGCAGGTATTGGTAGAAGAGAAATAAATGAGGTTTTCCATCCTTCAGCATCTTGCAAACACACACTACTCACTGTCCACCCTAGTGACCTTTTTTCTTTGAGAAATTCTGTAGATTTAGATTATGACATACATTTAAATACATGAGCATGTCTTAATAGGCATTAAATAACATGTGGTATTAGTTCTACAATTTTTATTGTACGAATTGATCTAGCAAAATATCTGAATTGAGCTCGAAGTATGTGAAGTCAATTAAGCTGCACACACACTTGTACTTGAGAGCACACGTGTTCTGGTAAATTAGAAACACAATTTGAGGCAAGGAGGCAGATCTGGAGTTTGAAGCAATTTTTCTTCTGACTAGTGCTGCAAAACATCTTTTCTTTTTTCTCCCCCCCTTCTTTCTTGAGATGCCCTTGTACTTACTGCTCTACTGAATTTTTTTTTTAGCAAATTTTCAGGCACAAAGGAAGTTCAGCGTGGGAAGGTACCTGCCTTGTAGGAACCTGAATAGATGAAGCCAGAAGGGTTCAGTGGAGATGGTGGAGATGGACTTCTTGCTGCTCTTGTGCAAATCCTGTGCTTCCCCACAGATGCAGAGTGAAGATATTTTCAAATAACAGCTTCATAGAAAAGACATGTGAGTAAATTCAGAGCTGTTCATAAAAGCCTGTTTTGGTCCCTGTTAGAAATTTCCAAACTTTCCAGTCAAGGTCCATGTTTTTCATAGTTTCTAGGTGTTTCAAATACTCCAAAAATATAACAGCAAATTAATTCTTTCTGACCTCTGGGGAAGGAGTAGGGATGATTAATTCCACAATGCCCTTTGGTAGTGAGTCAGCAAGTTTCTTACTCATTGGTTTTCGTACATACTTTTTTTTAGTGAATGGGAATTTCCTCTTTTCTCCCTTCTCACACCTAGTGAGCAACCCCACAGTTGGGCAGGATTTTCTAAATATCTTGACCAGTCCTAAAACCCCCATGTTACATCCATCTTTTCCTAGCTGAGTTGCCTGGTCCTAAGGAATGTATCAGAATGTCCAAACTCCAAGGAAGTGCTCATATGTTGAGTCCATTGCTCTCTTAATTTTTAATTCATTATCCCTTGAACTTAGAGGTCAACCAAGGAAAAGGGTCAATACTTCTTGGTATGTATTTAGTTTTTCCCTGAAGTAATAGCTTTGATACAGGCAGTTATTTTCATTTTCACTTTTTAGGCTCCAGTTCTTGATTCCTCTCTGTATGTTATTTTCTTGAAGGACATTAATAATCCTCCTCAGCTCTTTGCTGAGGTCATTGTTGCTTTGAAACAATTAATGTGAATAGTAAGCAGCCTTCCACCTTCATCATGCATGCTCTGAAAGAAGCACTGGCTGCAGGAAATGTGGTGACAGTTGCAGTTACCTTCACAAATTAAATTTTCTGACACTTGATAAATCATGGCTGACAGGTCTGACAATGTTAAAAATGAAAATACTGTGTTTTCACAAAAACCATGCAAAGAAATGTAGGCACTGAATATGCTCACTAGAATTCCTTTGTAAATGTGGGTTGATGCTCTTAATTTCCCACCAACTGAAAAGCAAAATGGCAAATGAGACTATAAATTGGGTTAGAAATTTGCTGCTTTTTAGATTTCTTTTAAGTGTAGTGATGTAAATTCTTATTTTGCCCAAGGAGATGTTTAAATATGCATTTGATAGGAAAAGTTATTTATGTGATTGACAGCTCTATTAAGCCATGTAACAGCTTTTTTAATATGACCTATAATTTACCCCTCCTTCTGTACATATTTTAGCACAGGGTTCTCATAGTTATTGCTTTTACACAAGTCAATTGGTGTAAGGTTTTGTTAGTAAATGGCTTTTTTCCCTGCACACTTGGACCCATTCCAAAGTGCAAATGATGATGATGATGATGATTATTATTATTATCATTATCAGTATTATTGCTTGACAATAAGCTACACACAACCTAATTCTGGGAGAAATTCTACCCCATTTGAAAGCTCTTCAGGTTCAGTTTTTTCCATGGAGCAGGGTGTCTATGTGTCCTAGATGATTTATAGATTTGTTTGGGGCTTGAATTTTTCATCAGAATTTGAGATTCCTTCTAGAGTCACTGTAAAGGTTTCTCCACATACTTTTGAGATGAGAAAGGGAAAGTCTCCTCTGTTTTGAGCTTGGTTGTTGCATTGTAATAAAGTATAAATATTGAGATTAATTATGACTTGCTTCTGGGCCCATCACACTCCTGGATTGCTGTTTGGAAAGTGCAAGACAACCTTCTCATTCTGTTACAGTCACAGCTAGAAGCATGAGAAGGGGATTTCTACAAGGATACACACGTGATAGAGTTTATTAACACCCTTCTGTTTAGACTGAGGAAAGGGAAAAAGGGAGAAATGGTAAAATGCTGAGTTGCAGGGAAGGGAGATTTCTCTAGTGGTAGACACAATAAATAAGTTTAGGAGAAAAAAAGAAGCCAAGAGGATATGCATGCCTGATGCCAGAGCACAGCCAGTGTGCCTGACACACTGGAGAAACTGTTTCAGAACAATCCATCCATGGGAAAATATGACCCTTAAAATGTTACCAAGGTCACTGAAACCCACAGGGGTTTGCTGAGGAAGGGGCTCACTGAGCAAATGAGACATGCCTGGGGTGGGACACTGTCCTGGGATCTGCTCCATGTAAGATTTTCAGAATTAAAAATATGGTGATGAATTTATAATTCATAGCTTTTCTCTTTGTTCTGTCTTGCAAAATCCTGCTGAGTATCTATAGGAAAAAACAAATCCAGAGGGAAGAAGGAATTTATACATATGTACTGAATAAAAGTAACATGGAGGAATTATCCCCTCAGTAGTTTTTAAATTGATTTCATATTAATTAAAACTCTTGTAAATTTGCCTTGAAGAAGTTTGGCCGAAGCAAAATCTAGAATTGGGATAAGTCATGGAATCGTTTCAGGCCATGAAAGGAAAATCTTAATTTTTATAAAAGAGGAAAGATCCTCTGATGGAAAACCTCATGATGGGAAGCCTGTTAGATTAGAAAATTTACAGAAGTGCACTTTTGCATGCAATATAGAGGATGCAGCTTAGCAGAAGAAAAAAACCCCAAACCCTTGCAGAGTGTACTGTAGTGAAGGGTGATCTGTAAGGATTTTTTGCCTTGTGCTTTCTAGGATTTGGTGCAAATTTGCTTTGTGACTCTGCTGTGACCTGCAGCCAGTACAGACCTATCAGAACATTAGAGAAGAACATGTCTATAACATAGAAGAAACCCAGAATTCCATGGCAAAAGCAAGGAGCCCAAATCAAAAGAAAACAAATGAAAAACCACAGCATATGCAAAAGGCAGAATTTCACTCAAGGGAACTGTGTGAAAAGTGCACTATTATCTATTGTGAAAGTTGCCACAGGGATGGCTACACTGAATAATTAAAGCCTTGCAGTTTTAATCTACTTTAATTATTAAATATCTTTAGCTGCCTGTAATTCAGTGTAAACCCAGTTAAGTGTCTGGGTGTATTTAGTCTATATTGGCACTTTGGTCAAGAGATAAAACGTTGTTATCAGTTGCAGGTGTACAAAGTTGGATTTTTGGTGGTGCCTGTATGGTTTTTCCAAACTCTGGAATGGCAGAAGTTTCGATTGCCCTGACGTTGTTATTCAGATTCCTGTGATGAGCACCCCACCTTGCTCCTCAGTGGAGGTATGTTGGCATTATAATGAGGATATTAAAGCTGGGCTGAGGGTGGCAGAGTCTGGCCCAGCAGGCACAGGGTGGGAATTTGGGAAGTTCTTACCTCTCCCAGTGAACCATTGTGGTAGCAGCTTAGCATAGGTCAAGTAGCACCAGAGTCTCCAAGGATTCCTCTTTAAATCAACACCTTACCCATGTGTTAGCATGAGCAGTGTGGGAAAGAGGGCTGGAATCTGGCTTGTGATAACTGGGGCTGCTGGGAATGCTATCCACACATTCCGTGGAAGAAGTCACGTGGAGCAGTAAAGCTTTTTCCAGGATTTGGCCCGTAATTAGATTAATGAATATTTTAGCATGTGCTTTGCAACAGTTTGAGTATAAAGCACATGTCCATGTATTCCAATCCCAGGGATATTTGAGTATTTTCTTCTCTTTTGAGCGGTGCTGCTATAAATATTAAATGTCCGCTCATTTCAACAAAGGGGGTTTTGGGTTTAAATTAAAACTGAACAAAATATCTGACCTATACTCCTCCACTTTTTATTTTTCAAGGAAGTTCTTTCTCAAAAAAAAAAAAAAAGACTTTTTGTAGAGATGAAAATTATTGTAGAGTCTTCAATTATTTCAATTGTTTTCCTTCAGGAGGCTGGTGCAGTCACTGCCCATCAACCCTCTGTTATCACCAAGACCCACAGCTAAATTCTTTTTAGACACTTCCACTTTTACAGAAGTTTCCTTGCTCTACTTTATCAGGAAAAGGTCTTGGCTTCAAACCAAGAGGGCCATTTGGATTTAAATTTTGACAGGTTTAAAAAAAAAAAAATCTCATTTTGAAATACATAAACCCATAAATAAAAGATTAAGTTGTGTTTTGAGTAGCTAAGTAGTAGTTGTGTTTTCTCCAGCTGAGGTAGAGGAACTGGAGCAGTATATTGAGCTGTGGCAATTCTGCAGCTTCAGGGGTGGAAATCACAAAACGTCCTGGAAGAACTCAGCAGTGGCATGAAATGAAAAGGATTGGGAAGTACTTGTGGACCAGGAGCTGATGTGAAATGCTGGTACCATGAGAAAGCTGCCAAGTTATCTTGCCATTGAAAAGGTTTTGGTGAGACATCTCTCTCAGCCTGCTGATAAGGTACCACAAAACAAAAGCCATCTCCACCCTGGCATCAGCAGCTCCGGCTCGGTGGCCTGAGAGAAGGCAGCAAGTGGAGGTTGGTGAGCTGAGAGGGAAAGGTGAGTGGCAGGCAGGATGAAATTTGGTAAAGGAGGTGAGACAGAAAACCATGTGAAGATCTTTTCCTGGCCTTTGGAAGCCAGGGTTCACAGAGCTGAAATGTGTGCAGGCTCCCACTCGGAAATGAGTGTTTACACCTCCCCAGGCTCAGAAAACTGGACGGATAAGATGCCTTCCTTTTGACGTGAAAAAGGCTGAAAAGGGAGTTGCTATTTTAGACAATGAGCAGCTGTTCTCTACAGCCCAAAAAGGGTGGGGAAGAAAACACAGTCGTAGGATGTGTTGCAGTTCCCCTCCAGGTTTTCTTCGTGAATCATATAACATTTTTTTCTGATTTTTAAAGCAAGGAGGATGAAGGAATATCACATTAACCCGAGCAGCTTAATTGACACATGCATTTATTCATTTGGAGAGTTTCTTTTTTTAATCATTTTTTATGCAAACAGATTGGCATTGTTTTAATGCTAAGTGTTTTCTTTGCTAATCCGGGTGAGATTGATGCATGAAATGCAGAGCTTTCTAGCCAAGTGCTCTTAAAGGAAAGAACCATGGTCCATGAATAATAAATTTTAGGCAAGACTAAAGATACAAGATGCTGTTCAAACCCGGGCCAAATGGTTTCTCCACTCTGAACAACAGCTGTAAACATAGTGTGGCTTCACTCACAGATTTAGGAGATTTAAATTACATGATTTATGCCTGGGAATTTTGGAGGCATGGTGTTTATATCTACCTTTCCCTCCTCCTCAGCAAGATCTTACCTTTTATCTTTGGAATTTTAAAATTATGACTTCCTAATAATGCATAGAATTCAGAGAACTAAATCTTGACCTTGCAGAGCAGTTGTCTCGAAAATAAATATGAAGACTATGCCAACTCAATGGTCTGTGAATGCACAGCCCTGCATTCATTTTTCTCAGTGTCTTACCAGGAACATTGGTGAAAGTCTCTTTTAGCTCATGCCTGGGACAGCCAGAGCTCTGTGTCTCCATGGAATGCAGGCTAAGTGTCCAAGGTACTGGTAGCAGTAACTGCCCAGGTTTTATTACTGGTTAAATATAAAACATTTTGCTAATCTTTCTGATGAGGTCGCCATCAGAGCTACTGGGTGCTGCACTCTTAGTTTGGTGCTCGTTTTGGATCCAGAGAGAAATTCCATCGTGTTGGCATTTCCTTATCGAAAGAGTTTATGTGCATATTCTGTGCTCTGTTCCTCTTTCTTTTCTTGTTGGGAATTTTGAATAATCAAATTTAATATCCAATTAAAGGGCATTTTGTGGCCCTTTTAAAGTTTCTCCTAGGGTGCCCACTAGAAAAGGTATAGTTGGCTTTTCTAAATTGTTGAAATAAGAAATTCTAAATCCTTTCTATTACGCTTTATTAGGGTCTCTGTGGTTTTGGTTAATTGTCACAGTCTCGTTTATTGTAGGTGGAGGAATTTTAATGTATAGAGCAAGATGGTTTATTAAATCAAAAATATTTTATGGGAAGTTGCTATAAGCTGAAGGAAGTAGTGTAAAATGCACTCTTGGGGGCCCAGCTTTCTTAGTTTCACGTAAGAAACAAAGAAAGAACATCTATAAACCAAGAGTGGAAAACTCTGGGTCACAAACCAGGACTTCCCTTTCTCTTTTGGGTTGCTCCTATACCAAAATTTCTAATTTTTCATCATTGCTTATAGTACTGAGCTGCAGCAGGTCATCCCAGTGTGGTGCCTGCACATTGAGGAATTGCCCTGTCTAACCCACAGGCAGGATTCAATCCCAGTCAGCCAGAAAACAACAAAAGTTTCAGTGAAATCAGGCCTGGAGACTGGCGGTGGTGAATTCCCAGTGCCTGTGGAAAAGGGCCTGGGAGAAGGATCTGGTGTGTCCTTGGATTTCTCCAGTAGGACCTTGGCCATGAGCACCTTGGCTGCAGTTTGCCATTCCAGGTTTCCAAATCAGCTGCTGCTGATAGGAAGTAGTTTGTTTTATCTGTATTTTGGAGGGCAGTGGGGAAGGAAGGAAGAAAACAATTTACTTTTTGGTTTTCTGCTTAAATTAAGGCTGTCAGATGGCTTTAACTGAGAGTGGGGAAATCCCCACTGTAGGTGCACGTGGTCCCACTTGACCCACTTTTCCTAATGCACTTAAAAGGGGGTTATGTTTGTTTTTCATGCATCCCTTCAGAATAAAGAAAAACTGAGGGGGTTTTGTGACAGCCTGATAATTGAAGTGCACTCTCCTACAGCAGTGGCTTTTCAAGGAGAGTGCAGGTGGGCCCTACATCTCCAGGCAAAGCAATCTGTCCTTTCTTTTATTTCTAAAGGAGCAATTATTCCTGGCTGCTTATGTTTTCCTACATCTTTCTCTCACATGGCTTTTGCTTCGTAACTCTGTAAGTATATATAGAGCTTTCACTAGGAGCACCTCTGAGTGAGCCTTGAGTTTTATCCTGGAGATTTCCTATGGGGTAATGAAAAACTACAAGAGAGATATGATTTCTTTAGGGCTGTATGGGAAATCTATGTCCAACCTTGGAAGCAAGTGCTGCTCTCTGATCCCAGGCTAGAGCCTGCTGCAGTGAAGTATCTTTCTGTTCCACAGTGTGTGTCATTTCTTCTTGATATTTTTCTGCTCAGCAACTGATGTCATCTGCTTTTTTCCTCCTCAATTATGCTTCTAGCATAGAAAATAATTGCAGGGAGCAAGAGATTAAAAGCTTCTGAGAATTCCCATGGATTCTCTTCTGCTTCAGACAAGTAAAGATCCCTCTGGCATCATTGGAATTTTCTTGCTTGCTGGTATTGAGAAGTCCTGAGGACTGTGTACAAAGAAGTAGAAAGGCTGCATTTTAGTAGTGGGAATTTTAACAGTGCAGTCTGACTGGAGTCAGAGACACTATCTCATCTGGGGCCCAATCCTGCTGCCACTACAATTCAGAGGGATAAGATCAAGCCTTGAGCTGGCGGTGCAGTGACAACAGCCCTCACACAAAACCTTTTGAAGGGACTCTTTGTGTTCAACAGGCCCTGGCAATTTGTAAATACAGAGGGAAGGCAGAGCTGGTGAAGTTGCCAGGGTCTGTGATAAACCCAAGGACAGAACACAGCAAGATGCGCAGAAATCTACGAAGTGAAGTAAAAAGGAAAGAAAAAAGGATATAAATATGTTGAAGATGATATTTCAGATAGGAATGGGGCACATCATGCCCCTGACAGGGCACATGGAAAGCTTGATCCTAAAGCTCCAGTGATTTGAATTGAAACCCTGTGAACTGCCTGTGGGAGCAGCCAAGATAGAATTTTTCACCTTCCTCTGGGTAAGACGCTGCTGTAGGGGAAACAGGACCACACAACTTTCCAGCAGGATGAGCTGAGCAGAGAAACAGAGCAAAACTGAGGGGGTTTATTCGCCTTACTCAGGTTTGAAGCTGGAACCTATCACTGATTTCACTTACAGGTGAAAATGAAAGGCTTTGGCTTTTCTTTTCTTTTTTAATTTCTTTGCATTTTTGTGTAGGTGGCTTCAAAAGTCTCTTCTCTATAGTGTAAATCAGATCTTCAGACTGCTGTAATGAAAACATTGAAATCTTTTCATGCACCTTCCAGCAAAAAATATCTTGTTTATAAGTTGGCTGCTTTGTGCTGGAAGGTCACACATAAAATATTAACCCCCCCATATTTATTGTCATCTGGGCTTTGCATTTTGCTTCTCTGTCCTCTTGCAAACATCATTGATAAATTTCTGTTGCAAGCACAGGGAGCATAACCCCACATATCTCTAAAAAACACCAAACAAAAACACTAAGGCAATTCAAATATGCAAATGAATCTCTAATTACTTTTTTTACGGACAGTTAGAATTGAGTAGTATTATCCATTAAATCAATTTGGGGATGTTGGCCCTATATAATCTACAGGCACATCAGAGAAAAGACTTTGGCTGAAATCAGTCACACTGCAGACACAGCAGGCAGGGCTTCATCCATCTTTTGGAAATCTTATCCTGTGTGCTAAGTTTTTATGTAAATTTTGCTTGAATTGTTAATCAAATAAGATACTCACCAGCTGCTGCTCTTCATGGTATAATCAGTAGCCTTTAAAGGGAATTCCATAAAAGAGAAAGGCCAAAAACTGTAATTATCTCATAGAAACAGAATTTTTCTCTCATGAGAACAGATTTTTTTTCCAGTGAAAATGAATCCATTTGCAAACATAATGATTGTAATTCACATGAAGAAATTAATTTGCAGTTACATACTCAGCTGTACCTGTCACTGCCCTTTAATTCTGTTCCCAGGTCTCTAATGAGTCAGGTGATATATTTGAAGTGAAAAAAAGGTTCTCAGAAGTGTTGGAAAATTTAAAATTAGCTCCAAGATCTGGACATCAAAAACCTAGTTGGAGTTCCACTGAACCTTCCCCTGGTTCTTAGAAATAGGCAATTTACAATTTTAATGAAAATCCTAGGTGAAATCACAGAACAGAGGAGTGGCAGGGTTTTTTTTAGAAGGAACAAGGTTTTTCTCTGTTATTTTGAGCTCTGAATGTGCCTATGAGTGCACATTTCATATATAATATTCTGCCTACATGTCAAAGCCAGGCTGATTCTCTTACTCACACCATAATCACATATACAGTAGTTGAATACTTCTGATTCGATCATGTGCAGAGGGATAGTTGGGAACTTAAAACACAGATCAGGTGAATTTTATTATCAATTCCTTCTGTGAGTGTCAGACCACACCTATACATTACTTAATAAATATAAAATTAATATATTCTTGCACAGCTCAGGTTTCTATGCAGCTGCTATGTAAAGCACAAACCTCATGAGAGAGAGCAAAATGCCAGTTGAGGTGAAACCAACTACATCTTGTCTGCAGAGGTTTTCTTCAAATTCAGTCTTCCTGGACAAGTTCTTAAGCTCAGCAATACTCTTCAGGTCCTTCTCTGGATTGGTTTAACCCCCACGACACATGGCAGATCCCAACCCTTGCTTCAGCTGGGTTCTGCCCTGGAGTCCAGCTCCTCTTTCACTGTAACGCTGCGTATCCGTCACCCTGGGGAAAGAATGGGGAAAATTGTCACAGCATTCATTTTCAAGTTCATCCTTTGCTGGTGTTTTGAAGTTTTTTTGGTTTTTCCCCTGCTTTGAAGAAAGTTATTCTACACCTTGTGTCTGTTGTTTGGTTTGTACCATTTGACCTCTGTACCATTCCCAAGGAAAAGGGACACGCTGGTGGGACTCATCTGCACCATGTTTACCCTTTCTGTACTTTATCTTTTTTACTCATGGTGAAAATAATAAAACCACAAAATAGCTCAGATTGGAGGGGACCTTAAGGATCATCCAGTTCCAATTCCCCTTCCACCTTCCACACCTTCCTCTACAGCAGGTTGCTCAGAGCCCCATCCAGCCTGACCTGGAACACTTCCAGGGATGGGCCAGGCTGAAACTGAGGGGTGATGGAAGTTTCAACTTTCTGCAAAGAAACATAAATAAGTTATTTTGTTCTACAGCCTTATTTCATAATTGGAATTTATGACTTTTCCTGGAAGATAATCAGGCATTGAGCAATGGTTATCTTGGTCCTCGGTTAGAACTCTTGCACATTCTGATAATGAGTATAATTTCTTTTTACTTGCTGAAAAATTCCTTTTCTGTTTTTAAAAAACTTAAATCTGAAAAAGAAACAAAGCAAACAACATACCCCACACTCACAAACCCCCAAATCTCTCCATATGGTAAATTTTGTTTTCTTGGACTTTTTGCTTTGCAAATTTGTTTTAAAAATATGAATTATTGCTCAGGCTAAAAAATAAAAGAAGAACAAGTATTTTTAATTTACATTCCTGAAAAACATTCTTTTAATCATAATTCTTGGCTTAACTAATGAGATGAAAAGTGGTAGTTCTCAAAACAAACATGTTGAAAAATTGATTTTTTTAAAAAGGAAATATTTAACTCTAGTTGTCCATAGGTGTTTCCAGAGCACAGATGTGTTTTGATGTAGTGTGTGATGAATGTAAAAAAAACCAGAGAGAATTATGTGCTATTTATCTTGGGAGGGAAAAAATCCAACATCTAACAATGCTGTAATAATTGTAGATTGTGAAAACATCTTGAAAAATAGCAAGTCACGTGTACTCTACAATTTTTTAAAAGAAAACATTCCTTGTTTTATACATTTTGTGAAGCTTTTCACAGTTGCGACACAGTCTATAAGCCGCTTACACCAAATTTCTTATCTTTGCCCTATAAGACTTTAACCAGAGAGAGGTGGGTTTTACATGATTTTTCAAAAATCCTGGAAAGGTGTCATTGGAGGATGATTGAAATTACAGTTTGTTACTGAAAGGATATGGCTAATTCTCTGAATACATGACTGGGAGAAATCTATGCAGATAAATGTGAATGAAACTTGCTGGCAAAGACTGTTTGCAGACAGATTTTTCAGCATTATTTTGTGGAAAAATTAATCTTTCTTAGAATTGTTTGCTGTAGTGGTAGTTTAATCCAATTTTCCTGCAAATTCTTTAGGCGTACATTTCTGTGAACCAGTCCTGTCCATAAGCATTTTCTCCTAAATTGCCAAAGGAATGCGCTTTAAAAATGCTAAGAGCAGTTAAAGCAGGAGGAATTTTTCTCTTCATTCTTGGAACCCCTTATTGGTACTGTCAAAAGAGGTTTATTTTTCCTGAATCTAATGATTAACAATAAAGTTATAGAAACTGCAAGTCCTACCTAAGGGGTCAACAATTAGTGAACTGCACACAGGTTTAGACAGATGGAAGCAGTTACAGCTCAACCATGGGGCAGGAGACTGAACTCAATGGCTGCACTTCCAAAAAGACTGCGAGATATAAAATACTCCACCTATAAAATATGTAATAAAATATTTACAGAATTCCACAAGATCATTCAGATCTCAAAAAAAAAAAAAAAAAAAAAAAAGGGTGTGGGAGGGGAAATAAAACCTGCCTCTTGCAAAACTTGCTGCTGATACCATGGAAGAGAACTCAATTTTCCTTTTCATTTCCAGGAGGGAATGTGCTCTGAGTCACAGGGTGCTATAGGGCAAACATCCTCAAGGAACAAAGAGTGCTCCTGACACAAGTGAGAGCAGTTGCCAAGGAAAAAGGCTACACAAAGACTCACCTGGTTCCATTGTGTAGAAGAATGTTGAAGCAATCTTTATGCATTAACTTGCTATCAAAAAAATATGAAGTCTAAGAGAGAAGAATGTCTTAAAGCCTGTGGAAATGTAACCAGTGAGCTAACACTGAGTAATCTCCTGCCTCTGCCAAACTAAGCATTTCCTATCTGATAGATTAAATTCTAGAGATAAATGCTAAACATCAAGTGCAGCAGCCTAAAAATATCAGGCACTGATTTGAACAAAACTCTCAATTATTTGTTCATACCTTCAAAGGGTGTTTTCCAAGGCGTTCTAGGAGCATTGTTCCCTTCCCTAACAATGAAATCCGTAATGATAAATTATCTTCCCTCTTGTGCATACAAAATGAGCTTTAATTCTGTTCATAGGACACACATTGCACACTGTGCAGGTGGTTGCTGAAGGTGTATTTTCCAGTGTAGCATCGATGAACCATGTTTTGATGTGAGCTGGGATGTTCAGGAGGAAAAGCCTGCAGGATCAGGATGCCCAGTGAAAGAATCATTTGGTGGCTGTCTTGTAGTTTTCTGAGAAGTTCAACATCACTCTTAATCAAGAACATTAGTAAGAGTAACAGATGTGAGTGTGAAGGAGTGACCAACAGGAATTTTTCCCTTGCAGGCTATGGCATGATCCAACTTGGTTTTAATCCCTTCTGTGTGCCCAAGTGTTTTCAGAGCAAGATAGCTATAGGGTGATGAGAGCTGGAATATGATCCCAGGGAAATTCTTCTGCCCACCTTCCTCAAGACTTAGTTCCTTTCTTCTTCTGGAGAAGAGAAGGTTGTGTGGAGAGCTCATAGTGGCCTTGCAGCATCTGAAGGGGTCCTATAAAGAAGCTGAAGAAGGACTCTTCATTCAGGAACCGGAGTGACAGGACAAGAGGGAAGCCCTGGGACATAGCACAACCTAAGAGTAGGTTTAGAGTAGATGTTAGGAAGAAAAGCTTGGCTCTGAGGGGAGTGAAGCACTGGCACAGGTTGTCCAGACAATCTGTGGCTGCCCATCCCTGGAAGTGCTCAGGGCCAGGCTGGGTCAGGCAGAGAGCAGCCACTGCTAAGTCTAATGGGAGGTGTCCCTGCCCACAGCAGAGGGATTGAAACCAGATGATCCTTAAGGTCCCTTCCAGCCAAACCATTCTATGATCCTAAATTTTACAAGAATTTGAAATGGAATCATGATGGCCAAATGAAGCTATAAGCAGAATTGTCTCCTTAATTCTGGGACTTTACCTTAATTTTCAAATGCTTTAGTGCTTCAAAATACAAGATGCTGAAACCCAGACTCCCAGGGTGTTTGGATACCTTCTTCTGCTTTAAATAAAGAGGAGTGAACCTAACCCTGAGAATCTTGTTCCAAGTGTGCTCTGTCAAGGAGTCCATTGAAAAGCTGTGGATTACCTTCAGTTCAATAATGCCTTTCTATCAGAAGAAGCAGCAGGAATGAACAAGAATTGAAATAATAATTCCATGAAGTGTTTAGGTCTGTTTAGCTGTGTTCAGTTCTGTATGAAGTTTAGTTCTGTTTCTAAAGCATTGTGCAGGCTGTGGCAGGGAATTCCCACTGTTTCTCTAGACAGATGGGTAACAGCTCCAACCAAATCCAATGGTCTCATTTTCAGAGTGTCACGGCCACCAGTCCATGCCCCAAGTGACTGCACTGAGCTGAGCTGCACAGGGCCACAGCCCAGTCAATTTTAAGGTCCAATCCCACAGTCAATGGGAGTGTTGTCTGTTTAAGGACTGCAGAATCTGGCCTGTCTCCAAGTTTTTACAGGTCAAATAACATAAGGGAATATTTTAGTCTGAACCACTTCCTGAATTCCCGATGAAGAATGCAGAGTCAAAATATAATGAATGGTGACTGCATTCTACTCTAAACAATAGCTGCTATTTACCAAACAGTGTGTGGTGTGTAAATTAAATATGAGATTTCCCCCCGGTCTTTTGACTTCTTAGAAACTTTTCCTTCTTAACACTTGGGATTTGGACTGACTACAGAATTTCCTAGAGATGCATATGGATACAATAGTGAAGGATTTCAGAGATGTTAGCTGTCCTTGCAAGGCAGATTTCTGCATGGTTTGAATACCATGCATACACAGCATACACTGACATAACCCATTCTCTTTTGCTCAGAATTAGTCTTCTAAATTAAAACAAACACTCCATCACACTTTGTTACATTTTTGTGCACACCCTCACAATCACTGCTTCCCCAGTAACTTTTTTCCTCAGTGAGAAAACAAATGGCCTGGAGGGATGGCACTTTGATTTGCATGAAAGTCCATTACATCTCCATGGCATTGAACTCCTGTTTACCAGCGTTGGTTACAACACTGGAAACTGTGATATCCATTCTGTGGAGGTAATGAGGGAGTGCCCTAAGCACCTTACAGAAACATTTGTGTGACCTCCTTCACTTCAAGATGGTATCAAGACTGGATATGCTCTAGTGGACTCTGCGATTTAGGTTAAACTATGTCTTCAGATAAGTTTTCTGCAGGAATTTTTAACTGTTCTACTCCTGCAGGCTGTATGAAAACAGGCAATATATTTTTAGATTTAACAGAGATGTTTGCGTCACTTCACACTGGTATAAATTTAAGAATTAGTGGAAATGACTACACAAACCTTTTACAGAGTGAGCAGTCAGAGCTTGAGGCCGGCTTTGCACAACTTATGAAAAAAAGTCTAATTACTTATTTACTGAATGTGTGTTTCAAAACATTACACAAAAGCACATAAGTGCCAGGCTAGCAGTTGCTTCATTTCATGAAATGAATAACGATTGCACTAATGGGGGACTCATGCACTTGAAGGTGAGCATGTGTTAAAGTACCTTGCCAAATCAGAAACAGTCATTAATTTTAGCTGCCAAACTATTTTTGCGGTTTTGGACTGCAAATTGGAATACCCAAAGAGATCAGATATCAGTGTCCCATGGGAATAAATGAATACACAGGAATATCAATGTCTTCTTGGACTTAACACAGGGGAAAAAAATGAGCTGTAGATCCAACATCTTAGGTCACTAATAAAATAAAAAACAAGCAGGAGACATGCTTTGCCTGTAATGGGGTACTGACGCCGTCCATAACATTTCTACAACAAATCCAATTCAATTAGTGTGAACTAATTTGGGATTTTAATATGGAGTTTATCCCTGGAAGTGTCCAAGGCCAGGTTGGATGGGGCATTGAGCAACATGTTCTAGTGGGAGGTGTCCCTGGCCATGGCAGGTGGGATGGAGCGAGATGAGCTTTAAGGTTCCTTCTGACCCAAAATATTCCATGAGTCTGGGGTGAGTCAGTTAAAATTAATTTTCCTCTTGATGTGTTTTTTTAACAGTGATTAACCCATTCTACAAAGCCTTCAGGGGTGAGAAGGTGCAATATTTTGCTAGAGAAGGCTGGAGCCTTCTGTTCAGTTTTTGCAATTGCCTCCTGGCAGTCCTGTGGATTGTAGTCCCTACAGTCATTATTCACTTGACTAATCCAAATGGCTTAAATTAATTTACTTATAGTAAGAAATGCTCTGCACCCTCTGGAAATGTCCCATGACTGCATGGATATGGATCTTTAAATGCTCTTTCAGAGGCATCAGGTGAGTGATGCAGCTGAACTCCTGTGGCTGGCACAGGCACATGTGTCCCTGAAAAGCCATTCTTTGGACTTGAACACTGATATTTACATCCAGAGTGTGCAATTTAATGTATAAATCTAGTTTATAAGCCTGTGGTGCTACTTCCAGACTGCAGCACAAGTTTCTTCAGTGTAGCTTGGCTTTGAACTGTAATTTGATTTTTGTAAGGGTGGTTTCCAGTTGCAGTGCACAGAGTTAAAAGACCACTACATTATTGCTGAGCTGCTCAGGACATATTTAAATATCTGCATTAGAAGGTAAAATAGCAAATTAAAGGACAATTTTAATTGAAAAGTCAAAACCCACGGCTGTTTCTTCAGTTTGCAGCAAGTAAATGCATTTCCAGGTGAGAAGTGCCAAAACCTGTAAAAGTTTGGAGGAAAAACACTTGAAGGAAAAAAGAGAAACATAACAATAGCAAGCACTTTTAAACAGAAGGTTAATGATTTCTTTGGGAAATCATCAGTCTTTTTCTGCAATACACAGCAAAAGAAATAATAGAAATATCAGTTTGAAAGCTCAATTTTCTGACACATGAAAGTTTAGTTTTTCTAAGCAGCTTAGTAACAATTGCAAATGCTGCTGGCCCCCAGACACTCCCAGTCAGTTTGGGCTGGATGGCAAGTGTAATAATTAAATAACACCTATATGGGCATCCCAACCTTATGGAGCTGCCAAAAAGCATTGACAAGGAGACAAATCCCTCTCCCACCCTTTTTTTTTGATCTTTCATCCCTTTTTCCTCAGTGATGGAGAGTTAGGGCCTGAACATCTTCCTCAATCTTCTGTTTCAGGCCTTTTCAGCTAAATCAGGCTTTTATTAACACCATTATAGGAGAGAAGTGATTTACCCATAAAATTGTATCCAGGAAGGTCCTGTGTTTCTTTCTGACAACTTTGCCTAAAATACATTCAGAATAAGAGTGATGATAAATTCTGATGAAAATATAGCATTTCCAGTGCTTTCCTGAAAATCCAGTGTTTTCTGAGAGATTGCATCTGCTTTACAGAGCATGATAGTTTATGGACTTCAAACAGGATCCTCAAGGTTGTTTCTCAGTACTTTTGGTGAAATTGGTACTGTTTCTCAGTACTTTTGGTTTGTAGGTAGATCTCATGGTGAATATTTTAGGGTTGGATGGCAGCTTTCCCCTCATGATTTGTCTGACATCAGGGACATGGTAGAGGATTTGTCTGATATAGCTGAGTTATAAGGAACATATGAATGTAAACAGGAACATTATTCTTCTTTTATATGATTGTTTTAATATATAGTCAGCTAAATATGTAATAAAATACCCAACTTTGAAAATTGTTTGTTTTCCTTTCCTTCTCATATTTGGCTTCATTGGCTTGTGCAGCTAATTCTCTGGGAAGGATTCTCCCCCACATTAAATTTTATAGGTCATTTGATGCAGACTTGCTACATCAGAGACATATGACAACATGAAAAACTTGGTGTTTTTAAACCATTTTCTTACTTAGACATTTTTTTTGCTTTGTTCTCATGCAGCAGATTACAAACAGAGGTTTTATTCCTTTATGTTCCAAACAGTGGCAGGTCTGTATTGGCATGGTCTCCATGCCAATTTTCTGTCTGCTCAGCTCATCTAACTTTTCTAAAGTGCCCATCAAACAATTTATCCAAAGACCAAAATATTCAATATATGCAACATCGCTTCAGGTCTTTGATGCCTAATCAGCACAAGTAGCTCTAAACCATTTCTATGATATTGCCTTCTAAGCTCCTAGTTTGTTGCAGCAATGGTTTCAATTAATCTGCAGTTATCCATTAACATGTCATGTGGGTCTGATTAAATGTAGGCCTGGGTTTTTTTTTCCTT
This sequence comes from Dicaeum eximium, assembly GCA_013396995.1. NCBI lineage: Eukaryota > Metazoa > Chordata > Aves > Passeriformes > Dicaeidae > Dicaeum > Dicaeum eximium. Next base: position 157,206 of record VWZP01004023.1, on the reverse strand, counting down.
AGGACTGCAGTTCATTGTCCCATGGGTACACTTGGTGTCATGTGGGTTGTGGGATGGGAGCAGGAGTTGAAGTAGGCCAGACTGCCAGAATCTGCTCTTGAATTCAGTGAGTTAGATCAGGATTTCACCTGAGTTTTCCCCATCTTCTCATGGACACCCAGAATCAGTGCTGGTGCCAGCTGTTGGCATAGCTGGGGGCAGGAGGGACTGTAACCTGTGTCCTGTTGTCCCTCTGCTCTCTGCTCCATGGCACTGGTGCAAGATAGAACTCTGATGCTGGTGCTGCTCCACTGGCTTTTCTCAGTCCCCACCACTGCAGCAATAAAGGAAGACCAGAATTCCCTCAGTCACTGGGGGAGGAAAAACCTCACACCAAGTCAGCCACTGCACCACATGAGTCATGGGAGTGTATATTTCTACATGCCTTCAGGTGCTGGGATTTTGGAGTGTTTTGTAGAAAAGGTATCTTTAATTAATTCAAATTTCCTGTCTGAGCCCTCTACAAATACTTGTAAACGACCCTTGGACTGAAAAAGCAAAGTTTCTCACATCTCTACTGAACCTGCAGGTGACATGTTTAGAGGCCTTGTGTGGCTTTTTGGTATGACATTTCACGTGTATTGCTCTGGCTTTAGGTTTCCTGAGGATTTCTATTAATGGTTTTCAGGCACTTTTTGGTGGGGATGCATTACAGAGATTCATGCTTTTCCGCAGAAGCACAGAGATATAAAATTATTAGAGTAATAATAGCACTGTATTTCCTCCTTGCACAGAACTCTATTCAATAAAGGAAATGGCTCTCTTGGTCTGCTGGCATCAACACTGGTTCTTTCCTCTCTCTTTTATTCCAGAACATCACAGTTTTTACAAAAGTGTTATTCTGCTGAAGGCTGGCCTAAAATTTGTTTCTGAACATTGATATCTCTTTGGACAGAGGGGTTTCCAGAGAGATGGATATTGTTATTTGGATATTTATATTGACTGTCAGTTGCATTATACATTAATAGATTTAGGAAAAAAGAATTACCTGGGTTCAAATGCTAGCTGGAGGTTGTCCTGTAACCTTTGTGCTACAGGCTGCTGTCATCACTACTTTGTACTGTACTGCCTGTACTTTGTACTGCTCTGCCTCTAGATCCTCATGGGAATGCATCAATCAATCTTGTCTCACAGTTAGCTGGATCACCCCCAAAATATCACCACCACCAAACTCCTCTTTCCTGCCTTCCTGTAACCTGTACAACTCAGCTCCTTTTATTCCCTGTTGTCAAGATATTTGAGCTTTATTCTTGGAATGCTGCTCTGTAGAATCGGAAATAATTTCCGTTTTCATTCCAGCCTTTACAAGCTAGAAACATGTTATGATGTGGGCAGTTTTTCCTAGCAAGTGCACAAAGAACAGCAGTGCCTGTATGGGTGTCTGCCTTAGAACAAATAAGGGAACAGAAGCTGGAATGCCACTGGACATTCACAAGAGGGATGTTCAATCAATCATTAAATCACATCCTGCTCCTCAGACCAGGAATAATTCTTGTCCCACACAAGTGGAAATTGAAGAAGATGAAATGAGCTTCCCAAAGCCATTCTGGGCACAGGTATTACAGTGAATGTTCTTCTTTAAGGGTACAAAGTTCTGCCAGAGGACTAGACTTTTGGAAGTTTGCCCTGAATTATTCCACTTCTCCTGTTATCCACTTGGTTGTAGTCAGTGCCAGGCTTTAGATTCATTGAGTCTCTCTCATACAAATGGTGGCCAACACCAAGACAGTCCAGGTCCTTTGATTGAATAGTCTATCTAAAATAAAATTCAGATTTAATTCTGTAATAAATGACATCCACTCTTAGAACAGTAGCTGGACTGAGAAAGAGAGAATTGTGATTTCAGTTGCTGTCTGCTTTACAGGATCTTGCTTCAGAAAAGAGGCAACAAATGGATATCAATAAATGGAGTTGAGACATAAATTTCTGAACATGGTCTTCAGGGTAGCCATATGTGTTTTATGGGAAACATATGAGAAATGTTGTCACAGAAAGTCAAAATGGACAGTCCATACACATAATATCCATTTGGAAAGGCATGTCTAGGAATATCACCTTGATGTATTCTGCTGCACAGCAGCTGATTTTTGTTTGAAAAAGACCTTTTATGCTGACTGGGGGTCTTTAGCTGCCTCGAAGTGTAAAACTGGTTCTTGGCTAGCTGTTTTGACATGTTGCAAAAATGAAGAATAATGCTTTATAATCTCCTTGGAATTTGAAATCTGGTTAACTGGAAGCCCTTAGTATTTTCAGGTCCTTGGACGGCAGCCACTGCAGTTACATAAATGCAAAATATTATTGGAATAGGTAGTAGGTGTCCTTCCTTCCTTAGGAATTGCCCCACTTAAAACCTCAGTTCCTGTCCAGTCCCAAAAGTTCTTTTTAATCTTGTTTTTTTAAACTATGACTCAGTTCCCCTGCCTTCTCCTCTTCTAGGTTGAATCCAGGATTGTCCAATTCTTTTCCCTACATGGTCTGGAGCAGTGGATATGAGGTATTCTTGTTTACAGTATGCTAAAGCAGAATATTTCTGAGATGTTTACAGGTACTTCCTGCCCCAGAGGAAGAATATAGGATTTCCATCCTCCTCAGCAGCAGTGCCTTGGCCTTACTGGAGCCAAGAAACTCAAGCTGTGTGATCTCTCCCTTCCTGTTTCTTTTACTTGACGCAACATGGTCGAGTTGTTTGATGTCTAGAGCGAAGGATACAGAAACTCCAGCTTGCTATACTCACCCCTTATTTCCTTTATTATGTTCTCTTCTAGGAAGTTGTGAGGATTAACCTTTTTACTTTGCAAGTTAACTTAGGTCCAAGATACACTTGAAATACTTAGCAGCTTTTCTCTTTCATATCAGGAAAGCTGGATTCTCAAGGCTGCCTGTCTTCACTTTATGCAAGTCTGGGGGATAGCTAAACATTTTCAAACACTTTTGAGTATCTTCCTTCAGGGGATTTTTCCTTTAATTCTCACAGGAGACCTGTAGCTGGAACTGGCAGCTTAACTACTTGAATACTCAGTTTGGAATTTCACCTCATATTTATTTTATTCTTAACTTCTTTGCAGAAGAAGGTTTCTGTGCCCATTATTTGTAGGATGTTTTTTGAGCCCTTCTCAGACTCTAAGTCATTCTGTCTACTGTTACTGTGTAGTGCTCTAGGTCCCTATTTCTCACTGCAGAGTTCCCCATACTGGTAAATATGGCATTTGACTGATCCTGCCCCACCCATCAAATCCTGCATCTCAGCCAAAAAGCCCAAGGATGCAAACAGCAGGATGTGGCTTTCTAAATAATGAGACTCTGTGTCAAATTGTTCCATGCTAATGGCAAATATTTTCATTATCGCTGCTGTAATCATTTGCCATCTGTGGCCATTGTCATCCTTGTGGCATCCCAGCACCATTCCTGCCTTACAAGGAAGGTTTGAGCAAGAGGGTGGACATATGGAATTGAAGAATGGAATTGAAGAATCAGTGTAGGAGTTGGCTTATGCACTTTTAATCCCATCCTGCAGCAGTGAAGGGATCAGTCCATAAAGTCCAAACCCATTTCCTTGCTGGTGTTTGACATTCCTGTGCAGATAGCAAAGAGACCAGCATAAAGCTCCAGATTTACCTCTTGGAGCTGCAGTGCTGCTGCCTTCAGGGTTAATGTATCTCAGGGGAGTATCCTGAGCAGTATCCTATGAAACATAGGCAGTACCAATGGATCATTCCTTCAGCAAAATCTGAGCTTGTAGTTTTGTATCCCTATCTACATCAGCTTTAGGAATGGGATGCCTGGACTAGCACTGCCACAAAAAAATATTGTACATTCATGAATTGTGGCTGTGTGCTATAGAAACAGTGTCTATAACTCAACTCTGTGGAAGAGGGGTTGGTTTGTTGCACCGCTGCAACAGGGAGCTTGCGTGACAATTAACTTCTTTTATTTCAAGGATAATATATTAAGCTAACTTGTTTCTTTTTTTGAGTGACTGCCTCAGCTATGCCTTACCTTGTGGTAAATTTGGGTCAAACCTTTGATAGTGTTTCCATTATAGTTAAGGAGTCTAAATAGGGCCTGAAACATTGCTCTACATGTTTTCTGACTGTTTTTTTTCTTATCTCAAGTGATTGCTTTGACATTTCCAGAAAGTCTTTCTAAAGCCAGACAGAAAAATAATAAAGAATATTAGATTCTGATTTTTGGACAGAGATCTAAATGTGTGAGCTTGAATACTTATATGGGTGTGATTTTGATTCAGATTCTTTTGGCACTAATACTGAAATATTTGGATTATTCTACTTAGGAGATTCTAAAGGATGCATCTTTTTCTTCAGGTCTGAGTGCTCAATGCCTTTTTTTGTTTTCATAGATGTGACCTTCTATCCAAGCTAGCTCATGTTCCTCTGGATACTGAAGGAGATGTTTTGAGCCCATTTGAAGGCTACTAGGAGGAAGTTGATGGTGATTACATCTGATGTAAAGAAAATAGCAAGGCCTTAACTTGCTGCCTGTAGCCCTGTATTATTTTGCCATGCTGTATTGCTCTGGACTCAATATTGTTGTTCAACCCACTTCTAGATTTTAGTTCCACCAATTTCCTTAATGGCTTGCATGGTGTTTGTATAGGGGTGTCAGGATGATGGATAACTTGGAACTAATTTGGAAGCTATTTTTTTTTGACTGAGCCTTAAATCAGGCCTGTTAGTGCAGCCCAACTTCCCTGTGTGATGGTAACAAAACATCCTTGGTAGGCACAGGTTTAGGTCCTAAGATTTAGCTGAAGTTGGAGAAAGGTCTCTTTAGCAAACTCTTTTCAGTGCTTCAGGTGGTAGAATTCAGCTGAATTATACAACAGCACTTAAGTGAATCCTGATGTTCTGTTTGGACTTACCTCTGGCACGTTTTCCATTTTGGAAACCTAGAGGAAAAAGCACCATTGACAGAGCACAAGCCTTGGCATGGGTTATGCAGAGTAAAAGGTGAAGGACCCAAAGGAAATCCCAGTTGTGAGGGCTTTTCAATGTGAAAGGAAAAGGAAGATCCATTTAAGGGTCCAGGGCAAACTACGGGATCCTTTCTGGATGTTTTAGGGTAGTGCAGGTGGGATGGCTCTCGGAGCAGCATGGTGTCTTGGTCAAATATACAGAGAGCTTTAAATGCTCCTAAATCTGCTGGGTCTCTGCTGAGGGCCTGTGTGCAAGAATTTTTGGTGTTGGTGATGAAAACAGAGTGTCATCATAGCTTAGGTGAAGAGCCACAGCTACGATGAGAGAGTTAGGAAAAAATATTGGCTTTGATGACTTTTGTCCTCATCACCATTGGGATGTGGCTTGGCTCAGGGATGCTCAACACCACTCCACCAGACATGGTCCATGGGAAGAGAATGATGGCTGATAAAGGAGAGGCAGATGGAGGCAGTGGAAGCAGCCTTTGTGCAGGGGGACCTTGGGACAAAATGAGACAGGACAGGTTTCTGTAATAGGCATATTAAATACATTCTGAATTAACCAAATACCTGCAATAATGTTTGCTTGATACAATATCAACAAAAGGTATAATATCCCTTATCTGGGAGATATTTTCTCTATGTTTTCACATCCTTTGTGGCTAGAAAGCACTTCAGGATGGCTCCTGTGTCAAGGTTTCATTACTGCAGCAATGGCCAAAAAAATCTGTTTTCATCACTTAATTACAAAATACATCACAAAAATCTTTAATGCTTCAATTAAGACTGGATACTTTTTATGCTGTTGTTCCCATTAGCTCCCTACAAAGGGGATGAGGTCTTGGCAATGTAATTCTCCATCTGTTTCTTACATGTGAATGCAGTGGTTTCAAAATCCATAATGTGTGGGACCTGCTTTACATTCTGCTCACAAATGCCTGAGTAATGTTATAAAAATGATGTGGAAAAAAATAAGCTTCTTTCCATGCTGATGCACTGTAAGTCAAACATTTGGATGGATTCTGAGGTCAGAAAGGACCATTATGGTTATGGTGCCAGACCTACAGGCCATAGCATTTCACCGAGTGATTTCCATATGGAGCTGAAGAACTAGGAAATACTTACTTAAAGGAAAATCCACTCTAGTTTTGAAATGTGCCAATGCAGTTCTTCTAAAAGGGATCTCTTGAGTGTGTTCGTATAAAAAGTACAAATTGGGAGCCCTTCATGTGAATCTAACAATATCAAATTTAATAAATCATTGTTAGGTGTATTTTCTGCTATGTAATAAGATGGTGACAAAAAACAGGACAGAAAGAAAAGCTTTAAAATCAGAAAGCTCCAAGCTTCAAAATATTGATATAAATCCATACCACAAACAAGTGGAAATAAGAATGAAGAGTGACTGGGAGCAATCAGCGCCTCCTTTGTCAAGGTAGAAATGGCTCTGAGGTAATGAGAGAGCTGACATATGATTAAAAATTGAGATTCAACCCCTTTTTAAGTAACACAGCCAGGATTCAGATGTGTGTATATTTCCAGAAATGTTATCTGCTGTCCAGTGGCAACACTCTCAAGTGTGATCAGTGATTATCAAACATGATTTTTCAAAACATTCAGATTCTATGGCTCACACATGTGTAAATGGATTCCCAATCTCTTAAAATTCACCAGCAGCTTAGTCCTGAAGTGAGGCTCTTATCACAAACAGTTAGCTGCATTCGAAGACTAAGTCTTCAATTTTGTACTGCCTTGAGGGATTTCTGTGATTCCCTGGCTTGATGGTTGATACTGAACATTGATAGACAATGTAGTTGCAGTGTGTCAGAGATGTCCAGATTTTTTTCACACATGCTTGAGTCCTTCTTGAATAATAGGTCTACCATTTACAATTTATTTAAGAATGGAGACTGAATTGGAAACCAGTGTTAGTAGAAGCTCAGAGCAAGAGTTATATTCTAATCCAAAATGCTAATGAAGATAGAACTCCATGTTTCCTACAAAATTCAGCTGAAGAGATGACAAAATACAAATTGCTTCTTGATAACACTCCATAAAAACACACAGCTTTTCTCCCTTGGAGGATGTACACATTTCAGAAGAAACTTGGGCAATGCTAAACTGACTTTGTACAATCTCTCCTGATCCATAAAAGATGTAATAAGGCTTTTGGATGGAGGAACACTCAAACTTCTATTTCACTTTCTGTGGGGTAGATGTTGTTGTCTCCACTAACACGACTCTGAAGTTACTCTTCAAGTTACTTCATCTGGAAGTTTTATGGCCAAATGTACCCAGCTTCTAACTTTCTACAGAGTCAACATAGCAGGACAATTTGGCATTCCTGGGAAAACCCCTGTGAGCCCACACAGGATAACTTCCTGCTGGTCTTTGACAGAGTGATCGAACTGCAGGTCATGGCTTTGGATTCTGCTCCATTTTTTTCCCATCCTTACCCATCTTGGACAAAAGCAGGGACTGGCCTTTCCTTAGGTTATTTCTGACTAACCTAAGGATGTCAGAAAACTTCTAAAAGAGATACCAGAAAGCTGTAACATGCCAGTGATTATATTGGTGTGCAATAATTGGGAGAGGTTTTTTGGACTGTTCTAACTCAGCTGCATAGGACTGCTCACTGCGCAGGGTGAATGAGTCCTGCAGGAACTTTCCATCTTTGCCTCTGCTAAACAAATTGTCCCTCTTCTGTCCTGGAGGACATGGTCCTTTCTTTGGGGACAGCTATGAATCTTATTAAGCTCATTGCTGCAATAATTTCTGGTGGAGCCCACAGGCTAAATATAAGTTGCCTAAATATATGTTGTGTAATTATATATTGTGTTAAGAAAGACAGAAATGAATAAGACTTGTTTTCTCCCCTCCCCATTTTAAATGTTTAAGCATGAAATGTTATGATGCGTTTTTGGATTTTCTAGGAAGTTATTGGGTACTTTTTTCCCCTCTTTGCTTAGAGAGCTCTTTTATGTCCTAGGGCAGGTTTTGGAGTCTAGATGTCTTTTTATTAATAAAGAGGCTTCCCCCTTTTAGGCTTCCTGGGAATTGCAAGGCATTTTCTCATGAATTTTTGTGTCATGACATCTGACAGCATTTAAAAAAAAAAAAAAAAAAAAATATATATATAAAACAGCCATGTTTTCCTTGGCTTCACCCACCATGGCTGGTTGCCATATTTGTTTGTTGGCCTGAAGAGTTGCTTGAAGGACATGACAACATCACAGAAATCCCCTTTCTGTCACGCTTGCTCTGGGAAGAAGTTCTTTCGAGGCTAAACCCCTCAGAATAATCCAAAATAGAGGAATTCTTTTAGAGATCTACCCTTTTAAATGGAACTCAGTGTCTTTTCTTGGGAAGGAAAAGTGACAGTCCCCTAATACCTCCATCACTGCAAATGCGTGTGATACAAACCCTTTTTTTATAGCTGGCCTAACACTGTTACTTTTTTATACTCTTCTTCCTCTAATTGCCAGGAAACCTTTTACAGCTCTGTAAGAGTCAAGCACGAGGGTTTTCCCAAACAGAGTTGTGCCAAGACATTTAGACCCTAATTCCCCCCACATTACGCAACTGCTAATTGGGAAAGATCAGCAGCAGACAGCTCGCTATGGGACATTCAATCCCCACTTCTTGTAGCAGCACGTATAATCTTTGGGAGATGGTTCATGGACTCTCTGCAATACTTGGCAGTTCCCAAGCAGTTGCTGGGCTGGGAAGAAGTCTCGCTGATTGTCAACCTCAAGGGTTTAAGCAAATATGCCTGAAACATCTATTTGTGGAAAGAAAAACTCCCGGCATTCTTACAGCACTGAGTCCTGGGAACGAGCATGGATTTCAGAGATCTATACCAGCATGACCCTGTGCATCACAGGATGTTTCTGCAGCTTGTGTTAGGCAGAAATGTTGAATCTGTGGCTTTTGTGCACTACAGTTACTGAAAGATCCTTGTCAGGGTGACTGTGGCTGTACAATTGAAAGAATCAGGAGGATAATCTGGAAGAAAGAGACAGCTGAGAGGGGATCTCATCAGTGCCTGCCAGTATCTGAAGGGAGGTGCCAGAGGATGGATCCAGGCTCTGCTCCCTGATGCTGAGCAATAGGACAAGGGGCAACAGCCAGAAACTGAGGCACAGGAAGTTCCACCTGAACATGAGGAAGAACTGCTTCTCTGTGCAGAGACCGAGTGCAGGAACAGATCACCCAGAGAGGCTGTGGAGTCTCCCTCCCTGGAGATATTCCTGAGCCATCTGGACTCAATCCTGTGCCATGTGCTGTGGCATGACTCAGCTTAATCAGGGAGGTGGGACCGGATGACCCAGCCTGTGATTCCTTCCAAACCAACCCATTCTGTGCAAGAAAAGTCCTCCCTGGCAAGCTGCAGGAATAGCAGGTTATGCTGGTACTGCAGATGCAAAGGAAAAGGAAACAGAACGAGTCCAACAAAGCCAATTTTCTCAGTGAATCAGGTTTGATAGGTCACTGTTTTATCTAGACTAATGTAAAAATGAAGCTTGGTTATTCTGCAACCAAGTGAACCTATGGTGTCCTCCAAGATCAGATCCTGGCTCTGAGTGTCCATCAGAGTAATTACTCTGATTACTCAGAGTAATCTCCACCTTTGTAGGTGGCCTAGATCAGTACATTACTGGAATAATAAAGAACATGTAATGATAAATCTTCCAGAAAATGTGCATGTGTTTTGGGATAAATTCTCTCCCAGTTTTGCTTCAGCTCTTCAGGTTTACAAGTCCATCAGCATCCATTCCTACATCCCCTTCTGTGACTGTCCTTTGATGCTTTCAGAGTTTTTGCAATATTGTCACAGCAGCTGGTAGTGATTGTGAAACCTCCTCACACCAACCCCTGCACAGCCCTAATGCCCCTGTTCTCACTGGAGGGATCATCTACAGGATTCCACCCATGGGAGTATGGAATCAAGCTCCTTAATGTGAATGCAATTGTAAATATGTTTCTTTTACTTTCCCTTTATTTAGCAGTGATGTAAAATACAAATGGGAACCAGGTCTGTGGTAACCACCTGAAAGTTAAAAAAAAAAGTTATTTTTCTAAACTGTGATCTTATTTGTCTGTCTTGCTGCAAAAGGAAGTCTTTGAGAGCTGGTTAACTTCTATTTAATTACTTGCCTCTAAGGTACAAATAACTAAGNTGAAAAGAAAAAAAACCCCAAGGAGTGGTGGCCTGAGGGATCCAGCTTCAAAACCAGTTTCTGATGTGACACAACCTTTCCTAAGCACATTTAGCTCTGCTGCTGCTAATAGCTCCAAAACTGTTAAAATAGATTTAAGGGCTTAAACTGTTGTTGCTACAGAAATAGCAGTAAGCAAGTAATTAAAATGCACAACTTTCTTAGGGGAATGGAAAGCATTGCAAGATACAGATGTAAGTCATTCTTCCTAAGTGCAATAGTCCGTGTTTAAAACAGATTTTGGACTTAAAATTCATCAATCTTCTGTAATAAAATGAGAGTGGGCTTTGGTATTGAGAGCCTAAGCCATTCTTTAGGCTTCACTGACAGAAACCAAATGAAAACCAGGCAAAAACTCCTCACTAAAAGTGAGTCCATCTGGGGCTGGGAGGTAACAAGAATAGTCGACATCATGGGGAAAAGCTGAAGGCCAGCCAGGACATCAACAGGTAGATCACGTTTCCACAGCAAATTTTTGAGTCATCAAAACCCTTTCCTCTCCCAGGGGGAAGATTGGACAACAGTATCACCACTTGCTGTTCTTTGGAATTATGACCAAAAGCTCTGGGGACTGACACGTATCTGATACACAGGAGGGAAGTCTGTGCATATCAGCATCAGCCTGCTTCCACCTCATTATTCCCTCAGAATGGGTGTTTCCATCCAGGCAATTATTTGAGATCTTTTGACTGAAATGTGGGCACACAGGTCTTTCCTCCCAAGCTTACGTTACATTTCCAGGACACTCTTTATAACTGTGGTCTGGAATTTGTTATCGGTAAGTGCAGGATAAAATTGCACAAAATTAATTTTTTTTTAACATTGACCTTGATCTCTTTTCTCTCTTTTACCCTTGATTGCCTGTTGGTTGTCTTCCATTATTCTTGTTGAAATGACAGAAGAAGGGAGAGCAGCTATTAACATTGATATGCGAAGTAAGGGTCAGGTTGCAGAGGATGAGGAGGTGGGAGGGAGGCAATAGGGTTGGAAGGCAGCAAAAAAGACATTATTTTGGTACAGTGTGTAATCAATTTGTGGCTCTTGTCTCCCTTGTACTTATGAGGCCTGAAATTTGGTAGGATTTAATTTCTAAGGCTAATGAGGTTGTTCACAACTGAAAGATCAGGAATGAAAGAAAATAATGTTTATAAAGTCAGGGTAGAAGCCAAATGGTTTTTGGGGCAGCATAGGGTGGAATGTGGCTCCCCCTCAGCATTTTTTCACTGTTTTTATCCTCCGGAATATCTTGCACCTTCTTCTGAAGGGCTTGTGTTGGTTGTGGTGTGATCATGCCAGACACATCACTGGTCCAATCTGGGTTCCTGTAATTGTCTATTTATTTAGGGCTCGGTTTCAGTTGCAGTGATTTGGAGCAGAGCTGTTATTTTGGTTTCAGAATTAAAGATTCTGAATAAATTAATTTGATCTGTCTGCTTGACTTAATCTGTGGGACTGCCCATAACTAGGCAGTCTGGAAAGCTGAGAAATGGCAATACCCACACTGTTCCCTACCCTTCTGGAGAGGGAGCCCCTTTTCCATTGGTGACTTCCCACCAAGGAGGCCAATTTATCAAGGAAAGGAGAGGATTCTGGTTCTCTCTCACACACAGAGCTCATTTTACTACATGCACAGCCTACACCCTTCCAGGAAACAATTGTGGAACCTGGAACTGTCCTAAGCAAACCAGGAGACCTGGTCATATTGAACTCTAATACTGAATTTTTCCACTGTAACTCAATTCCACTCTGACTTGCCAAAAGTTTCACTTGCTGGTTTCTTGTTTTCATGCTTTTATTCTGCAGTGCTCTTGACTGTAGTAAAGAGTAATTTAAAAATATATGAATATAAAAGAGCAAGTATTATAAACCAGGGTAATATTTATTCAAAAATTGCATAATATATCGAGGGATTTGAAACCATTTTACAGTCATTAGTGAACTCTGCCTGACAATGAATTGATAGGGTGGGAAATCATTATTTTAAAGATCTACTGCAGTGTTTAGCTGCTGGGTGAAAATAAATATCCCTTTATTTCTTGGTAAAGGCAGATGAATAAACTAAATCTATTACATGTACAGGGTCTTTTAAAATCTCTCTGCCTGCTAGCCAGTGAGAGGTCAAAATCAGGTTTCCTATCTGCTAGTGCTTGGTCAAAGAAGTGTACAGGGTGTTAATTTAGCTCAAAGATGTCTGGGTAAATCTGTAGGAAGGAAGTTTGCAGACAGGAAGGAGGGGTGTGGATGGGAAAGGCTTGCCCTGTGCTGGGCTGCATTGAATGCAGTCTCAAATCACAGCACATGGATAAGAAAGAATTTAGAAATTAATGTGCAATCTTAAGAATTAAATTCTCTATCAAGCGACCTTAGAGTCTGGCAGCTGTTCTGGAGCTGATAAGGAGGGGACCGGCCGAAACGTTCCCATGGAAGGCTCTGGTCCCTGGCTGGCATTACACGAGCTGCAGAGCATGAATCAGAGTCTAATTCTGTCAGCCAGTGATAGGGCCTGTGAGGCACTGGCCTGTGCCTCAGCTGAACAATATGCTCCCTTCAGTTATGGGAATCGTGGAGTCCCTTTTGCTTTTTTCTTTCTTTCTTTTTTTTTTTCCTTTTTTCCCCCCTCCCTTCAGCCTGTTTTTCCCACACTGCCTCCTGTCCTTTTCATTCCAGAGCATGTAGTGCATAAATACATGTGTGCATTAGCTCATGTGTACAGTATATCAAAGTGCATTTGGAAATGACTTAGCACAACACTGTTATCGAACCCGGTGGAAGCAGCCCAATGCCACAGGACATATTGACTGTGTTTTTGACAGCCAGGCTCCAAGGATAACAAAATCATGTGTCTTGGTCTATGGGTGGGCAGATCTTAAAAGGCCTGGTTTGCACAGGCAGTGAGTTTGAAATGAATTTCCTCCCTCCTCCCCCTTTTCCCTCTTTTTCCAATCGACCCAGGATCGGTGTCATCGGGCCAGCCAGGCTTTTATCGCATGTGGCAAAGTAAACATCAGTGTGGTGACAGCAAGTAAAAATGCTGTGGGAGAAATAATTTGGTTTACTTTAACCTCACAGAAACTAAACTGTATGAAACTGAAAGTGTTCAATTTACTCTGCTTGAAGCCAAATGCCAGAGACACATTAAAACATCTGTTTGTGTTTATAACCTGATTGACTTTGCCAATGATAAAATGGATTTTAATATGATAATTTGAGTGCCCAGAGAAGTGGTATAAAAGAGTTTGCTATTTTTGCCCTGGGTCACTAATCATTTGAGTCTTAATCCAAAGCTCCCTGAAGTCAAAGGGTATTTTCTTGCTGTCAGGCTTTGGGTGAAGGAAATTTCTTCCTGAGGGCCATATAAATGTGCTCGAACACATCGTTGTTAGCACAGCAGTTCTGCTGGGTAAGGATTCATGTTGAACAGAATTTCTGGTGAGGTTTCAACATTTCTGGCTTCCTCTGTTTTAAAAGAATCAAAATACACAAAGCAGAAGCAATGGCATGTTATCTTACTTAACATAAAAATACTGAATTGGGGAAAATGTAACTGAAACATCATTTTAGTTTGCTTCAAAGTCGGATGAAGGTCAGTAATCAACTCATAATCAATTATCTAATCCTTTTTCTGTGAGAAACCGGGCTGAAAATGCCATGGTTTTTGGACCATGGCCCCCTAAGCCTTTTTGGAGAAAAGGCCTTTCTCCAGTTATGCTCGCTTCAATCTGTTATTCTCTTCTGGATCAAAGAAGATGAATGAATTGTACCTAGGGCCTAGTTCTGAAGGTGTTTTGGATTAGCAGTGAATCATCATAATATAATGGAAATAGAGGCTTAATGTTAGGTTCCTCAGACAGGTTTTTGGTTAGCAGTGTCTTATGCAGGTGCTGTTCTGCAAGGGTAAACTCAAATGCTGCACCAGAGAAACCCCAGCTCTCCTCACCAGAACCATCTGTAAGCTGAGTTTCCCAAATGCTGATAGGGATGGCTGAGTGTGATAATGTGTGGTGCTGGAAACTTGGTGAAGGCCTTGCAGAGCAGAGTACCACAGGTATTTTGTTGGTTTTCTTTGGCAGCAGTGTGTCTGCTTAGAATGTGGGATTAATGAAGGCCTCCAGCTCAGAGCAATGGGCTGCATCTTTCACTCAAAGGTGACATTAGTCAAAGGTTCATGAGTTTGAATGGCACAGAGAAGATTTGGGACTACTCTCATCTGAATTCTGAGCACAAGGCAGACATTGAATTTCTGATGGTTTAGGGTGGGGTTGTAACTTCAGCTTTAGATAAAATGTTAGCATCAGAAATGCATCAAACTTTCTGGTCAAGAAGTGACTGGAGAATCTCTAGGCAGGTTATTACTCTCTAGTAATACATTGTGTTAACTTTGCCTTTCATCTTCTATTGTTTAGGATCAGGTTAAGTTTTTATAGCTCATGCTGTTAGCTAATGGTGTTGATGAAACTTTTTGATTAATGTGTTAAACTTCTTCCACTCTAGATCATTCATCAACAGAATTAATATGAATGGGAATTTCATGCATGAGTATTTGCCAAATAGTTCAGAGGATTTATTTTCAATGAATGAATTATTTGCAACCCACGCATTTTAATTCTGATGTATGGTTTTAATAGGCTAAAATCTTCTATTTTAATAATATTTTCTAAATAATTATTCTCTGCTATAAAATGAAATAGAAAAATGAATAATAGTTACTCTGAAAAGAAAGATGAGTATTGATCTGAGTAAATAGTTTAGGATGACTCATTATTTGAGATGAACATAAACACAAAAAAAGAATGCCTTTAAAACAAGATAATGTAAGCCCAAAGGAAATCAAGGCAAGTCAGGTAACTGAATCAGTTCTCTAATAAAGATATATAATGATTATTAATATGCCATTAAAAAATCAGGTCAATTCAGCGTCCTTGCTAATCAAAATATTTGAATGCTCGTGAGTTACCTCTCCTAACTAATGTCTGTGGCCACTTTTAACACATGAGCTGGAATCACATGTCACTGCAGCCAGCTTTCCTCCTGGCTGGGGTCTGCCAGCGAGGCCTTCAGTCCTTCTTTAGCAGAACTGATGCCAAGCACTTCTTTGGTGTGAGTGTGAACAGATCTTTACAGGACCCAAGCTGGGGAAACCCCACATAAGCTCTGCAGCAAAACCCATGAAAATCAGATTCTGAGCAGGCTAAGACTTTAAAAGGAAACAATCTGGACACAAATAGTTTTCATTTTTTTCCCCTTCCCCCTTTCTAACATGAGGCATCCCTTCTTTTTTTCTCTGCATAGTTTGAGGGAAATGTCTCAGTAAGCAATTACAGGATTTTCTCCAGCGAACAGGGATCTCGCAGTGTGATGTTTTTCATCTGGCATGTCTTTGTTTCTCTCATTGTGGGCCGTTGTGCTGAATAGAAGGCAGACATTACTCAGAATGAGAGCGGAGACTGTCTGTTTCTGAGTGCTGAGGCTTTATTTGAAATGCATGCTTTGCCAGTGAAGCCTGCGTGTGCCTCTCTTTTGTGCTGCACCCCCAGCCCCTCAGATGGGTGTTACAGGGCTGAAATGGTGCACAGGTCCTTTGCCTTCCAACAGGCACTAACATCACACCTTTTACTAAGTACACCATGAACAAGTGAAAGAGGGAATCACTGAAAATGAATCAACTTACCTGCTGCTCCTGCAGTGCACGCAATGGAGGTTTCTGCCAAACATTTGGCAGAACAAGAGGTACACTTTATTTTTTTGAACTGAAGCGGTTCTTGTTCCAATAGAAAATATATAAATGAAAAATGTGTAACTAAATAAACCTTGAAACACTTTCACAGCACTCACACACGTGTCAGTCTGCATGGACCCTGGCCTTAGCTGCACAGTCGAGTTAGCATGAGCCATGCTCACATTGAGGATTTGGAGTGGTCAAATGTGGATTGTGCAACAGAAATACCCAAAACCAGAGAATCCAAAATATCTTGCTCACTCTTGTCACCTCTTGTCACCTGGGTGCATTCACACCTGGTGTTCTTCTTTCCATCTTTGGCCATGATAATGTGCCATTCATGAAAATGGCTGGCTTCATGGAATAGAACCAGGGTGTGCTACAGGGAGAAATTGGACTTTGGTGCCATTGTTTGCTGGGACACCTGGTGATATAAAACAGCCTCAAAGAGGAGAGAACTTGCCGTGATGGCCAAAGTTAGAAAATATGGGAAGAGTTATCAGTCCCACCTCCCTTTCTTTGTCTTTTTTCAGTTACAATTCTTATTTAATGTAATTTTAAAATAGACTCCCAGTACAAAGTATAGATACCCCTGGAACTTGTTTAAATCAAATTTGTGCATGCTGAGCTTTGGTCTTATTTCTTACAAAAGAGTTCCTCTGCATCCAATATTTATTTGCAGCAAGAATATATGCAGCTCATCAGAAGTTGTGCATAGCATAGCAAAAGAAAAAATACATAAAAATTGGCAGTTGTCAGAGTCAGCATCAAGCCAAATGCACAAAGCTGAAGCTCTGTCAGTGACAAGAGTGGGTGCAGCACACACAGAGGGGATGTGTGTCCCCAGCTACCTCACACTTGTACTTCAGAGCTGATCTGAGGCACTGGTGTGAGCAGCAGCAGCTCCTGTGACTGTGACAGTCACACTGGAGTCTGCATTTAGTGCTTTGACTCTTTCTTAGGAGCAATGGACAACGGAGTGAATCGTGCTCTTGAGATATATATTTTTTGTCTTATGTGCCTTATTGAAACCATGGGTTCATTTTACTCAGGTCAGTGAATGGTGTCATATTATTAATGAATCAATTTAGGATAAAACTGAAGGGTTGCATCTATTACAGCATTTAGAAGGCAGTTGTCATTCAGACATCTCTGAGCTGTCCATATCTTTTTCAGAATACCTGAATTTTATCAACCATCTGGCCTGGGCTATTTCTCAGATAAGTCACTTCATCAGTGTGACTCATTTCGCTTGTGTGGAGGTGTTGAACATAAACTTTTTTCATTAAAAGCTCTGAGACCTTACAAATGCTATCCAGGAGAAAAGTGTTACCTTAGGCAGCTTGAAAACCTGAAGCTGAATTCACCATAGAGAGGACACGTCTAATTCTTGGAGAGGCCAGTGAAGCAGGCAATGTCTAATAAAAATCCCAAGTACAGGACTTGGATTTAACTCAGGCTGCAGTGATTCATGGTTTAAGGTTCCTGGCTCAGGCCCTGGTGCTAGGCATGGTGAGAGACATCCTGCTGCTTAATAATCCTACAGCTGAGCTGGATTTTGCTTGGCAAAATACAAGGTGTTGCAGATGATTTAATGTGCCCACCTTACTACTAAGTAAACAGATAAAGAATAGGTTAAAGGTTATTTAAAATGATATTTGAGATTGTCAGAGTGTTACAGATGAAATGCAATGCTAGTAGAGAGGCTCAGCCTGTATTTGTTAACTCTGAGGTGGAAGGAGCTGTTTTTTACACTGAACTGAAGCATTTGAAGTGATGGCTACAGGATAGAAAGGGGTGGGGGAAGCCATCAAGTTTTATTGCTGTTCAGTAAAAATGATCACATTACTCCCAAGTGGCAGAGCTTCATACGTAGGCTAGGTTTTCATCTAGCAAGTAACCTTGAAAATGCCATACATGACTGTACATGATACAGGTTTTGTCCATGCCTTGCATCTGTGGTACCTCAGTGCCTTCTCTTTTCTCTTTTCTTTCCTTTTTTTTCTTTTCCTCTATTATGCAGACATTATTACTGGATGAGTATGGTTATGGCTGCATGAATTCAGTTTATTTTAAGATTTCTTTGCTAGAGATATTTATGTACTGATTATTCTCATATTGCAGATTCTTTTTGTTAGAGATGGGGCTGAATTCAGCTTATGAAGTTAATATTTCTGAACTTTACATTTTTAAATTCTATTATTACATTTTTAGAGTTACTTGTGTGTGTCTCCATCTTAAGAGCTTAAAAAGCCCACCAAATTACTTTTCTGGTGAAGCCAACTGCACTTGGACTCCAGGTTTGCAAAGGATTCCCTTTCCCCTGGCAGGCTGTGTAATCAGGGCTGTGCAAAGCACTGTGCAGTTTAGGATCACGGATTCACACAAATTTAGCATTAACGCAGCATGGGAAACCCAGCAGAGCAGTCCACCTCAGGGTTTTCGTACTTTTTCCTGCTGCTCAGCTGCTCTTTTGCCAGAAAGCAGCTTTCTTCAGCCTTCCCTGTGACCCAGGTCCCTTCCCTGTGGAGAGAGCTTTGGAAAACCCAGTCTGTTATTCTCCAACACCGTGGTCCTTCTTTACTGATGGAACACACGAACTTGATTTTGGCTGCTGGAAAACTTTACTTAGTTTCATTTTGGTTTGGCTGAAACCTTCCCCTCCTCCAATTAATGAACATGAGATTTTTCCTGAGATGTTTCCCTCCCATCTCAGGAGGGGAGAGGTGTCTTGGGTCTGTTGTTAGTCACTGGTGTAGGAGAGGGGAAAGCTATGCACTGCAATTCTCTTTCCATTACAGACTTGAAGGGTGTGATTTGTTCCCTCTTTCTCTTTTGGAAACTGAAGTGTTCATCTCTGCTTTTCCTTGGGGAAAGTGTCTTATGGTGAATATTTCAGAGCTGTTTCAGTGTTTCATGTTCAAACTTGGATAGATTAGAGCTTTTTGGGTTTCTTACCCGTGCTTGACATCACTTTGGCAATGAGAACTGCTTGGGCCAGCCTGTGAGAGAGTCTGTAGAGAATTCCTGCTGGAATGCTGTGCTACTCTGCTCCTACTTTGTGATTCTTCCTGGCAAGATGTGCATTAGGAAAAATGTATTCCAGTTTCTTTGTAACTAGCAGTTTTATTCTGTCTTGTTAAAAAAAAAAAAAAAAAAAGGTAAAAGTAGAAAAAATCTTCTCTACTTTTATTGAGAATGCTGTAGTACTTGTACCTCAATTTCCTTAACCCAGCAAATGCTATTTTAACCAAAGAATCTCAATTTTAGGGAAAAGCTTTATATCTAAAGAGGTAAAATACAGAAGGGGAATAAGGAAGTGTTAAATATGTATTCACTGAGAAATTTTGAGGCTTGAGTTTTTGGGGCTTTCAAGGTCAGTAGCACTAGCACAGCTTAAAAGAACTCATTTTAGTAAGGTCCATGAAGCATAGATTTAATACTCCTTACATCTCTGACAGTTTTTTAACCTTATATTCCCAGTCAGCAAGCATCTTCAGAGGTTTATAGGTAAAATAGTTTTGAAATCAAGCCAGGAAGTTACAGACTTTGACTGTTTTGGGCAAGAGAAGGGAGAAATTTTAGTGGCTGGTGGTCCATAGATAAAGCATTTTGCAATAATCACCTTTTATTGGTTTGAATACAGATCTGAACTTCAGTCCCACATGAGTCATGGTCTCTAACATGGACAGTTTTCAGCTCAGAATCAACTTCTGATATTTAAGCTTGAGTGCAGGCTTTGTCAGAACATTGCAAATATGAACACGTTTTTCAGATTGAGGGCTGCAAGTATTAATTTTACAGCCATGCCATTTTGGGCAGTATTTAAAAAGTCTAAAAGCTTAAAAGTGATGCATCAAAGAATGTTGTTGTGGAGGTTTCAGAGAGCAGGAGCTTTGTGCAAGAATACTAATAAAGTGATTCTGTGTCCTTTAAATCCTTTTTCATGATTCAATATAACTTTGGGACTACTTGGGTAGAATAAATTGTATCCATTTGGTGAGCTGAAAGAATTTATTCTCTTG
This sequence comes from Dicaeum eximium, assembly GCA_013396995.1. Taxonomy (NCBI): domain Eukaryota; kingdom Metazoa; phylum Chordata; class Aves; order Passeriformes; family Dicaeidae; genus Dicaeum; species Dicaeum eximium. The sequence goes on along the minus strand of VWZP01004023.1, from coordinate 137,274 downwards.
GGGGGAAAAACAGATTTTCTGGCAGCGTTCTCAAGATGCTGATTGTTGATAGTGGTGTGCCAAGTCAGGTTCTAGCATAGTGATGATTGCTGCCTGTCTCCGAGGAATTTCTTCTCAGGCTAAACTTCTGAGGCAGTCAGCTACTTGGACTTCAGCAGGAATTTTAGTCCTCTCTGAACTTTTCTGGAAATCAGTAGGAGCTCTGCCTGACTTTGGATGCCTGTAAGAGCCTGAGCTGGTACTTTGGTGTGCTTCAGACACCTTTGGAAATCCATCCATTCACTGTTCCAGACTGACCAGAAGTTTTGGAGCACTGCCCCAAAAACAGACACCAAGTTTTAGCCAGGAGACTGCTCCCTTTCCGTGGTGGGAGAAGGGATGCTTAGATAAATAGTCTGTCAATTTGTTAAGCATGAGGGATCCATAAAAATGAAAGTTATTATTGCAGCAGGAATTTTCCCACAGCAAAAACAAAACAGAACTGACTTTCATCCATAAAAATATTGCAAGTGAGCCACTTGTTTGCTTCTTACCTCTGTTAGCCTGTTTCATGCAGGCCAGCGTTCTCCTTTATGAGGGCTTAGGCAAGGAGCACAGGCATGTTGATCCTTGCATCCACAGAAGAATTCTATGAGCTAAACACATGTTCTGCCATTGGCACATTGCTGCTGTCCTGCCAAAACCCTCCTCCGTGCTTGGCTTCCGCAGCAGGAGCATGGGTGGAGGAAGGAAGGAACAGCTGGGAGGCGATGATGGTTTCCTGATGCCCTGCCCCACCCATGGCACAGGTTAGCTCACTTCTGAGTCTCAGGCAGCTGGTAGAAATCCCCAGGAGACTCTCCATTCATCCCCTGCTTTATCTCCACCCAGTACCTGGCACACATCCTCTGCAGCAGGCGGCTGCTGCTGAAGGAATTGCTTTTACCAGTTTCATCCTCCCTCCTTCAGCTCTTTCTCTCTTTGGGATGTTGCTTGGAAGAAGAACAGACTCAGTTCTGTTCTTTGGATTTTGAGACAAGTTTGATTTTAATAGGACTTGTGTGCAGGGAGTTTTATCTGGAAGCCCAGGGGCCCCCATCTGATTTATTCTAGTTATTTGAAGGGTATGTTTCTGGAACTAATTCCAGTTAAAAGGTAGAGGTCCAAGAAGAGCAGAAAACTATTCACTGAGGAGGGAGAGAAAATGTGCTGGGAGAAGCAGAATGAAATTTCCAAAGAACACTGTCTACCTCTGTCCTGTTGGAAAGTTCACCTTTCCCAACACAGAGGTTATCTTCAGCATTGAATGATGGATAAAACTTGTGCCATTTAAAATATTCCTTGTATTATCTGCCAGTAATACACCCTGCCACAAATTTGTCAGCCATTTACAAGGCCAAATTCAGAATCAGTCAATTTAGGGGTCTGTAAAATCCCTTTGGCTATAAATTAGGTGTTTCAATACCAACAAAGTGGTGAGACCAGTTTCACAGACTGAAATGCTGAACCATTTTACAGCCTAGCAGAAAGCAGAGTGAATTTTGGATCAAAGGGTGACCAATGCTAGATCAAGGACTATAAGCTGCAGTTATCTGATGTCCTGGTGAAGGGCGAGCCACAAACAGAGCTATTGGCTGACACCCCTGGAAAGTAGTAGTAATAATAAACATCTGGAGGACTTGACATACTCATGGTTGCCAGTAAATAATCCCTGGCTCTGAAGAAATTCCTTTGGAGAAGCAGTTTGAGATATGGAGAATCTAAAAAGTAATTGTGTGATGGAATGATGGACAATATCCTGATAAATCAGGACTGCTTGTGTGTTGGCATAAATAATGAACATGGTCATAGGAAAAAGGGGAAAAAGGGATCGGGTTGTAGCATTCAGTGATAGGAGTCAGCCGTGTAGGGAGGGAGAAGAACCACCAAGTAGCAGCTCATCCTTCCGGAACACCTACAAATCACAGGGACCAACAGCAAAACCAAGGTGGTGGGCTTGTGCAGCCAGGAAGAGAAATGTTTGTGTCTACTGAGGATCTGATGCAGATTTGATTGAGTTCAGTCTAAATCTCCCAATAAATGCTGAGAGACTGGGATCTGCCCTGCAGAGTTGTCTGTTTACATCCCAACCTGCAAACATGAGTCCACATGCCCAAAGCAGCACTTCACACTTTCCTGTTTACTCCCAGCCATTCTCAGACAGAGATTCCTTTTGATGAGCGCCCCAATTATTTGCTTACTGCAACTTTCATCTAATTTTCTGTGGCTGCCTTGTCTATTGGATATCTAGAACACACTGGTAGTGCTGCTGTCATGTATTGAGGACACCTTGGTCTGGTTTTCTCCTTTCTTTTCCCCCTGCAACCCCATTTGAAGCAATGAGGGTGTGCGTGGGGATGAAGTCGGTCTCTGTACCCGCAGCAGCATTATTCTCTTGCAGCATTATTCTCAGCCTCATACCCAAGGTATTTATTCTCTTGCATTACAGCCTCATACCCAAGGTATTCATAACGTCACTGAGGCTGGTGGGAGCCCTGTTGTACAAACCCATGGGGCTGGTCCCCTTCGGGTAAACCCTGCTGACAGGCAAAGGGTGACTGCTTGTAGAGGCAAGTTCCTTGCCCCGATGCACATAGTGCTGCTGATACATCATCACATTAGTCAAATGTCTGTGAAAAGGAGTCTGTCTCCAAGGTTCCAGTTGCTCCTTGCCTGCCTTTGATATTCCTGTGCTTGCACAAGGAGTTTGACCGTGCTAGAGTTACGCAGGCTTCGCTCATCGAGGGCTCATTGTCTGTGTCCTTCTCCCAACAAAGCACTGAGCTATGGGGCTAAAGCACAGGTGTGGGATGTGCTTCCCATCCAAATAATAAATCAAAAGATATTTGCTACCTTTTAGCTGCAATATCAATAACCTGATAAGAATGCTTTTACTGAAAGGAAAAAAACTGCTCTATCCAGTGTGTGGGGCTACAGGTGAAGCAATTTGGAGCTGGAGGGCCACTGCTCAGGCAGTGCAGATCATTACAGCCATAGGGGTTTCCTGTAAGAAATCCTAGATGAATACATGCCCAAATATTCAGCAAATGTCATGTAAGAATGAAAAAAAAAAAAACCAACCAAAACCAAAAATGGTTTGATGACACCGATGGTGTTTTATGCAGTCATAAAAAAAGTGCTACAGAGAGGTTCCAAGGTGTCCTCATTATTGCAAACAGCACTTGCATTCACACAGTCCACTGCCTGGGCTTGTTTAAGAGGCAAATTCTTATTTTTTTTTACATGGAATTTTGCTTATTTTTATTTTTTCCCATTTTTTAGACTTTTTTTGTTGTAATATAGAATTCTATATGGTATTGATAAAATTTAATACTCATACTGCATTCAGTATTCTATGTCTATATCTATATCATTCTCCAGGTAACATTATATTTAGAATTTAATGTTTTAAATAGAACTCTTTTGAGGAAAACTTCACACTGAAAAAAAGTTTTATTTTTTCCAAGTCAGAGCACAAACCATATTTTGGAATACTGGAATTTCCCACGGGGCAGAGATCCTGTTTTCCAACCAACTCTGGTATATGGGCTATGAAAACTCCTTCTGAGTTGCCCAAAGAGGACTTGGCTCATGATCCCTTCTGAAGTTTATTCAAGGGCAAAAGATGGGGTAATGATTGTGAAGAAATCTGATTTTGGTTCGTTCCCAGAAGACCAAAGTAAAAGCCAGTAAAGAGCTTGATGCTGTCTCACCCACCAGCTGTTATTTTGAACCCAGATGCTCCACATCCCTTGCCAGCTTCTTGCTGGGGGAATGGGAGGAGGAAGGCAGGGCTCAAAAATAAAATAATTTTTAAAATAAGAGAAGGAAAGTTGAATATTGTTTGTGCAAACTATGATTTGATGCAAAGTGGAACATAAATAGGAGCCCTTGGTAGCCACATGAATCATGTTTTCCCAGCCTTATGACAAACTGTGTCCAGCTTTGCATACTAATGGAATGTTTAATGATAAATCCCTTCTAGCTTATGGCTGTGGGGATCTTTCCCCTTCGTGTTTTGAGGAATTTCCATGTGTAGATACATATGTGGTTCCCATCACTTCATTAACCAAGCACATTAGCAGAGCTGTCTTTGCAACACTTGGGTGGTAAATGTTACCTCCACTTTAGGGATGCAAACCCAGAGAAACGGAGATTTTTAAAGGCCTCATCCACAGCCTGTAGGCATTTTTTCCCTTGATTTCAGTGGTCATGGATCATATCCTTAGTAACTTGCCTGAGGGAACTTCTGTGATGATTCAGTCAAACTGCTCATTGAGTATTTGATATTTTTTTGAAATTTTTTGGAAATTTTTTCTGTCCAGCAACAAACTATATCTGAGTATTTATTTTCTATAGTATATATAAAACTATGTTTTAAACTCATAGCTTTGTTCTTAGTGCATTCCCTTTCAATAGGAATAGACCAGAACAATAGCTAAGGTCATTATCTTTCAAATTTGTCAGTTATAATACAGTGCCTAAAAATATTGAAATAGTTCAAAAATTACTAGTCCTGGCTAGCCCCAAAGCCTGGATATGTAAGGATAGCTCATGATTAAGATAAAGATCAGTGTGCTCTGTCTTTCTCTTTTTCTGCATTTCATGAGTCTAGATACTTTTTCAAAACCATTATTAGGTTTGCTATAAATACTCGATCAAGGAATCTATATTAAAATTATGCAAGAAGACAAATATTTGTTGTCCTCAGCACTGGAAATTCAAATTACTTGATTTACAGAATACTGTGCTACCAGTACAGCTTGCATTCAAGTCTTTAACAGAAGTCTAAAATGTAGTTCCTTGGTGAAAGCTGGAGCAATCCTGATCTTTTCCTGGTCTTTGAGCTTTGCTGTGTTTAGATGTTGTCAGCTCTTATGTGAGTGTGGAGTGATGCACAGCGAGCTGCCCACGAGTAATAACTGAATGCAAAGGCTCCAGATGGAATGGATTTCACCTGATGCAGAGGAGTTTTAATGAGAACTAATGGGGTAAAACTGAGAAAAAGGCATATTCAGGCTGGACATCAGGAAGATGTTCCTGGTGATGAAAGCTGTTATGGTATGCTCTCCCAAGGGAAGCAGTAGTAGCAGTCTGGGTAAGTTAAGCCACAAAAAAATCGCTTGTAAAGATGGAACTAGTTTTGGGCTGATGAGGACCAGTTGATTTCACTGCAAAGCTCATTTACTAAGCTTTCTCCTCCTCAGAGTCCCACTCATTTTATTTTCCTGAGAGTATCAGAGAATTATAGCTTGGTTTGGGACAATAAACCAAAAATGATAGGCCTGAAAAAAATTATTTATCTGTTCCATCATTCCATGTTTATAACATTCATTTAGGTAACTTAAAAAAAAATAAATCCCATATAAACTTTTTCATGATTATTTCAATTGTTCATGTGTATTAATTCATAAGAAAGAACAAAATTCTCTGTGACATTGAGACTTTGCACCACGTGTGCTTAATGTTACAGACTTGACCAAAGAGAAAGATTGTGTTTCTTCAGCTTCATAGGAGATGTGGTAGAGCCCCTTTCAAACGCTGACCTAAGCCCCTAAACCTCAAATTTCCAGTGAGGTAACTGGTCTGGAGTGGGCCAGAATGAGGCAGCAGTGACTCAGCAGTGATTTTAGTGTTCACAGGTTCCTTCTTTCATGCCCCAGATGCCAGAGGAGTGGCATAACAGTGGCTCTGGCTGTGACAAATGGTGGCTGTCTCTCTACAGGGTGCAAAATGAAATGGTGCTGCTTTGTGAAGCTGCACTGTGATCTCTTGGCTGAGACCGTGACGGAAACACTTCCAGAGAAAAAAGCTCCAGAGAAAAGAAATGCTAAAGATGTCTTCATTAACTATGCAGATGACTGAGTTTCCTTTTGAAAATGGAGAATCCCTGCTTGATTTCTCTTGCTGTGGAAGTTAGGGACCAGTTCTTCCGGATGGAGTTACGAGACAGTTTTAGTGGGGGCATATATTTATGCAATATGCAGTTCAGTGACGCTTGGTGTGAAGCATTTGGGGGTTATGGAGAACAAATTCTGTGTAGGAGTAGCAATTGATTTATTTGTGTGACATTTCAGTGTCACGTGATAGGCCTTTCTTCAAAATCATGCACTGAAAATTGAGTTTGTCATTCTACATTTCTAATAGGAAACACTGGATAGAAAGTAAACTCTGTTCTTTTGGAATGTCATATAATGAACTCATTCGATCTATCCCAACTTTTATGCCATTAATCAATGGCATTAATTAATTAATTAATTAATTAATTTTGAAAATGGAGAATCCCTGATTCTCCATTGATATTTTTCCATTGATATTTTCAGTCTTATTTTTCCCTTAGGTAGCACATCCCTTTCTTGTCCTCTCCAGCAAATAGCAGAAGTTCAGTAATTTCTATACCAGGACTGTAAAACAGACACAGTATCTTAATTTGAGAAATCATGAAGCTGCTCGTGTTGTACGTCAAGCACTGAGATTTTTGGGCATGGCATTAGGATGTTTAGTTCTTTTGTTCTTCTCTATTCTACCACAACCATCTCACAGAGCTTTTATGTCTCATGGAATTAAAAAAAAAAAAAAAAAGGAAAAAAGGGGGGGAACGTCTGAAATCTGGGATCCTGTTTGCATTTGCCCAGATTTGCTGAGGCATATGGGAACATACATTGACTGTGCAAGAACTAAATGTCCTTGTGACTCTGTCCCTGGGGGACCGTGGTGAGACTCCTGGTAACACTGTAAAGCAGGATCTATGGAACAAAATGCTGGATTTTGTCTTAGCACTATTAAAAGAAATAACATTTTAATGATATGTGCTATTGGCGTAATCCTTCCAAAATGGACAATGATTTATATATTTCATGTGAGGACAGGATTCCTTAGGGGATGACTCATTGTTTTAGTCTGGAAGAATTCCAGTGGGAACCTTTTTCAGAACTGGTTGATACATACCTTACATGGTCTTAGTTTGGGAATTTTTTTTTTTGTCCTTCATTTTGTCTGATACGTGTGCTTGGCCTATTAAAATTAAACTGTCTCTTTCCCTTCCGAGTCAAATCCAGTTCGTATTTACCAAGACCTTTTATGGAGAGGGGAGTGTGTGTGTGTGTGTGTGTGTGTGTGTGTATATATATAAAAGAAATACATGTATACAGAGATGTATTTATGTTTGTACATATACAGGGGAGAAAAAAGAGCTGGATCTATTGCAAAGGCAGTGTTTATTTTTTAGTAAAGGGGGTGAATTTTGCTTTAAGCACATCTTTTCACATCTTAGCTTGACCCAAAGACAACAATTGCCAGCATAACTGCTTCCATTTATAGAAATAATTCCATACTGTAGATTGTGGGACTACATGGATGCTGTGGCCTCTGAACACTGAATTCACAGCCAGTGGAAGCAGGACAGACTTGGATCATCTGATCTGGGAACAGACTGTCTTCACCCGCACTCCTGGTCTTGCTGGCACATTTTGTCCCCTTTTTAAATTGATGTTGCCACTGTTATGGATCAGTGAATTCAAGAGACTTCTGTAGCACGGACAATGAGGAACCGGGAAGCAGAGTTGCCCTGGGGAGTCCTCTAAAGTGTTCCAAGGATTTGAGGTCATCTCCATTAGTTACTCTTTCTGAAAACAGGTCAAATATTTCCCTTTCTTCAGTCATTGGGGACCTCCCTTTGTCTCCTTAGCTTTCTATCAATGATAGGAGAGTGTCCCTGCCGTGCTGCCAGTGGTCTCTGTACTCTTCTGGTAGGTCTCCATCCCTTCTGGTAGCATGGGGTCCTCATTTCTTAAGAGATCCCTGACTTTGCTTTGATTGCTTAGAACTTCTGCCCTTGAGCCATATTTTCAAGTGAATCCAAAAGGTTGGATAGACCTTGCTGGTGAAACCTGAGGCACAGAAAATGTCGTGTGCCTCAGCCTTACCTGGGTGTGCTGTTGTAAAGTTCACCCACCCCTTCTGACAGCAGAACCACTTCCTTTTCTTCTGCTATTGAAGGGCTTCTAGAAGTTCTTGAAGTTTTTAACATGCCAGTTTGGACTCTTTGACTTTGCTAAAAGCATCCTTTTGTGCCTGAAAAATGTTTCTGAGTTTGTCCTTTGTAGCTTATCCTTGCCTCAAGCTGCTCTGCTGATATGCAGAGCACAGGGGTGGAGTTTTCTTGTGCTGAGAAGAACATGACCCTGCAGACAGCCTCAATCTTTCAGAGCCCACAGGATGCCACCCACCCGTTCCCAAAAACAGACATCATCTGCTTTCCTGAAATTTAGGGTCTGTGTTCTGCTACTTGCCTTCCTCATGTTGCTCAGGATCTTGAATTCTGCTGGATATTCGTGAAAGCCAAAGGTGATTCTTTTTTATGTGGGCCAAAATGGCTAAAGTTCAATTAAACACTTTGAATATCAGTTGCAAACATCAGATTTGTGTATGAAGCTCTTCCCATTACACTGGTAGTGATGGGTCAATGGTAGAACTTGATCTTAAAGGTCTCTTCCAACCTTGATGATTCTAAGATCATGGAAAGCTGTGACTGAGGAGGAGAAAATTGAAGAATCCATTCCAAAAGACACATCTAAAAATGCAGTGTCAGTCAACCAACCTTAACTATAAAAAGATTTCCAGTCTTGGGGACCAAAGTCTCAAGTCAGCAGGTTACAAGATTTCATGCTACATGATTCAAGTTTAGAAAGTTTCATCATCATCAGGTCTGTACGAGAACCCCAGCCCTGATTTGGTCATGAAACCAAACCCCAAACCACTGGCTGAACCTAATTTAGATCTGGATCTGAGCACCCACTTCCTTTTCCTTATTTCCAAGCAAAACAGGTTTCAGTTTTGGTTGGTTTGAATTCTTGGTGAAATCTCTTGTTGGTTATTGTTGACTTTTTCTCCCATCACTGTCTGTGATCTCAAAAACCTCCCAAACAAACAAATAAAAATATCAAGCCCAAAAACAATCTCCCCTCCTCTTCACAGGACACGTTTCAATTAACCAAAACCACTGTCAACAAATGAAAGTATGAGAAAATAGTAGTGGTTTCCTAGCCCTTGTTTTCATAGTTATTAATTATATTTGGTTTTGGTCCTAAAATGAGATGTAAATATTTCATAAATCAGGTGAATTTGTTGTTTTTATAATTACATTTTATTGGCTAAATGACAGAGTATATTTAAATGGGCATAGATTCTACCCAAATATTTTAAGTGGTCGTGTTAGCAGTCTATTGCAGATGTGTTTATTAAATCTGGCACACAGATAAGAATTAAAAACTTGTTCTTCCCTCCAAGTACTATGCCTTAAAAAGCAAATCTTGGGACAGCTAATGCAAATCTGACTTAAGGCTCAGTTTTCAGTATAAATCCTAATGGCTTAATTTAAATGAGTAAGAGAATTGTACAGTCAATATGACCTTGTTCAGGTTTGTATACCCTCATGGAAATCTCAGATGCTTTTACGGTATATTGATTATAAGGATTGAAAGCCAGGTCCAGCTTGGATTCTGTCTCTGATCTTATTGCTGCCAAGCATCTTTGTTTTCAGACATTTCTAGCTGTCTCAAATGAGCACCTGTCATGAACTTCTTAGGGAAAAAAAAAGCATGTGTGCTTTTTCTTCCTTTGTTTTATGTGGTCATGCAAATAAATAGAATAATTGGCAACTAAAAATTTCTCTTTTCTTTTATTGTGGCATTCTCTTTGGAAACAGAAAAATGGATGCTCTAGAGGTAGTCAGCCCCTTAGACTGACATCTCTGGACTACCCACAAGGTGTTCTATTTGAACACATTTGTTTAAACATTAGTAGTATGTTGGTGAGGAACAAAAATCTATCCTGAACTGCAGATATAAGCAGGTAAGATACGTAATGTAACACACCAGAGGAGAATGTGTGGAAACCCACACTGTCAATCTGTTTAAGGGATTAAATGGATTTGGACCCTGTCTCTTCCCAAAACAGGTGAAAGAAGTTGGCAAGATATGGCCAAAGTCTTTTCTTATTCACTGTGGGGAAGGAGGGACTTTGGGCTAGGATAACAATAAAGTATTAGTCTGTGGTGTGAAGATATAATAATGACTGGAGGTGGAGAGGGGAATCTGGAATTTCTGGTGGTTCTTAGTGGGGTGCAGCTTAACCACCTCCCTTTATTTCCTAACGCACCATTTAACCCTCACACTACAGTCTTAGTATGAAATGTTAACATTTTATTTCTCAGAGCAGAGGAAGCAGCTGTTCTTTTGGACTTTGTTCTGATTTTGGTTTTGAGTGAGCCATCCTTTAGCTTAGTGGAATTTGGTGAGCAAAACCAGAGCCCACGCAGGGCTGCCAGGACCTGCTGCTCAGACGGAGGCACTGAAAACTGGGAGCCCGCGATTTGTTTCACATGACAAATTCACCAGCACTAGAAAGCATTTTTTAAAAATGATGATTTTTAGAGAGTCAGACAGTGTTTATGTACACAATACTAGTCTGTATGCAGACAGAGGCTGGCATTATGCCAAATGCCTACAAATTCAGAACCCCATCCTCAGCTGGTACATGTCACTGTAGCTCCATTGACTTCAATGAACTGGCGCCAGTTTACATTAACTGAGGAGCTGTTGCATTATGTGGAACAATTTCTTCCCCCCACCACCCCCTTTTTCTTTTTAATTTTATGAAAAACATGGAAATGTCATTCTTGTTAGATCACAGGACCCCTTATTTGGGAGACCTTCCTCTTCTCCTTTGATATTATTTCTTTTCTCTTTAGATTATTTCTATTTCTACCAAATTTAAGATATGCTCACACTAGTTTTCTAAAGGTAGTATGTTGGGGGTGCCTTATACTTCTTGACCTACCTCTGAGGGACTCAGAATTTTGTAAGTTGAAATCTCAGAACTTTAGGGTAATAATTCCTTACCCTTTGATTAAAATATGCATAAAATCATTGAAGAGGTATCCCTTTCACATTGCTGTGATACATAAGCATATCCCACAACAGAGCAATCAGATGAATATTTTTGGTCATTTCCCAGGAGCTCGTGGAAGCAGTGGCTGAAGGGAGACTCCTGACCAAAAGCAGCCAAAAACGATCCTTCTCCTAAATTTAAACTCTCTCAAGGCAATATATAATAAAACAGAAGCTGGCTCAGTCTGTGATGCTGTTGGCTAAAATGGGTAATGAAGTCTGTAATCAGCTTTGTCACACAATGCTTTGGCCCAGGAAATGTACATTTATAGGTGTAGCTTCCACACCTGCTCTTTCACGTAAGAAAATGTCCAACCTGTGTAAATATTTCCTCTACAGAAACATATGTTCACACATCCATTCAATGTCCAGTGGGTCTCAGAAAAGTGAGAATCTTTCCTTTCCTGAACTGATTGAAGTGTTCTAATCTAGTAATTGGTGTGTAACTGCTTAAGGGATGTTTCATATTCGTTTTGAATTTCTTTTTAAAAGCTTGTTTGAACTCTAAGGACTCCTTCTCATAAGCTTTTCTTCCTCAATCATGTTGTTGTCTCTTATCCCCAAGAAGATGGATGCTTTGGATACCTTCTCTGTTCTATGTAAAAATTCTGTTTTATCTTCATCTTTGCTGTAACAGTTTTGGACATTTTCTAGTTTTAAATGAACTTGTAGTAAGCAATGAGTGTTTGAAGAAGGACTTCATGTCTAATATTGAATGAGTGTCTGAATTTTTTCTCCTAATCTTTTGTTGCTCTCTTACCTACCCTGTATTTTCTCATGCAGTCATCTTGAGTCACATACCCACAGTCTGGCCAGATGTTCAGAAGAGCTCTGCTTCTATTCTGGCATTTTAATAAGTAGCCAGATTTTGTAAAGTCCCTGCTGTATGTCTGAAATCAGAGTTTCTGGGTAACATAAAGTCTTGAAAATTAATGCTACATGCCTAAATTGGAGAGAATTTTTTTGAAAAGCAGGCTGAAATTAGGATTGTCTGAATTACTCAAAATCTATGTCACATAATTTCTCTGCTATAACTTGTCAATTTAAGGTATCAGCAGCCTTCTCACGAGTGTTGTGTTTTCCTTAAAACTTAAGTGCGTGGAAAGAAATTCCTAGATATAGGGAGGCGTGGAAAAAAAGCAACTGGTGACAACACAACAATTCATTCATTTCCTAACATCACAGGTCATGTACTGTATTTTAAGTCAAACAATAAGGCCATTGTTCGCACAGGGAAACAAGCACAGTTTATGTAAAGGTTAAAAGACTGGAAAGGTTAAAGGCTGGTTTGTTTTTTGGCAAGCTGTGGTTTGGTCCTCTCAGGTGAAATGGGGAGGTTTTGTGCTCTGGCTTTTTGCTGGAGTGCCTGCAGAGGAGAGGGGAGGCAGCTGATGTTCTTTGCCATGGCCAATCTGGCCTCACTGTCTCCTTGTGCTGCATCCAGCTCCACAGTTTCCAGTTCTGTCGTAAACTTTGCAGGGAAGGGACTGCCTCCTTCCTGTGTGTTTATATGATGTCTTATTCCATGCAAGCCAGATTTCATCCCAAAGCCTTCTTTTCCTTCAGGACATTTTAATAGGTACAAGGAGGGTTTCAGTGTTATAAAGGGTGTGCAAGGATCAAAATCCTTGACATTTCAGTGAAACTGACTGCTTAACTGCCCTTCAGAATCTCTCTTCTTTGTTTTTTCCACTGACAGGCAGCTTGGGCTGGGAATTTTGATTGAGTCACTCTCTAAAGCCTGCTTCTTTAAGGGACTTTGGATCAGGACTTTTAGTTCCCCAGCCAGCTGGATTTATCAGCATCTGAGAGGAATTATAAGGATCACTCCACATCAGGAATCGCTTGTGTCATGACTGATAAAGTGACATTAAAAGCTGCAGCAGTTGTCATCTATCAACTCCTATCTTCTCTATCAGCTGTACTTGTCAAGTTCAACTGTTTTTCTTTCTGGAGTATCCTGCAAATGATATTTTATAGCCAGGCTAAAAAAAACCCCTTTCTTATTAAAAACTGCCTGTGTTCTAGATTGAAATTCCAGAAAATAATTTGGTACTCCTAACTGGAAGTGAGGTATGCAAATATTTTTTAGTCAAAGGTGTGGATGCAGAGAAGAACTCAAATGTAATATTGATGTTCATGCTAGCAAGCACAAATTAATCTTTTAAATTGTGTATGTATTGAAAAAAGCATAGGGAAAACTAGAAAACTGGAAACCTGTAAGACACTGATTTTGAAATCTAGTGCTGATGTTGTTTATACAATTGTGTAAATGCTACAATTCTGTCATTAAGTTTGCAAAAACAATTGCTCCAATTTTGGCAGCATGAAGCAGATTATTCTAAGACATTTAGGAGTCTAATTGTGCAGAGACACGGGTTTCAGTAGTTGTTTGTTCAGCCTGGCTATTATTGGCTCTGCCTTTTGGCTCCAATGGGATCTGAGAGTTCTCAGCATTTCTGAAAGTCAGCCTGCACTATTGTGGGTGTTAGAACAGGTACAGAAAACTTGGGTTGCTTTCCAGACTTGGCTTAGCACTTGGATATATCCAGTGTGCCATGTTCCTCTACACCAGACTTTGTAGGAATAAGAAAATGCATGGTTTAATAAACCTGGTTTAGACTCGCACCCGTGCTCCAGTCATGCAGCGAGCAGTAAAATGATTTCCCTCTGTTCCAGCCATATTTCCCACATACCACTGTCCTGTCCCACAACAGGTAAAAATAGAGCCAGGGCTTTGGAGGCTGGCCTTGCTGTGAGAGTGTGATGTGAAATTTCAGTATAATCCCACTGCAGCCCTCTGTTTACACAGCCATGCTGTCCTGGGACAGAGAGTCGCATGGGTCGCAAGCATTCTTGCTGCGAGGAATCCGGCTCTGACAGGAATAGCCAATTCCCAAAGCTCAGCTCTGTCCAGAAAACTGGCTCTATTATCCAAAATCATGGCAGAGAGCAAACACCCCTCCAGTTTACCATAGATTTACCATCAAAAGGAGCTTTCTTTTAGGAGCTTGAGTTCCCAAACAGAGTGTGTTTTCCCAGGAATGTTTGGTTCAAAGCTGACAGGTAGGGTCTCACTATCAGTGTGGCATGGTTTAGGTTGGGTGTATTCCAAAGGCTCCCAGTGCAGTGTGAGGCAGAGACATCTCACCAGACCACACCAGCTCCCTGCACAGGGAAGTAGCTGGCTGAGGACTGTTTATGGATTCATCCTGGCTAATAAATCCTGCTGAGAGGAGGTTTTGGCATGTGCACTTTCAGTGTTGGTTTGGCACTGGGCAGCCTCTCCCTGCTATGGGTCAAACCCACGTTTAAAGGTATCCTCAGAGACATTTGCTTTGGGGGACATGATACCACACAAGTAACCAGAAAGCTGCTGGCTTTTAAATGTTACCTTTTATTGTCAAACCTCCCCTTTCAAAACAAAAACCTTCTGCGATTTCTCTGGTGGCACACAGAGTGTTTGGTGTGCAAGGGGGGACTGCTGTGCATCAGCACACTCCACTTTTGGAGTATTGCCCCTCAGCCATAATCCTGCTGGGGAGAGATCACTCTGCTAGAATCATAGTTCAGTGAAAATACGCTTCTCCTTAGCAGATGCTCAACCCCTACATAGCAATTACTGCCTAATGTTTATTTTGCAGTGGTTACTGAGAGCTGTTGAGTCACTGACATCTTTGTTGAGAGTCTTGGTTTGGGTTTTTTGTTGGTTTTTTTTTTTTTTTTTACATAGTGCCATTTGATGAAGCCAAAATCTGATTCTCAATATCTATTGTTTTTCACAGGCTTTTAGAGAACTCCCCTAAAAAAAGGCAGCATTAACTGGTTAGGGGCCAGTTAGCAAGGCCAGACAGAAACACTAGCAGGGTGTGTGAATTCTGACTGTTGTCTTCATCCATGCAGAGGTCAAGAGACTGACACAGCATATGCAGATAGCAAGCTTTAAATATTTGCAAAAAGCATAAGTGTATTTATAGCATGATCCTTGGTAACCCTCTGTTTATTTTCAAAAATGACTAAGTGAATTAAGAATCTATATTCCATTGTTTTAATGTGATGTTATGCCAAAATCCTTTGAAAAGGTGGTTTAGGATCCTAATTTGTTTATCCCTTGCTTGTCACATTAGGCAGTGTGCCTAAGGGAAGAATAGGGCTGAGTCAAGCAATCTGAGTGCAATTTTGAACTGTCACGGGGACTTTGTACTGCCTTGAATAAGTCATGAAGAGATTGCTTGAGAAAAGGATGTGAACTTATGCCTGGTGCCCACATTTTCTCTATTAGATTTTTGAAAATCCCCATTTACCTGTCATATAAGCCTGGAGGTGCCTCTCTTTCAGCTGATGATTTTCCCAGGGGAATTATCTGGGTATCTGGCTGTGGCCAGCACTGATTGACTCTCAGTGTTAGCAGGAATTTAAGAACTCATGACTCAGCTCCCCTCCCAGGCTCTGGGGCCCAGCTTCCCTGCATGGGCAGGGGCTCCCCTCAAAAGCAGAGGAGAGCTGGCTCTCCAAACTCAGAGCTGGGTTTGCTGGTTTCTCTGAGCATTTCTGAAGGAAAATAAACAGCAAGTAACCCGTGTAGTGGGTATGAGATGGTTACTCATTTGGTTCTTTCCGTTTCCTACCCTGGAGTCCATAATGTGCATTCTTGTGTCAAGAGCTACTGTTGCTGCAGCACCACAATACCACAGATTTAAAAAAGGAAGGAAAAAGAATCAATTATATGCAATTATAATTAAAGTCTACTGACTGCAAGTTTGTTCTGGCTGATTGGACAAGCTGAATGAGAAATTTCTTGATCATGAAATTTTGTATCATAGCACCACATGTACAATCCTTTGTTTACACAGAAACCTCCATATTATGCTCTGTTTATTTTAAAAATCAAGTTCTATTTTTGCAATATAATGACATGCCAGTAAAACCAAAAGGAGCATTGGCATATTCATTCACTCACAGCCTCCTTTTGTTACCATCTTTTCCCCTGGCAAATAAAATAGAAATTCATGCCTTCTAATAGGTTCATTTGTAAACTCAGCGGATGTGGGCAAACGAGGGGCAAGTGAGGCAGCTGCATGATCAGGATTCCTGACTTGTGAAAGCAGATTTTTTGGCAGTGGCAACCAAGTCTTTGGTTTGTTTTGCTTTGGCTGGTCTCTAATAAGGCCCCGATTTCCTCCTTGTTCTGGCTGCTGCTGAATTGCTGATGAGTCTGTGAGGGCATCTCGGGGTCATCTGGCTGAGGCTTTGTGGGAGCTTGTGCATTCCAAAAGGGACTGATTTCACTGGGTTTTACCTGGTTCCCTTGAACAGGATAACCTGTCAGATGCTATTTTCCAGTAACTCTTAGACACTTCTGGGGACTTGCAAACAAAATCCGCTGCTAGATTTTCCCACTGTGGTTTCATCTGTTCTTCTGAATTCCGATCAAGATGTGGTGTCTTTCTAAAACTACCACTTGGCTGAGCTGGGAGCTGTGGGGTTGGTGTTTGAGTCAGTGAAACCATATCAGAGCTCTTCCACAGTGATAGGGTTTAGGCTCCTTTGGTGCCAAGGATGAGCGGGCTAGGAGGTGTTATTTTTAGGAATTGCTGGAGACTTGATGCTAAGGGGTGTAAGCTCAGCACTCCAGAAAACCTCCAGCAGGATCCTGTCAAGGACTGATAAGCCTGGATCAGCCTGTGCTTTTACAAGCATTACTCAAAAAGCTAATTTTCAACAGATCCATATTTGTGTGGTGCTGATTGCTTTAAAGAAAAGAAAAAAAAAGGAAGAAAAAGAAAAAATGACAGAATTGCTCTGTTAGACTACAGTGATTGTGTGCTTGCCCAGCTCCAGGTAGTGTGGGTCTTTGCCTTGTGAAACAACCCCACGTTTCAGAGGCTGGCACAATATGGTTGCTGTATTCAGCAGCCCAGGCTTCTTGGAGTTGCAAAGCATCATCCATCGAAGAGTGACAAGAGATCATGAGAAAGTTTGTGGGTGTTTAGAGGAATTTGCAAATTTCCCATTCATTTTCTATGAGATACTCACACGGGCTGGCATTTCCTGACCCAAAAAAAAAAAAAAAGCCAAAGGACGGGGGTGCTGGGAGGGAAAGAAAGCACTTGTCATATCTCTAATCATGTATTCAGAGCTGCAGGAGGTACAGAAAGACACTGAATGGGTCCATGTGGATAATGAGACAGATGCTCATCTGTCTGCACTCAAGCCAGGCTGGGATCTCGTGGCATGGAGATGGATTGGATTGCTGTGGGCTTTTTGGAGGTGAGGTGGTCTGTGGCACTGGCTCCTTCTGCACATTGCTGCTCTTGGACTTTCAGATTGCATTCACAGTTCCCAAGTTCAAACCACAGCATACTACACACCCACAGATTCCCACAGCTTGGTCCTGCAAAATGTGCCCTCTAAAGAAAACTCCCAGTCCTTGTGTGCTTTTTTTTCACCACTGCAATGAGCAGCTTTGTTTTGAACAGAAGATTGAACATAGCTAACTTTCTCCCCTGTGACCTGGTCTCTCATGTGCTAAACTTGGAGTAGACAAACCTTATGTGATCCCACCCCCTTGATCCTCATTTGCAGAGGGGACACTCATGGCAATGGCACCTCTAAATTTCCTGGAAAATATTTCAGCTTTTTGCTCTTCTGCCTCAGTTGTTCTTGTGAAAACAGGCACAGATTTTGCTCATTGCCCCTGGAGGAGTATCTTCACATGAACAACTCAATTGGTACAAACAACAATAACAACAAAAATTTCACACCTATTCTCTCTTCTTTACTCACCTCTGCTGGTTTAATATTTCTGAATATAACAAAGTTTGTATTTAGTGATCAGTCACAAACCAAAAATCTTTAATAACTTATTATTTTGGGAACATCAATTAATGTTCACCAAGGTCCTTTTTAGTGAAATACAGGCCCATTGCTCTAAAGAACTGGAAACCTTACTAAAGGAAGTAGAAAAAGGCTGATGTGTGAAGGAAAATAAAGTCAGGGAGCAGTGGCCAGAGCTGCAGAAACAATGACAGAAGACATCTAAGTGTTGTTTGTGTAACTCTGCTGCTCTGTGTCCCTTTCATGTGACTTTGCTCACCTGTTTAGCACAGTGAATCTTGTTCTTTGCAAAGCACAACCTTCTGCTCAGCTGAAGGACATGCACAGTCCGTCTGGGGCTGAGGAGACTTCTGATGTTAACAACCATTTGTGCGTGCTGGGATTTCTGAGATATTACAGCAGCACTTGGACTTGTTCAAAATCAAAATCAGGAAAGAATACTTAGATAGTTTATCCACAGCAAATAACTCAGCAAGTCTGTCACCAGTGCCCTTCTGGGCTGTGCAGATATTGCACACAGTAATTCCACTCTGTAGAAAGAGCCCATCAGTAAAGGCCACCCATTCTTTCCCAGTGAGGACCACCAATCCTTTGGTTGTCATGACTTCTCCCAGCCCATTGTTCCCTACTTCCTTTCTCATATAGTAATTCTGACTTCCCTGACCTTTCTGTCTGCTTCTCCAACATGGATTTTAGAGCACCTACCACAGAAACAAAACTGAATCCCAATGATAATTGGCCTTCATTCCTTTCACCCTAGATGGAGTTACATTTTCCTTTCACTCCATTTCCGTTTAGACTTTCTTTTCCAATTCCTTTAAACTGTCTCGCCTGCCCAGTTTGCAAAGGCCTCTTGTGTTCTTTACTGTGCTTTTCTCACACCCTTCTGAAAGCCACAGGGTCAAAACAATGATTCTAATCTCATTTGAAATCCCTTGTGTACTTTGCTTAGTTATGTTTTTGTGCCAGTTTTTTTGACAGATTTTTTCTTGTAAGTGGGGGTTGCAGTTTTTTCTCAGGGGTTGAAATTCTGGTTTCATAGAAATCAATATAAAGCTTCAGCCAGATCAGGATTATGCTGAGTATCCTGAAAGAAGAAAGATTGTTATTGCTTCTGGTTCCCACATTTCTGGAGTTTTAGTAGGCTGTATAGAGTTTTGAGAAATAGGAAAAACATTCTAGCTAAGAGTACAGGTAAGAGCAAAATGTCTTTTAGCCTGTTTGAGAAGCATGGGTTTGAATTTTTTCAGATGTGTTGAACCAAAGTGGATTTTTTCCCTCAGCTTTAAATAGTACATTTGTTTTTTCTGCCATTCTGCCATCCTTATTTTTACTGAGTGTGTTCCAAACCCCTCTGAAGTTAGTGGAAACACTCTCACTGAACTCAGTGAACTCACCTCAGAGTTTCCCTACTCCACCTGAAGTCAGAGGGAAATTAGAAAGGCTGCCTGTGGTGTAGGAGACTGATGGTTTCAGGAAAGAGAGAAATCTGCCTTGATTCTGTGCTCTTTTCCTCATTTGAGGGAATGTTGCTTTATAAGGATGTAACAGGACTCTGTTTGCTCGTGCTTCAGTACCTACATCAGCCCCCAATCTTAATGTTTTGCACTAATGGCAGATTTGAAATCCATATTCTTCTGATTCTCGGAAAATAACTAAAGGTGATAAAAACCCAAATACATTAAATTCTATTTATTTTTACTCCTTTGGGCTTCAGTCTGCTTTTACTGCCTTTTTAAGCACTTTTTGGTTAAAAAATAAATCCATCAGGAATAGGTAGATTATAGTCATGTTTATACCTCCCTCTGAACCATGCAGGAAAAAATTAAGATGTGATGCTTTGAGTGTAGGCAGAGATAAGAAATGGTGGTAGGGAGCCAGCTGTGTATTTCTTTCTATATATCATGGAATTCTTATTTTGGACACTTGGCAAAAAATGTATAGTGGAAAAATAAGCGTCATCATTGTGAGCTTTCTCTAAACATGGACAAGAACAGGTGAGAAATTAAAAATTTAAAAAAAAAAGGCAGCAGCTCTTTGACAGGATGATTCTTTTGTAACAGGAAACTTATTCCTAACTAGAACTGTGCATGAGACACCAGGCACTCCGAGTTGGATTTGTTGCCCTAACTGTGCCCTGGGGGGTTGCTGACCGGTTAGGAGGATCAGCAGAAGAAACAATAAAGCATTTTTATTAGCCTTGAAGTCAGACCAGTGGGAATTTTCCAGAGAAGGGCCTACCCTAGTTCTCTTTCATAAACTAACTTCCTCCAAGCTATTTGATAACAAGGGAAATGAAAACAATCAGAAGAAGGGGAGGGGGGGTACCATTTGTTAATTACATGGATGTTTTGGAGCTGTCAAAATGCGGTAGCTCCACAGCATTCCTGTCAGCCACTGGGTATATGTGGTTGTGGATATCTTGTCTCTGTGTCAAGAAATTTCACTGTTCTTTGGACCTGAACTGTATTTTGCCAATGACTGATTGTGGAATGGTTTGGGTTGGAAGGGACCTTAAACACCACGTGATTCCAACTTCACCTTCCACCAGACCACGCTGCTGAAAGCTTCATCCAGTCTGGACTGGAACATCCCGTGGGATGGGCCAGTGTTCCACTTCCATCCATCAGCTTCTCTGAGCTGTTCCTGTGTCTCACCACCCTCACAGTAGAGAATTTATTCCTAGTACCTAATTTAATCCTGCTCTCTGTCAGTTTAAAGCTGTTCCCCCCTGCCCTGCCACCTCATCATGATGATCATTGCAGCCAAAGGTCTCAGACAAAACAAAGGCACTGTGCAGATGTGCACTGAGATACAGAGATTTCAGCAGAAGAAAGGCTTTGAGTTATCTCTTGCATCTGATGTTCTCACTGGTAGTGCTGTAGCTGCTGCTGTCAGGTCAAAGTGGTTTTGTTTCTCTCAGTGCTCTCAGCAGCAGCAGCAGCCATGCCAGGTGAGGGATGATGGCCCTTCCTTAGTTTGCTGCCCTCTGGTTCAACCTCTCAGTATTTTAATAAGACAAATATAAAGATCAGGGATCTCTCAGAGTGGTAATGGCTGCTAGATAACAGCACTTCTAGAAACTTCTTTGAGCTGGGCTTTTCCTCTTGTGTGTTACTCTGGTCTGCTGTAAAAGATAAAAGCCTAAACCCTTGATTTCAATGGGAAGTAGATACATAAATGCCTTCAAAGATGTTATTTCAATGGAAAGTAGATACATAAGTGCCTTTAAAGATTTGATTTAATGCTGGATCTAATATGCACTGAAATAACAGCATGCTCTGAATTGATTCTGCTGAGCATACTCAGATCCTTTTAAACTAATGCTGCAGCTGAAGCTTTAGGCACTGCAGAAATGTGATTCTAAACCAGGGCTCTTAAGGTCACCTGGTTTTTAGAACTGTCTTTCAGTGAAGGTGAAACTACCTTTTTTTTTTTTTTTTAAACAAAAGGCAAGAACTTCTCAAATAATTAAAAGTAGCAGCAATGGTTCAGCAAAACTTTTACTGCAACTGAATTTTGAGAGGTTTTCTTGTATATCAAAGCCAAGAGACTTAGCTTATGGGTAGCACTGTATAATTTCTTGACATTTGGTTTTGAAGATGACCATCAGGATTTCAAACCAATAAAGTTAATCTAACTGTATACTATTCTTTCTTCTGTGTCTTTGCATGCTTAGAATAACCCAAAATTATTTCTGACTAAATATGCTAGTCAAAAAACTGGAAATACCACAGCTGATGAAATGAGGACAGGTTGGGCCAACTTTTTTTTCCCTCTCCTTATAATTGCAGTTATTGACTTCCTTTTTGTCAAGGTCACCAGAAAGCTATGGAAAACTTTATCCCAGAATATTGGGTTTACTGGCATTTCTTGGAGAAACAGCGTAAAATACGTGAAGAACTTGCAGAGTCTCTGCCCTCAAGTCTCTTTACAAGAAACTATTTTTGTGATTAGATGCTGGACCAAGCTGCTCTGCAATCTTTCCACTGCTATTAACTGTAAATAACTTCCAGCCTTGCATTAACCCTTTCAGCTCCTGACAAGCAAAACTGTTCTGTATCTGCTGGGTGTAATGAGAGAAACAGATGAGCTGGGAATTTGAAGCTGGGTCTGAGGCTGAGCTCTTTTTTGTTGGGACTGTGCTTATGAACTCTTCTGTAACTTTCTCATTCCTGACTCCCCTTAGAGAGTGCAAATATTTTTATCGGGTAGAACATTTTTGGGAACTACATCCACGGTCATGGCTGGATTTTGATCTTGTGCCTGCTGAAGCAAGTGACAACATTCTTTCTGGCCTTTGGGAAATGGTTGTGTGCTCTGCAGACACTGACCTGAAAAGACTTTAGGATGTCTCTGATAGGCCCAAGCTGGAAAGTTGGAGCTCTAAATTCAGTTCCTAATCTGTGTAGTTGTTCAAAGGCAGTAGGAGCTCAGATATGAGTGGAGCCTGTAAATGCTAAAATAAAAAAAGCTGATAGGAATAAAAATATGAATACATGTTGAGTTAAGGAGGAAGGCAGCTCTTTCAGAGCAAGTCTTGAGAGGCAAATTCTCTAGCCCTGTGCATTCCCTTCTGGAATGTCCATATAATGCCAAGACCATGTCTCAGTCCTGACTCTTAAATCCTTTGCCATGGCTTAGTTACAGAGTGGAGTCTAGCTGAGAATTTTCAGATGCCTTTGTGGACACTAAAGACAATGGAAACACAGGGAAAAAGTGCATGCTTCAAAGTTGGTGATGATTTGGACTTTAAACATTCCAAGATTAAAGATGCTGCAGTACTGTGGCATCCTGTGTACCTGTCAGGCTGCAGCTGAGCTGAGCTGAGCTGTGTTTTAAATACTCCAGTCACACACATGACCCTACCACAGCTTTAGAAGATGCAGGCTTCCCTTTGCAGGGCAGGTTTCCCTCTCCTTCTTTATCCACAACACTGTTATGATGTCTCCTATGAAACGTAGAGATTTCTTTTCACATTAAGAACTCTTATCAGAGAAATACAGCATGAAGTGGATTAATTGAAGATCAATCTTATGCCATGTATTATAGATGAGGAAAGTTTTATACCTGCTCTCACTTTGCCACAAAAGAGGGAAAAAATAGCATTTAAAAATTCTTGCACTAAAAACATTCCCAGGCAGTCTTGGGTTTTTTTTATTTTCCTTTTTAATGGGAGTTATACCACAGAGGCACTGGCTTATAAAGTTCATTAAGTTTTAAAAATATGTTTCAGCCTCTTGGTCAGACAAAATTAAAAATTGGCTGGAGGTCACGTGAGAAAATTCTGGCAGAGCTGAAAAGTGGTTCCAGTCTCCCCATGGTCCTTGGAGAAGGATTCTGACTTTTCTCTTTCCTTCTGGGTGTTGGACAAAGTTCTCCAATTCAGCATCTGCCAGCAGAATATTACCACTGGCTTGAATGAAAATTAGGTTGTGTATCAAAATGAGGAGTGGAATCACAAATTATCTGAAGTGTACCCAACTACCCTGGCTGGAATGGTGGTCCTTGGGGTTTTCCATAGGACTTTTTATTCTCATTCAGGTCACGAGCATCTGTAGTGGAACTTCTTCTGGATTTTGCAACCAAGTGACAACCTTGGTTTGTGGTTTTTCTTTTCAAAACTAAACCTTCAGCTTTCTGTCTCAACCAAGAGGAGAGAATTGAGGCCTCTTGAGGCTGTCTTCTATGTCTCTGCCAGTCACTCTCCTTCCACAGTGTTCCAACCCTCAAAAATAACAATGACATCCAAAATAACTTGTCTTCTTCAAAAGTTGTGATCAAAAAGAAATCTTACTAAATCTATATTTTTACTGCTTGATTTTTTTCAGGACTCTACTCCATGGGCTTCAAATCACTACCTGGGAAGCTGCTGTGGTTGGAGCTGCAATAGGCTGATGGATAAACCTTCTATCCCATCCTTTTGCTTAATCTGGGATTCTGAAATATATTCACATATCAGAAAATGTAAGTGTAAAGCGTTTTGTGTTTTCACCCTGCAGCTTGGTTGTGCTGCTTATAAGGATGAGCCTGTAAGGTTTTCGGACTCAGTTAGACTGGGGGTTCTGAAATGGAAATGTTTTTTTGTGCTGAGCCCCATGCAGCACAACAGATCCCATTACAGGTTTGGGGCTGGGTCACAGGGGAAACATCAGGTGGTTGAAATGTACATAAAGAGGAGGGGAGATCAAAGGAGAAGAACTGGGAAAGGTTTAGGTTGGGCAGAGCACAGGAGGCTTAGCCTGGCTATCTAGTCCAATCCCAATTTGATGTTTCACCTTTCTGTCTTCTGAGGAGGCATAGAAAGGAAAAAACAGTGGAAAAAAATTAAAAGCGTGGTGAAGGTGGGAAGTAGGCCAGATTGAAAACTACAAAGTTATATTATTGGTGCAGGAACCTTGGCTATGTATGGAGCTCAGAATTGTCATAATTTTGCCTGACATAAGCAATGCAACTGTGTATCCAAATTAAGTGTCTAAGAGAAAATATTTTCTTTTCCAGATTAAACTAGAAGACTAACGTTTGGTGCTGGAAAGATACACTTCTCTGCTACAGTTTATTCCTGATGAGTTTGCAAATCTTCTCTGAATTGTTAATTCACCCTTTCCATTTAAAATTTGAAAGTCAAAAGGTTTTATTTTACCATTTTGTCTATGCATGCATGTCAGGGTGAAAAAGGGGGAAGGAGGAAGCGTGGGATGGAGATGGGCTCTTGTGTCCTGCTTTAAAGCCATGTGTTAAATATAATCCCTTTGAATTCATCTGTAGAAACAGTGTCAGCATCCACAGGGGGCTGCTGTGTCTGAACAAGACTGCTCAATTTGTTTTTGATTAAGCATAATTATTTATTGCAAGACATGCAAGTATGGGTAATACCATCTGAGTCCTGGCAGGTAAGGTGTGTGTGATGATTTGAGTTTGTTCTTTCTCTCTGTCTTGGGTTAAATTTATCTCCATCACTCAATTCTTTTGATAAACAAAAAGGGATGTATTTTTGGGATGCAACTTAAAAAGTGTTATTTATCTTGACCCAAAGAACAGCAAAAAGAGCAACCTTGAAAGGTTTCTATAATGGAAATGAAACAATCAACACAGAAATATGAGGAAGAAATTACACCCATTAAATACATCTAGACTGATGAATGATATGATGGCTGCCTATTCAAGTTGGAAATTTTACACATGATTGAAGCTTTATTTAGTCTAATGAAATGTGCTTCCTGAATGCTGCATCTGAGTGACGGCGTGACCTAGAGCACAAAAGAAAGTATTATGTGATTAGACTGAGATCATTCTCATTTAAAGTCATTGTGATATAATTTTACGTTTTTAATTAGCAGCATATACTTTTGTGTCCATTGCCTCTTTTATTGCAAATACCTTTTCAGGTCTTGTCCTTCCACAGGCTTGTTTGAAGCTCAGCACGGATTAACAGCAAAGGGGTTTGGAGTTCATTGATCCTTTTCTTTTTTCAAATCCCCCCCCGAAGTGGTGAATGGTGGGAGGGGAGGAAGCTGATCTTTCAGAATAGGCTCATCTTGTGCTGAATTTTTCCTGAGTTCCATAGGACTCTCTTTACATTTTAGCTTGAAATCCAGCTTATATACCTTCTTTGGCTCATGAAAATATTGATAGTCACATCTTTACATCAGTGAAATTAGAGTTATTGGTGCAGCAACTGATTCTAGAGATATCCCCCTCAACATCTTTGCTCTGGCAGCTGGGATTTCATGAGGGCTGTGGCATTCTACTGATTTACATCACTGGGAGTTTGGACCTACATCCTCTACACCACACTTTTCTTACCCCACTTGACCTTTATTAGCTGTTCCTTTACTTTGAAGCTGTTTTGTGTACCAGGCTGGAAGGCAACTCCTCACACAGAAATGCAGTGTTTGGATTAAAAGCTATTAAATCACGTTTGACTCGAGCAAAATTTAACGTGGTTCATAATACAATTTTATGAGCTATTGAGATTTCTGGCACCATAAAATGAGTTTGTTAATGGGTTTCAGCAGTTGTTACTTAAAGTGATGTTAAAAAGTAATGAAGGGGGAAAGTGAATGCAAGGGGTGAAGTTGATTCTCAGGTCTGCAGCTCTTTCCTTTCCCGGAGCTTTAGCAGGGGCAAGCAAGCATTAAACAGGTTCAGTGTGCTGCCTTTGTGTGAAAGAGCTCGCTGCAGACCCCATATTTTCAGATGAATATGAACTTGCTGACCACAATCCTGACTTTTAGCTTGTTAGTGAGGTTGACTGATGAACACCCAGGACCAGACAGATAAGCCAGGCACTTAATCTATCTACTGTATGTGTTCAGTCAGACTAAAGCTTTATCAATCATTTCCAACTGCAATTCTAGAGCATATTGTATAGCTTTCCATTACCATAAATCTCTGAATTTGGAGCCAGTAGCAATTTAACCATCTCATTCATGAGGCATCTGAAGTTGTCCACATACCTGTAAGTACCTTAATTTGTGCCTGTATGGAAGATTCATAATTCCTTAGCACGTTTTCTGTTTTTATTGCAGCCTGTAGTTGAAATCTGGGAGGGCAAAAGAAAGTAAGTCAGAACAGCCTTTCAATAACAGTTTTAAAAATATTTCAATTTGAAATTTAGGATAATTTTCTTAGATCACTTTTTAACTCCCTGCATAGATATCTTCTTGATCTGGCTTGTATTTCCTGCTACAATGGAAAGGATGAAGTACAAAAGGGTATTATAAATGCATGTGCCAATTGCAGAATAAAATCTAACACTGAAAGACAAAAAAATTTATCTTTTCTTAGAAGAGACTTCCCCATTTTTTGCTTGTCTTATTATTTTTTAAGTTCTGTTTTTACACATGCAGTTGCATAGGCTAATCATATATATCATGAAAGTAAGGCAGCATGTTTACAGATAGGGAGGGCTAATTTGCCTGATCATTTTTGGTGCTATTTACAGAATTTAGGCTTCAGATGTGCTCAGACCTTTTTTGTTCTGTTTCATTTATTGTCTGGCTTAAACTTCAAGACACGATGTCCAACAGACATTCCAAAATTTCATGTTAGTATTCCAAATCTCATGTTGGTGCTCTGGATTATGACAAACTCAGGTACTTCCAACCAAGAGAGATTTGACTCCTTTTGGAGCCTTGCTAAGATGGTCACACCTACAGCCATTGGTTCCCAGGAATAAATTAAATATCATGACCTACTTTTTAGAAGCTTCCATATTTATATCATCAGAATTTCGTTTTCATCCCTTTTAGCTATCTTTGTACCTTTTTTTTCCCTTGGTGGCCGTAGTAATTGTACATTTCTGTCATATGTCACAAGCTGGTGCAGCCCTCTTGAAGTCGTGCAACAATTGCTTAAGTTACAGCTTATCAAACGCAATGGTTTTTCATTATTTTCCCCTTAAATTACATTTTGTGGTCTATTAAGCATAATTTTCTGATAATTGGTGAAGTCTGAGTGCAATCTCTGTAGTATATGGCTGGTCTAGATTTGGGCCAGGCTTTGTGCATTATAAACCTGTAAACAAATCCTGTTTTCAGCAGTGGTGTAACACTGAAGGGCAGCTGAGGAGGAGACATGATAAAGTCTTTGGGACAAATTGCACATCACAAATTAATTATATGTAATGCTTGGCATAACAGACATGAATTTTGGGCATGACCATAATACTTGTTTTTTACTGCCAACAATTATCATCTGCTTTAAGTCATGTCTTGGATGAAGAGTGGATCTCGTGGTGTTACGGTAAATGCACAGAATATGAATAAGCAGACACCGATGAGTTTCAGCTCTGCATGAGGAGATTAAGTACTTGACTGTGGACATACTTCAGGTGCATTCAGAGAAATTTGGTTTCCCATGCTAACTGCAGCGAACGAGGGGAATTATTTCCATGGGTTTCCGTGAACTTTTGGATTGAGGCCCAGAGCCTGATCTCATACTTTGCCTAGAGGAGATTTCTGAGAACATGCAGACTTGGGCATCCAAGGGACTAGCAATGCCAGAGTGGTTGTAAAGGGCCACAGCCAGGCCCTTTATTTACAAGTTAAATGACTTCCCCAACGTGTTCTGGGGAGCTTTAGGCAGCTCGTGGTTTGTTTCACCTGCTTAACATCACACTGAGAAGGAGTTGAACCCCCATCCTTTGACAGACAACAGATCAGCTGGTTACAAATGTTGATCAGTTGTATAAAAGCTGAGGCTGAGATTATACTAGGATTGAAGTTTTGGGTTTGTGGACTGTGGGAAAATTAGTTTTACAGACTTTTGGGTCTCCTCTGCTGAAATGCAGCTCTTGATCATTGTAATTCTGGATGATGCTTAAATGGTTTCTCGGACTATGCAAACCACAGGCTGTCCCAAGCTTTGCCAAAGAATGAAGAGTGGCTGAGCAGCTGTGCTTCTGCACAGCATGTTTCTGAGATTTGTCAGCTCTGTCACACTCCTCAGACCTGGGGAAATGAAGGGAAAGGGGTTTCCAGAGATATTCTGTTCATAATTATGAAGAAACTCACAGCCACACCACATAAAAACCTTCTAATGGTTCTTGTACTGGCACATGAATGGTAGTGAGGAGGATGTAGTTTAAAAATACAACACAGACTTTTTTCCTTATAAAACATTTCAGGAAATCCTGCATTTTAGTGGGAATCTCTCACCTTTGAAGAATGCTGCATTTGAAGAACTTATAATGCTCTATTATCTCTGGGCCTAATTTGCAATATACTTATGTAAAATGAAATTCAGTCTGCAAAGATACTTATTTCTGAGTGTCCTTACTGCATAGCTATATAAATGTTCTTATGCAAGTAGAGACAAAAATTATGGCTTAAGGCTATATACATTACAAGCAGGGAATTCCTCATTCATGTAAATACATATTTTAGAAGCAAATCTGGATCTGGTTTCAAAATCCAGAGTGGATTGACACCAGTTTACATCATCAGTATCTGGCCTTTCAAATTCAGAGAACCCATTAAAAATAAAACTTGTGGTGGGGGGAGACTGGAGTTGTATCATATAGCAAGTGAGCACAGGAATAGCTGGCAGGAGAATGGTATGCTGCAGATGAACTGGATGGGGGACAGATTTGCACTGTTGTAAAAGACATGGGAAAAGTCCTTTCTGTTTGTTTCTTTTTTTTCACCCCCTTATTTGTTTACCACAACCACAAGCCATGAGTTGCAGTTCCTGTCTGGGAAAAGAGGCTGGGTAGGCTGTGCTGTGACTTAGTCGAACCAGGGATCTGAAAGCAGCCAGAAAACCCCAAGAAATTCTGAATTGCTCATAAAAGAGCTGAGGAGAATTGTTTGTAAACCCCTCAGCACTAGGGACAAGGCCACTCTGGTCATTCTGTGCTCTCTGTTCAGTGTTCACAGCTGTAATGAAGGACACCAGCTAAAGATCAAGTGGACAAAAGTCTTCAGTGAAAGCTTGTGCCTTAAAATTGTTGGATTCATAGTGCACCCAAAAGTTTATGTTCAGTGTTAGCAGACTTGTGTGAAACATCCCAACCCCTCTGTACTTTGGAAAGAGTTGTTGTGCTTCATGTAGGTAATATTCAAACAGGAGAACTCCTGCTTAAGCTCCTCCTTCCCTTTCCTGCTCTCAAGGTGAGAGAAGCATGTTGCTGTTCTTTATGCAACACAGATGATTTCCTCTGATACATAAAGCATCTGTGACAGGCTTGTCACAGTAAGAACCAGAACTCCCTCTGGTTCTTTCTCTGTACAGCCACTGCTGTAAGATCAAGCCTCTCACCTGCTCTCAAATAAAACCTTGCAGTATCCTAGATAGGGATGGAGATATGTTTATGGTCTGGATTATAAAGTAAAATTTATAAACTATGGGTTTAGCAGGCTTAAAGTCCAATATATTGCTTTTTATGTGGCTCACCTGTGATAAAGGTATGATGAGTAAATTTAAGTTCTCGTCTGAGCACTCTCCCTGTGACTTTAGAAGGCTGAGCATGGTAAGTGCAAGAGCACAGGCAGCAAGTGGAAATATATCTGGGAATTAGTATAATCTTACCTACTGCTGCTGGTGAGACAGCAATGAAATTACTTCTCACTGATAAGATTGATAAGGGTTGTTGATGCATGATTTTAAGCTTCTGTTGTAGGTTTAAATATCTACTTTTTATCCAGTGTTTATGTTAAACTTCTGCATTTTCTTCTTTTTTTTTTTTTTTTTTTTAATTAATTCTAGCCTTTTTTGCCCTTTTTTTTTTTTCTGAGTGCCTATTTATATTTTGCTACCAGTTGTGAATTTAAAAGAAATGTTTGCCTTTTGGATTTCACTATCCCAAGCTTAATCCTTCCCAGAGATCAAATGAGATCAAGGTCAGGTTTTGTCATTAAAGATGGAGAGGGCACATTTCTTTCCTAGTGTGCCTCAGCCACAGACATCTTATGTGCTTTGGTGAGTGTGAAAGGCTGGAGGGATTAAGTAACTCTGGTATAAAGGAGGAACTCTTATTTCATCATTTTTTCCTTTAAATTTCAAAGAGTTAAAACATTTAGAATAGAGGGTAATTAATGTGTCTTGCAAAGACAAACCATTTAACAAAGAGCCTTAATATTTATTCTTGGCACTAATGCACTGTTTGTCAAAGAAAATTCTGAATCCCTGCTGAAATATATTTAAATCTGAATTGTGTATATAGTATATAATTACATCCATAATGACTATATCACATATGTGTGCATATATATTTTGTAGTGTTATTTTTGCTCATATCTGGAGCTGAGACTAAAAACATTTCCAAATGCAATGACTTTGATAACAATACTGAGAGGATTTTTACTTTTTAACACCAATATGGAATTTTGTTAAGTCATTTCCTTGAGGGGGAAATTCTGATTTTAGAGAGGGTTATTGTACTGTGCACAGTACTCCTGGTTAGGGCAACTGGTTAGGCTGGTATAAATAGGGATCTGGGTATGGTTTTTTTTTGTTTGTTTGTTTGTTTGTTTTTTTGGTGAAGAAATTAGTTTTCAGAGGTGTTATTCCTCCTCTTTCCCACACAGACTCAAATCTGCACAGTCCACAGGCTGCTGAGTCAGTAAATGTGTTTGGGCGCTCTTTGTTAAGCAAGTTTTGCCCATATTTACTTCTGTCTGTGCACTTGAAGAATAAAATGTTCCCGAGCAGGAGAAGTTGTCTTGATTGAACAGTCTGTGTGTGGAGATGCTGCACTCAGAGCCCTCCAAGTGTGCCAGTCAGTGTTTGAGCCCGTGTAGGTGACACAGCTGATCACCAGGAGTGCCAGAACTGGGGTCCCTGTGCTCCATGTGTTGTTCAGCCCACAGTTAACAGCCCATGGCTACTGGGGCTCATGGGAAAGGCTCCCCTGGTGCAAAAATAGGAGGAACAGCCTTCTGACAAGAGCTGGCACCTTCATGACAGCCACATCCTTTCACACCGTGGTATAATGCAGTCCAGCGTGCTTTGAAGGCCCAATTTGGTGGTGGTCCTGCCTTATCTCTCAGTAGATACTGATCCTTATCACAGAGTCATAACAAACTGTTTGGTGGAGTTGGAGGGGGTGAGAGAAGCCTTTGGCTTCGTTTAGAACAAGTCTGACGTGAGCATTGAGATGTTCTGTACTTTGGGTGGCTGGCCCTTTTTGTGTCAAATTTGAAGCAGTTTGTAAAGATCAATGCAATGTTAGACCTGCTCCATTTATCCTGCTGGAAAAAGAAAGAGCTCATTTCAATGAGACGTTCAAAATGTCAGGCTTAGAATTCTTGTACTCCAGGACGTTCTGTTTAATTCTTTTGTGACTGCATCTGAATGATAGGAAATGGTGTTCTAGTGTAATTTCTCAGGCAAATGCAAGGTTGTCTTAGTAACTTGTGACCCCCTTGACTCAGAGTTGGAGGAGAGAAAAGGCGAAGTTATTCAGCGATTGGAGGAAAGCGGGGCAAAGTGTTATCTCAGAGCTGTGATATTTGGCTTCCAGTGGCCGCAGAAACTTGACACACATCAAACGTCAAACTAGCTGATAGCAGACAGGAAGGATTAGTGTTGACACAGCAGAGCTGACCCCTGCCAGCAGCGAGGCCGTGTTTAAATACAGCCACGTCGCTCTGAAATCACCCCGGGCGTGCGAGCGGTGCGAGCTGGAGGTGAAGGTATAGGAAACACGGGGCGTTGGGACATTCTCCTGCCTAATTGGGCTGACAGCTCAGTCTGCATGGAGGACAGTGTTTATTTACTCATTGTTGTGTGATGAACAAATAGAAAGATATGCCTGCTTTAGCCCATGCTGATATTGGTGCTAACACTGTCTGGCTCCAGCTGCCGTAAGCCAGGACAATACAACACAAAAACTTCCTATTCACCATCACTTCTAAGTCTGTCCTGGCACAGATATGCAATGACCTCAGACCACAGTTGGGTCTAATAAGGAATTTATCTTCATGGAAATGTGACCTCTTGCTACCAGAGGGCTACAAAAATACGAGTAACAATGGGTAAATGAAGATAAAGTTTTATCCTGGCCAACTGTTGCAGTTTCAAAACAGTCCAACCCTGCCATGAAAAAACTACTGTTTGACATAGGACACTGTCTGAAACTCTTAAAAAAGTTATCCAGGTCACTGTGGATGGAACATGCTCTTGTTATTGTTTTTATAAGTGAAAACTACTGGATTGATTCTTTTTTATTTTGAATGATGCAGACATTCAATATCAGTTCTCAATTCCCAGAATCCACTTTGGATACAGGAAAAGAGATTTCAAGAAATTCAGTTGTTCACCAAGGAATTAGGCTTTTTCCTCTCTTAACCTCCACCCTCCACACTAGGAGTCCACACTCTGTATGTGCTTTTAATCTTGACTTCAATATATTTTACTGTGGCCAGCTTTTAGTTACAGTTTAATAACTTCAGCTTTATTTTGCCCCAGGCCATATTATAATGAATAAAAAGCTTTTTCTATGATTTAGCCGAATTTATGCAGCTGCCCTTAAAACAGCTGCATAACTTTTCCTACTGAATAGGAAGGGTAGCAGTTTACTCAGCACAGACTGATCAGTGGAATTCTACTTCCAAACTCAGTTTTGCCAAAAAATCATGTGAAAAAGAATGCAGATCCATGACCATGCTTCCAGATACCCTGTGAAATGTTGATATCTCTTAAATTAAAATTATCCTTACTCCCAAAAGCAATTTAGAATGAATAAGGACCATATTTTTATATGGTCCTGTATGGTACCTTGTGCAATGAAATCTTTAATCTGATGAGGGCCTCTGATACACCCAGAACAGCTGCTTCCCAGTTTCCAGTCTAATGAAGGAAATGGTGAGCGAATATGGGAAGAAGCTTGCATCAGCCATTGGTTGTCTTTCCTTTGACCACTTCTAGGTTGGTTCTTCCTGTGAGCACAGCTTACAAGCAGGTCTGGTCCATCAGTGCCTGCATCAAAATCTACACAGAGATGTCAAAAGTGAATCTGCAGAGCCTGTGCAGTGGTTCTGACAGGGATGGTGTGGCCAGCTCAGAACATTGAGCCCTTCACCTTGGTTTTTTTTTTTTTTTACTTAAAACCTGGCATCTGAAGAGGAATCCAGATCCAGGAGGCTGTGTGGATTCCAGAGTGAGGAGGTTGGATAATATACACTGTGTGGGAGCCTGCCTACAAATTGAAGGATGGCAGACAGGATGGAAGAGGCGAGAGGTCAGTGGCACTCAGCTCAGGGAGCACGTGGTTTGAATGCAACACTGAAACCTAAGACACCCCATCAGTTTGTGAGGCTTCTTTAATAAGGGCTCAGCTTCATCTTTACACAGAGAATCCTCTCCAGAATTCCAGACACATGAAGGACATTAACTCATAATGCCCAGTAATCTCCTGAGTACCTGTTAATAATTATGGCTGGCCTTTTTGGCCTTAGAAGCTTTCTATTACCTGGTGTTAAACCTTTTAGAGTAAACTGGAAACCAGTATAGGATGCTGAATGTGGAAAGATGCATTTGTTAGTACTCCTGTGCACTGACAAATCTGAACCAAGTGTATGATTCTTACTCGCTCAGGATTAGCAAATATTGAATTGAAATGAAGAACAACTATTTACATGTACTTAAAAGAGCAGGTTTAAAAGAAATCTCGTAAAGGAAAGAAAAAAAAAAAAGAACAGCAATAAACTCTAGTCTGAGATCATACTATTAAACAGAAATATTATTAAAAGAACAGTTTTTAGAAGAATGAGAATGATCAGTTTGCCCAGCTGTTCTAGTAGCAAGGAAAATGTTAATTAAAAAAATAAAAGAATTCTGCACACATTCTATTCATCTCAGTATTAAAAAGGTAAGTAAAGAAAGCAAGGCAGATTAGAACCTGGTGTAGACTGTATGTTCTAAACTTAAAAAGATTATAAGATGTGTAATAAAGATAAAGCACTCCCCCAAAGAGCAAGAGCACATTGAGTCATGCAATGAACCTTTTATTCATTACAGCTCTGAAAGATTTGGGGTCAGTTCTCCATTCCTTTATAAAGGAGACTTAAATGTAGTGTTTCTGTAATATATGTTCAGTTAAAAGCCCTCCTCCCAGCTTTTCCCTGCCAGAATGAGGTAAAGAATCTGGAGCTTTTAGAGCTAATAAGCCAAGCAGTAAAATGGTGCACATTTGCGTGGAGCCTGATGAGGGATGGGAATGCACCCAGGGAAGGCTTGGCTGCTTCGGCACGGGCGCTGACGGGTGGACACTCCAGGACTTCGTTCAACAAATCAGCCTGGGCAAATTCCATCTGTGCACATTCAGAGAGGGAAAAAAAAAAGTAAGAAAAACCTGACTCTGGTTGTTACAAATTGTACAGGATGGAAGCTGCACAAGCCATCCACCTGCAAACCAACCACCCAACCTTAGGAAACTGGGAAAGAAGAACTGAAGAAATCTTAGAGAATGGTGTTGGAGTACCTGGACATCCTTGACCTTGATTGATGTGGGGGAAAAAATACCTGAAAAATCCACTTTCTCTGGGCAGGAAAGACCATGTAATTGCAGAATAATGTCACGCTGCACTGAACAGAAAAGCTCAGTAAGACAACTGCTATCAAATATTCCAGGTCTTACTTCTTTGGGAGCCTCTGAGGTCAGAGAGGTGAGACAGACAATCCACACCCCATCCTGTACTGCAGTGCA
This sequence comes from Dicaeum eximium, assembly GCA_013396995.1. NCBI lineage: Eukaryota > Metazoa > Chordata > Aves > Passeriformes > Dicaeidae > Dicaeum > Dicaeum eximium. The sequence continues at coordinate 102,318 of VWZP01004023.1, read as the reverse complement.
GGCCTTTCCACAGCACTGGGATGTGCTGTAGGATTGGATGGATCAGAGAATTATTCCTTCAGATGCAAAGATCTCAGCCCCTTCAGAACTTCCACATGCTTCATTAGTGAAAAGACTTCGATAATAATGAACCTCATTTAAACATTCTGAACGCTGTCTTTAAGCATACTGGGTAAGAAAAATTTAAGGTAATAAGGTAGGGAATAAAAGAAAATTCTTGCATTCTTAATGTGATTGAAAGTATAGTCTTTCCTTACAAATTTAATTCTTCCTATGAATGTCCGCACTGTGTTTGCAATATTTTAAAAAACCTGGATGTAATCACACTGGAGTGAGTGTTTGTGAAGTTAATAGAAAATTCTGTGCCTTAAACTCTGATAAATGTAACTCTAGAGTCCTATGAAAAATTTCATTTTCAAGGAAGCCTTGCCTTTTTATGGGAACTTTGTCCAGCTGAAAAATTTTACTGGCTCTACTCCTCATTCCCAGTTATGGACCAGATTTGGAAATACCTGAGAAAAACAATATGTTAGTTTCAAGGAAATGCATGGATGAAAGCACTGTAATTGAGGACATCCAGATCTGTTCTTACAGAAATGCATTGTACTTACTTGGTCTGTTACTTACATGTTCTGAAGAGCATTACAAGCATAGAAAACTGCAAAAGAGTGAAAGTTAGCCAAGAAAACCAGCTGTGCATCACTTTGAGTCCTATCCCAAACACTTGGAATACATCTGCATGGCTCATCAATACATCTGTATCACTCTGCTTGCAATGTTACTGGTTTGGTCCTAGAACTACTGAGACACAGCAGTGGAGGTATATAAAACCAGGGCAGTCATGGAAAAAGGAAATTTCAGTGTCTTTGTGCACAAAATTGTTTGTGTTCAGAATTAGCAAGATGGGTTACAGATGTACATCAGAGAAACAAGGCAATTCACTTGGACTTTTACAGAGCTTTCTCTTAAAAATTCTTTGTAAGGCTTTAAAAAGATGGGGAGGGGGTGAGAGAGAAATATATATCTATATATATGTATATATACCTGAGAGTGGCTGCAATCAACAAGGCTATGCAAATAGTTTGTACCTTTAATCATTAAGGTATCCTAGGGCTGTTGAGAAGTTAGGCTGGGGAGGAAAAACACAGAGCAGGAAGTTGAGAGTTTGAGTTCAATTCCAGCTTCAGGACAGAATTCCCATGAGATCGTGGACCTCTTGTTTGGACCCCTGTTTACCTACACAGTGAAAACACTGACTGTTTCATCCAAACTTGCTGAAACATTGTTCTGAAATAAAAATGGTGCTGAGCCACTCTGGAGTGCAGATATGCCTCTTCCGTCTGGAAAAGCTGTGGGCATTTTGCTTTTTCCTACAGAAGGAGTTACACAGGACTTGTTCTAAATTAGAAATAACACCTCCTCCCTCTTCCTGCAGTTTTCCTAGGTGGATTGCAATCCCAGTTTCTGAGTCTGGCTTAGTATAGTAAGTATTAGATTTTAACTTTACACTAAATTACATTGAGTACATTACATTTGCATTAAATCCCTGTGAGTATTGTGTAAAGAGACTGTAGGTTCTACATCATTGTAGTGCCCTTTCTGGGTATTCTAGGTCTGGGTCCATCCCATCCACGTTCAGGCACCTCGCTGTGGTGCCAAATTTAGGGCCCTCATTCCATGGCTAGGCTGTGAAGTGACCTCCTGTGAGTGCATGTGTCCTGTGTTCTCTGGACCATGGACACAACCAGCTTTCTAATTGCAAGGCACTAGTTACTAACTGATCCAGGAGTGCTCTTCCAGAATATCATTGGCTTAGTTTAAGTTATTTCCCCAATGACAGCAATAATCCAAAAAAGAGAGGCAGAATAAATGTTTACATATGTGCAGCTATAGAAGGGAATCTGCAGAGTAATTAATTTCACATCCTACCTTTACATAAATTATTTTGTACACCAGTCCATTGCAATTGAGTCAGTCTTTAACAGAGTTTGTTGGATTAAATCTGGCACAAAAGTTGCCAATTCTGAGTTTGCATAATATTGAAATATGGATCCATTTGGGGCCTCTTCTTCAAACAGCAGTTGTTCAGCTTTACTGGAGTTGCTGGTTGAAGTCACCATCAGATTTCCGTTCCATGGAAAAAGCACTTGTTATAAATCTCAAATAGTCAGTAATTGATCACAGCCTGGAATTGTAAAACTCTATCTCAGTGCCTGAAATAGCACATGTTTGTGGTGTGGTATGTGGTTTCAGTCCCTGTCAAGAAAAAGGGAGACCTTGGAGAATATGAAAGTCTTAAGGAGCTTTCCACTAATAGAGGGGTCAAGGGACAGCACTGTCAAAGCATCCCATGGTTAAAGCTGTGTGGGGAAACAAACTGCCTTCGACCTCCAGCAAGTCAGCTGTCAGTCACAGCAGATGAACACTCCTTTTGTTCAGATCCCTGAGAAAATCCCTTGATTCTCCTCCCTTTTATGCCCCCCACTGTCCCATTCCAGTGTCCTTACCCAGACCTTCCTGGCAGGAGTGAGCAGCCGTGATCCAGCCATGCCAACCTGACTGAATTTCCCCAAAGCATCATGTTGAAGTGACGAAAATCAGCACAACTTCCCTTCTCCCCTCTGCACCTCCATCCTCACAAGAGATCCAAGGAACTGCAGACTTCTCACGGGTGCCTGCGGTATGGCAGCTGTAGTATGAGAGCTGTGGTAAAAACTGAGATTGCTTGGACATTTGGGAAACTAAATATTGACATAAGAACTTAAATTTAGTTTTGTGGCTTTAAAAGAACCCAACCAAACAATCAAGCAAAAAACAAACAACAGTTTGATCTCTGGTTTTGTTTTTAACAAGTTTTCAATGAAATCACCCCTGGCTTTTAATTTATTCCAAATATAATTTCTTGTTGGCATTGAAATCTCCATCAATTTGGTCAATTGGACAGTTTGGGATCACTGATACTTGAAGCTTTCCCAGTTTTATATGGATAAAACATTTTGCGTAATTTACAACTGGTTTTTAATAAAGGAAAAGTAAGATTCCTCTATTATATTGAACCAACAAGAAATCTTCAGAAGTTGACTGATAGAGAGACTTTACAAATTTCCACATGCTGAGAGTAAGTGCAAAGGGATTCTCTGCTCTTGAACTACTGCAGATTTGTTAACATTTTCTTTCTACAGGTTTATTATCAAAAACCTTTTTACTTAATATATATTTTCTAATAATAATTTAAAAGGATTAATCCATCCTAATATTAAAACTTTACTGGCTTTGTAATGGATTAGCCTTTGTACCCAGCTAGATTCTAAAAGGTGTTACAGAAGTAAAGCAGTAGCAGGATGCCACAAGTCCTTTTAAATCAAGTACCCCACTCCTTGCTTGAGGCAAGTCTCTGTTCTTTGGGGAGAGGCCTTCAGATGGAGCATTCCAGATATGCATGGCAGAGTTTATGTAGCTTGTTTAAGGCTTTAAAATAAAAAAACTGCATTTTAAATCCCAATGGTCCTTAATACCTTGAGAATGAAAAATTAACTGGGGTGGAAAAAATGGATATTCTGACATATGGATTAGCAATCAGCTATAAACTGAAGTTTCAGTTCAAAAACCCTTTTTTCCTTGTATTTTCTTTGAAATTCTGTGACATATTTTCAGGGAAACAGGCATTTAAGTATTGGCTGGAGTGGGCTACAGTGCAAGTCTGAAGAATGTGAGAAGGTACATATTCATCTTCACTGGTAGGGCTGCTTAGCACAGCTCAAACAGGGCGCATGGCTACAGGAATTATCTCCTAAAAATGTGTTTATTTAGTGAGGTTATATTTAGACCTATCCTCTCTTAAAGGGCTTCTTGCAAACTGTCCTCCTCCTTGCTGATGACAGTGGTCAGCAAATGGTCCAACTTTCAAACCTACTGGAAAACCTGAATAAACTCAAGTTTCAAGAAGTCACCATTGCTCTCCTTCTTGTTTTTTTATTTTTGAGCTGCTGAGGAATGAAGAATATTCTCAGCTGAAGGGCTGACAAACAAACAAGGCCTTGCAGCTGGTGGTGGCCCTGGTAGCCAGCCTGGTGTAGCAGTCTGCCACGCAGATGAAGAGGAGGGTGGTCTAATCATAGACGAGTTAAAGGCCAGCACAGTGACATCTATGACTGGCTCCAGCCTCAAGCTTGTTAGGGGGGAGGAGATGCTGCTGTTATTGTTGATCCCAATTAGGACAAATCTCTTTCTTGGCAGTAAGCAGTGGAGGGTGCCTACAGAGAAATCCAGCTGCTGGAATGCCACCAAGTATCTGGTGGAGAACCTGCATTCCAGATGTGTAACGCTGTGCCCTCCATCTGCTGAGCACTCTGTGTGCTGGTACAGGCTCAGGAAAGGATACAGAAAGTTGTGGTTTTCCCACTGATAATTACACATCTCAGCATTTTAAACCTACAGGCAAAACGCAAAACAGTCCTGAATTCCTCTGGATTCAGTCCATTAATAAAATTCCTCTCACAAGGAAAGGATGGTTATGCATTCTCTAGGCAGCAGTGAATCAGGAATAAATCAATGGGGTTACACCATCCAGGAGCAGTGGGGTACATTAAGTCAGGCCTTGTTTTGAGGACCAACATGATTCTGATGTCACAATGTTCTGCTTGCAAGATTTTATGTCCTTTAGACAGAAAGTTCCCTGTTTTTCCTGTGCAGTTTTCCCTAGTTCAGTTAAATGGAAGGCAAACGAAAGGAAGAACAAAGGAAAACCCCAACATGGCAACTGAGGCCAAATAAAAGCAGATTATGGAGACTAAAATCACAGCTTTTTACTTTGGGAGGCCCAGGTCTCCTTTGTTGTGTCTGGAGCTCTGAATACAAGAGATGCAGGGAGCAGTCCCTGTGCCCAGAGCGAACCCGCACAGACTGGTGTATGGTAAGCTCTTGCTGGAGAAGAGTTGTGTTCCTGTTTCATAGCATTTTGGACTGGGTTTCATATGGCCCCTGTGGGTCCTGGAGGATCCTACAGAATGAGTATTTGAGTGTTTTCCCTGGTGTCAAGTCCCTGAAGCACAGGGGTGCTGCATTCCAGCTCTCACATATGTTGCTGTTACAGCATGAAACTGTAGAGAGGTGCGCAGGGCTGTGGCAGAAGAGCACGTGGCAGTGCCTGAGGGTGTAAAGCCTGCTGGGGTGGCATTGCAGAGCTGCTGAGGTACTCAAACCACATAATTTATGTCTTGCTTTGGGAGCAGTGTGATGTTGCTAGCTTGGGCCTGGACATGGTACTGGAGGGAGCTACTTGGAGGAGCCTGGATATAATCAGGGAGTAAAATGACAATTATATGCTGTGGATGCTCATGGTTCCAGTGTTTGAACTCACTTCTAGAACCTCTTTTGTTTATCTGAGTAAAGACATGCCTAGAGGTGGTACAAAAGGGGGTTTCTGCTCTAGAACTTCCTCCTTGACCTGTAATCTGTGCAGCATGGCAGCATGCTGTTCCCAGGGAGCTCTTTTCCTCACATGGTTTCTCAGAAAAGGACCTTTTTGTACCTTCCCAGCGTCTGAATGGAGCCCAGGTATAACAGTGTTTACCATGTTTTTTGCACATTTCGTTATGAAGCATAAGAGCAGGATATAAAGCCTTATTCATGTGGGAGCTCACTTTAGTCTCATCTCTGGGCTGTTTTTTATCTCTCTTGTTTCTCCGTGGTTGCTCTGGCTGCAGTGCTGCCATTTTGAGAGACACTGGGTGATGTCATTAAAGGAAATCCCATAATGGTTGTTAATCTTGGATGCCAAACACCGGCTTTGTCCTTTAACTTTTCCTTTGACACGTTGAAACTGGTCACTACATGACTACCTAGGAAAAGGATGGTGTTTTTCAGGGAACAGGGATGGATTTAGCGCGAGCTGCTTAGGAAACTATGGCTGTCATAAGCTTTAGTGAAATCTAAAGGAAAATTGCCATGATTCATCCACAGTTGTTAATATGACAAAGCCCAGATCCACACAAAGGAACACCTGGCCTGCTAGTGAACACATCTCTGGAGAGCAGCATTTGCCCACATGTTTGTTGCTCTAGCAACAAGCCTGAATGTGGATCACTACTTTTTGAAACACCATAAGAAAGAATGGATTCCACTATGGGAAATTTTCTGTCATAAAGAAAATTATATTTGCTCTACAAACACTGAGTTCTCCCACTTTGTAAGGACTGACTGCCACTCTCTGAATCACTAAAAAACACAGAGGCCCATTTCTTGACTCTTGAGAATCTAAAAATGTGCCAAAACACACATGGATTTCATATTTTCCAGTAGCTACAAATCAGACCCTTTTCTCTCAAGAAGATCCCAGTTTAGAACAGTCTCCTAGGTCACTTAACAAGCTCAACGTGAACCAACTTTAGAAAGTAAAACAATTTCCTTATAGGGTGAATTTTACCCCTCTGCTCAAAGCTTTTTCATCACCTTTCCTTCCCGGATAGGTTTCAGATGATGACTTGCACTCTTTCCTCTGCTCTCTTGCAAAATGCCCCTGTAGATGAACAAGTGTGAGTCTTAATGTGGTGATACATCACTAGCTTTGATTTTAGTTGCTCTGGGTCCCACTCCTCCAACTTTAAAAAGCTTGTAGATGCACATATCTATATATTTATACATATACACATAAAGCAGGGCTGAGAGGAGCTTGGGTGCCCTGTGAAACACCTGTGTTACAAGATGTTTCATAATCTATTCTAATGTTCTTCTGTTTCTGCTGCCTGGGTTCCTACTTTGTAGACAGACCAGCTTTGTTAATTTTCCCTATTTTCTCTTCTGATTCCTGGTTTTACATTTCTTCCCCTGGTAATGCTCTGCCAGTACAATAAGGATTTTTTTTTTTAAGGCTGGACAACAAGGAGGATACTTTGAATCCCAGAGGTTACTAATTTCTGTCTGAACTGAATAAATGGCTGCATATAAATGTGTTTCTTCTTCTTTCAAAAAAGGGTTTGATTTTTTTCTGCTGACCCTGGGTGAGTCTGGAGTTACCTGAAACTGTTTGTAGCTGTTCAGAAATCGCAAGCTTTCCCACCTGAATTCCTCCCCTGTCAGCTGGAGGGGGCTTTCAGGTGGGTGTTTGTTTCATTGTGCCTCAAAAGGATCCGTTCCTGTGCTGAAAGACAAGCCCAGGACAATGTTTTACAGAGCAGAAGATATTGTGAGGGACCAATTATCACATAAGTGGTTCTCACGGCTTGGGCTGGTACTGTGTGCCAGGTTGCACATTAACTTCTTTCACTGCTTTTTACCCAGTTTACTCAACATTCTCAAGTGGTGGCTTTGTCAATTGTTTCTCCTGCTGATATTTTGACAGATGATAGCCCCCTGATGCCAGCTTAGCCCAGCTAGTAAGAAATAGGCCAACATGAAACTCTAGACCAAGTGACTGCTCTCATGGTATGGAGGAGCTGTAGGGTTGGTTCTGGTTTGGAATTGTTATTAATTTCTATCTGAAAAATAGGTCTCCCAGCCCTGCTCTTGCAATACATTCTCTGTGTACTCCATTAAGAAAAAACCCAAAACATGGAGACTTTATTGTATTTTTTTTCTCTGCCACACCATGCTTAAGTATCCTCTAATGAATGTCAGGGTACACTTGGGGAATATGACTGAATCATATGAGCACAAATGTATTTAAAGATTTATAGTGTTTCATTGATTCCAAAGGAATGTATAATGACCAGGCAATTTTCAGTGCAGTTTTCCTATATAAATCTTACCAAAATTGCTGACACTGTGTTATTAACACTTGGGGCTGGTGTTGCTGCAAAGTGAAGAGATTTATGTGGAGGATAAAGCAGAGATCTTTAGAAAGTGGGGTTTTCTAATTCATCTGGCTGTTCATTAGTTTAAGAGCTTTCTGTAGTTTGTATATTGCACTGACTTCTTGGTTCTTTCTTCTTATGGTTAGAGATGCTACATAAGAAAAAGAGAATTAATTTTTTTCCTAGTAATTAGGGCTGAATTCTAACTATATTCTTTTAAGTCTTTTCCTTAGTTTAATCCTGTTAGGTACTGAATGCTTTCAGTGGTTTCAAATTAATGTAGGAGCTGAACTCAGGCAGGCCTCATTGTTGTCAGGCCTTTCTTTTCCATCCTTCAGGGACTTTTTTTTTTTGCAATGAGTGACACAGAAGAGCTGAGAAAATGATGCCTAGGACTGAAACGGTTCTTAATACATATCATATGAGTACAAATGTAAATGTGCACCACGTATTTGTTTCCCTGCAACAATTTTTTGTTTCCCTGTTATTATTAAATAGTTTTTAGACAGCAAAGGTTTTAGAAAAGAAGGTTTATCTATTACTTCTTATACTATTGTGTACATATTTTTTCAAACTTAGCCAAGAAGATTAATGTACATGAAACTAATTTTATTTTTTCTTATCTTTGCTTAATTTCTCTTTCGAAGCCGAAGGACCATTTAATGGCATACAAAAAGCTCTGCTTGCAGAAAATTTAAGGACTACCAATGAGAATGAGGAAGTTTTTGTTTAACTTCCATTTTTTTGATTGCAGAAACCAAATTATTACTGAAAGAGACCTGAGAATGTCCAGGGAGAAAGGACAGGCTTGTGATGTGGCAGTAGGAGCTTTTCTCATCCTTTTCCTTTGCATACGTTTTCATGTGTGTGTTTGTGTGTTTTGAGTTCTTCCTTACAAGGAACATTTTGCAAAGAGTTCCTGTTTACCACACATTGTCTGTTAAATCATTCAACTCAGCTGAGAATACTTTTGCCTAAAGTTAAGCATGACCTTGGAATTAAGCACATCCTAAAGTCAGGGCCTGTATCCAGAAGCATTAAGCTCCATGGACTTGATGTTTGTTGGATAAGGAGACTCTCAGAGGCTACAGAAATTTGGGGTTCCAGAGCCCGAGCTCCTCACTGAGTTCAGAGGGAGCTGAAACTGCTTTGTGCTGTTCAGGATCAGGATTTTACTGTCTCAAGAGACCTCTGCAGAAGGGCCTACTTAAGGAACTATGATTTAACTTTTATTTCTTATCATGCTGGGGTCTGGAAGAATATTTTGTGCTATCTGGTTGACTGATGGGTCTGAGAGGTCCTACTCCAGGGGGCTCATAATTCCAGCCAAGGGGAAAACATACTGGAAAAACCTCCAGCAAGGACTTAAAAAAAATCTCTTTTCTCACATATTTAGCTTGAACTAGCAATAACAGCTTCGATGCAGGGCATTTCCTGAGGATTAATGACTGTCTGGGGTCATCATCTCCTCCCAGTTAGTTATTAATCCCCAGGAAATACTCTGTGCCTTGATCATTATTGCTTAATTAGCATTGAGAATGTGGGGGGTTTAGGTTTCTTTTCATGCATCCTGTGAATTGCTGGGGTGGGGGGTTCCTTTCATTAACTTGCCCTTTTCAGCCTGGATGGGAGCACGGGCTTTGCTTACAGTTTGCAGGTTTGAGAATTTAGTCAAAGGGTTAAACCTTCCCAAGCAATGTGAGTTCCATGTGAAAGCAGCACTAACAGCTCACATCTGCAGCGCATCAAGGAGTGTCCCCCCCTCATCCCTGCTGGAAAACATCGGGTGCCACGGGGGCAGTAGCCGGAGTCTGGGAGCTGGGGATGCTGAAAAAGGGCAGGGAAGGTTGGGGGTGGAGGAGGGAGAAGAAAAGGAAAGGAGGGAAGCTCTGAGGAGTGGAGAAGTTAAGCGCTGCCAATCTCAACAAACAATTTTATCAGCCACCGAAAGATGTTCTCGTGTCATATGAAATTTTGGGAAAATTTTGGGGTCCAAGCAGTCTTCAATGAAACTCTGCCTGATTCAAATGGCCCTGACTGCAGCAAGCCAAATCAAGTTGGAAGAGAAGGGAGAATAAATTCAGACTTTATCCTGCCTTTCCCATCCCTGGATGAGAGGAAGATGATGGACAAAGTCCTTTTTGGAGCATTGTGTGGTGGGACTGAGCTCAGGAGGGCTGTTCCCACCAACCACCCCATTACTCCATCATTATTCCCCACTGCATGGGGTATTTAGGGTTATTTATGGGATTTGTGACTCCAACCACACAATTCCAGGAGTGATGGACAGAGCTTGACCCCAGGGACGCAGGCACTGCAAATCTGGGTGTCCCCAGGCATGATGTGGTTCCATCTGTTGATCTGTTTGTTATGGATGTAGCCTTGAGTATATTTTGAAAAGAAAATTGATTTTAAAAAGGAAATATCAAGTTTTCTGCACCAAACAAAGCCATAATAGGATTTTTTCAAGACTTTTTTTTAAAAAACAATTTTGTAGAACTCCAGTGGTGTGACAGTTGAGATGTGTAGTGACATTTTCCTAGCCAGATGTTCTTCAGTTCCCATTACTCTCTTCTGCTGTGGGAACCTCTCTGCAAGTCTCCTTGAAGGTCTTTTGGGTCCTGCATATTTAAGTGAATATTATAGCAATTTGGCCTTTATGTTTGGGAGCATATCAGAGGTGCAAATCAGTTTCATGCCTCACAGGAAAATCTCTTATCCTAAACAAATATCTGGCCTCACAAATATTTCTATGGCTGTGGTGAAAATATGCAAACTTTGGTCCCTAAGTGCTACTCTTTTTACTTTCCTATCTAAATATTTGTATTTTGTGGGACAATATACTTCTCTTGGTGTTGGAAAAACAACTTGTTTGAGGAAAGGGCATATTGTAAAAGGAATACCCGCTTAGCTGTTAGTTTGAAGAGTTTGTTAGTTTAAAGAGATTTGGAACAAAAATATATTTTCTTTTTATGAAGTCAACTATCGTAGTATTTATGACCTTTAAATTTTTGCCTGAAAATCCCCAGATAGATACATATAATATCAGGTACAATCAATGCAAATAATTATTTCCAGTTATTTTGAAAATAGCTTTAAAGAGGCACAGGACCCCCTGGAACTGAAATAACTCCACCTAACCCCATAGTATTTATAATTAATTCAATAGATATAAAGAGATATGACTGGTTTTGACCTTAACCCTGATCAACATTAAATCTAATCCTCATTTCAACTCTGTTCTTAAGTATGGAAAAAGGCTTTTGACAGAGTCAGTGGCCGCTATATATTTAAATTCTCCATAGCGTGTCCTGCAATGTTCTTATCCAAATCTTGTTCTTGTAACTGACCTCTGACAGCCAATGTATGGTCAATGTCAAACCATAAAAGGCATAAAAAGGGGAGAGGGAATAGAAAAAGAGTCATTATGCAGATGATATATAAATGTCCAATAATGAGACATTCCTTTGTACTTTGAAGTTCATAGCAGAGTTCGACATTGAATGGGTCTCAGGGGTTTTAAGGCTTCATCACACATATTTTTGCATGGCCTTATTCTTACCAAAGAACAAAAAGAAGAGACCTTGGTAAAGTGAGGAGGCTATAGCCCTAGATAAGATCAAAATAAAATGTATGGGAAGAAATTTCTGTGTGCTTGGGAGACAAAACAACATCATAAATATTGGGGGGTAGTAATCTGATGTAATAAGGCCAGTCTGAGTGGAAGTCTGAAACTACAGTCATCAAAACCATTTCTGCAAAAAGGAAAAGTTAAGACATCAGAGGAACTGCATCATAAGGTGAGCATGTGGTGATATCTGATGCTATGTGCACACCTGAGCCCAGGGATGTCACTGGCATTCCTGGGAAAGCCACAGCTGTTGGAAGTGTGCTGGTCCACACCTACTGGGAGCCCAGGTCTCACCGGTCCAGGGATTTTCACGGCTCTGTCTGCTGGCCTCTGGCCGTCTGAGTATCCTCTGTTTGCTTTCTCTCACCTCACAGTCTGTAAGGCTGAGTTCCCCAGAAATAATTATCTGCCTCTCACAAAAACCAGTCTACATTTCCCTGAAACTCTGAGGACAGAGAATCCCCTCTGTGATGTGTTCGAGAAGATGCAGTCCAGCAGTGCCCTGGCTTGAGCCCTGTGGTACAGGAAGGTGAACAAGTCAACAAAAATAACTGTAGGGGAAGGCAAATCTTTGAGGATTTTGCACATGGAGTGTCATGAGTAGGAGCTGTCCCTCTGCCTCTGACTTCCCCACAGCCTCGAAGTTTCCAGCACACCTGCTGGCAGCTGGGCCTGAATGTGCTCAGATGAATTAGCACAGAATTAGTCAGAGCAGGAAATTGGAACAGACTTTAGCTTCATTGCTCAATTTTTCAGAACAAGGTCTGCATCCTGATTAAAACCTAATGTGAAAACACTCTGTTAACAAATTTCCATACTTTTATCCATATTGGGTAGCTATTCTGTGTCCCAGAGTCAGTGAGATGAGATCTGACTGGAGTTTTGCAAGTCTGTAAATCAAATTGGGGAATTATCCTAGAGTTTACTGAAGAGAGTACAGACTGTAATTCCCTTCGGCCAATATGATTCCAAATTTTAAAAATACATAATAGTCAGGAAAGATGTGCTAAATTTCCATTTGTTGCAGTCTGGTTTGAAGAAGAATCTGAACTCCCATTTTTGCACCCTTGGATGGCAATGATATTAAGCTACAGGATGGAAAGGACTTTGTGAAACTGTGTACTCACCAAGGTCAGGGGAAGGCTTGCATTGCCTGGAGCGAGGGCAGTGTTTTATTCACCATCCAACATAACAGTTTATATTATTTTTAATCCACTCACCTCTGGAGAAGAGTTTCATTCCATTCTTGAGATAAGAACGTGTTGCTTTTCTCTTGCTGCCGCTCCGCTCACCTCGCAGGGGTCTGCTCAGAAAGCTCAGTAGGAAGTGCATGGCTGTTTGATCTGCTCAGTGAAAGTCTGTAATGCAGGGAGGATGACCGACCTGAATCAGGGCTTCTGGGTTTTATGCTCTGATGGTGGCAAACCAGGTCTGCATCAAACCTGTGATATCTATTTCCTGTAACTCTTGTTCTCTGCCTTCTGTTTCCTCATCTTTCTTGTAATACAGGCATGAAATGCCACAGTGTGTGTACATTCTGTCTTAATTCACCCGTTTTAGGGAAGCACTGAATTCCTAGATCCACATTGTACATACTGGTTGAGAAAAAAGTGGATAGGAATGGTGAAGCCCTTGTTTGTCTTTGAAAATCCACCCCTGCTTATTCAATAGTGCTCAGAAACCCAGAATTGGGATTATTCTCTCTTTTGTTTTTTTTTTTTCTTTCCATTTTCTACTTATTTTGGAAGGCAAAAAAGGTATCTTTCTGATCTGTACATGGTCTGAAAACCAGATATTATCATCACTTGGTTGTAGCTCTGCTGGTACAGCATGTTTTGCTTGTTAAAGCAAAGACATGGTTGAAATTAGATCTGTGTGATACATGTCATCAACCTTTATATTTTTGAAAATAATAAACAATTTGCAAAGCGTGGCTTGGGCTTGTGGGTTGGTGCTTACAGTCACTTTAATAGAGGTTTCAGAACACTACTGGCAGTGTAGGGTCTGCATCTAAGCTGGAAAACACCTTTGAAAAATTAAGAAAGGCACATTTCATCCACAGCTTTCTTTGTTAGGAAAGATGGACTCTGTCTCGTGACAGCTGCAGTTTAAGTAAACATAAACTCTGGCCCAAATTTCATAACCATCATTTCCTCAAAGCTAGCAGCACTAAACCAAACTATAGTTTGATTTGGCTAACCCCAAAGTAGGATGTGGTTGCCAACCTCTGGAGCCACATGATCAGGTTTCAGGCAGACGCCACCAGAACTGTGCTGTTGTCTTGGTCAGGAAAGTCCTGGATGTGCGAGTCCCAACGCCACTGTTATGTTTAACAAATAAATGTAACCATAACAACAGGTACGCTCCGATTAAAGCCTGCCTGCTCCTCATCCTGCATGGGGACAGTCTGGGAGTGCCACAACACTGCTGGGCTCAGGAGGAAAAAGGTGTTAGAAAGGGAAGATTGCCAAGGGAAAAGACCAAGTCCTAAGGGGGGACCTCATTGCTCTGTACCAGCTACCTGGAAGGAGGTTGCAACGAGGTATTGGTCTCTTCTCCAGCAACAAGTGGCAGAACAAGAGGAAATAGCCTCAATTTTTTGCCATGGGATATTTAGGTTGGCTATTAGGAGATATTTCTTCACTCAAAGAATGGTCAAGCATTGGAACAGGTTGTGGTTGTGCCACCATCCCTGGAAGTCTTCAAAACCATGTGGAAGTGGCACTTGGAAATACAGTTTAGTGGTGAACATGGGACTACCCTGTTAATGATTGGGCCCAATGATCTTAGAGGTATTTTCCAACCTAAGTGATGCTATGATTCCATGATTCTCTACAGACTTCCTGCTCTGCCATGAGCACAGGTCCCTGCACAGGGCTGCCAGACATGGAGTACAAGCCCAGGACAGCTGCTGTCTGGAGGACTTTCCCAGAGCCCAGGCAGAAAGTTCCCTTTTCCAGATAGGAAGGTTGAAACACAAAAATTGTTGGCATGTGGCTGAAAGGTGCCGAGTTTCTCCCCTTTTCCTGCACATGCAGAGCATCTGTGTTCAGACCAACCTCCAGCCAGCTGATTTCCACTGGTGATGGGCAACAGCTTCAGAACAGTGCCAAGCCAAAGGCCAGATCCCTCTGGCACAAGTGGCTGCTGCTTCGTTGCTTGAGGTGGAAATAAGCCGATTTTGTCTCGCTGAGAGCAAGGCTCCTCAGGTTCTTCTGTTCTCACTTTCTCCCCACCCGCTTAGCTTTTCCTTCTCTATTGCAAACACCTCAATGAGCTGAAGGGATGAACAGATGATGGAGTCAGTGCCCCTAGTTAATGACCAGCACTATATTCACAACCTCGTTTGGTTTTGTTCCTATTCGCTGCTTCAATGGTGCCGATGAGAAGGAATTAATTTTATTGAGGACAACTCAGTGAATTAAATGAAAAACTGCTCACTTGGCTGGAAAGGCTTTGACAGACGGCACAGCAGCCGGTCAGATTTGAAAAACTTTACATCTCCTGGACGTGGGGAGAGAAGGAGGCAAGAGAAAGGAGGGGAGGGAAGGTCATTGCAGATAAGCTGCAAGGCGACTATTTCAAGGCCTCTGAAAAACAACAGAGCAAGCTGCAGTCTCTTATTTTGATTCATGGGTCTCCCCTCCCTTTTGTTCCTTGATGCACTAAATCTGTTCCTTAGCCCCCCTCATTTCAATAAACACCCAATAAGAAACTAATCGTCGTATGGTGAATTAGAGAAGAAGAAAAGATGCTCAGAAGAAATGTTATGGTCATGGAAAACTCTTCTGCATTGTAACCATCTGGTGCACCACAATTACTATGAATGGGATAATTGAGTCCCAAATAACTCCTTTTGGGTACAAATAATAGCCGTCACCCTGATTTGTATTCTTCACAACAGCATCGCCCCATCATTTCACATCACATCTGCACATTTCTTTGATTGGACACTGTGCTACCAATAAGTTACGACACTTAATTAAGCCCACATAATTCTCTTCAAATGAGCAGAAAAGTTTGTGTATAGGCCAAAAAAGAAAAGGGGCTGCAAATGAGACTTTAGTGACTCCACTTTGTATGAGGTATTGAGATTGATGGTGATCCCATGCCACCAAGGTTTTCCTTCAACACTGGAAAACTGTGAAAGCATTAGGCAGCTCAACAGCTGTGTACAATCTGAGAAAGGCC
The DNA here is from genome assembly GCA_013396995.1 of Dicaeum eximium. Lineage (NCBI taxonomy): Eukaryota > Metazoa > Chordata > Aves > Passeriformes > Dicaeidae > Dicaeum > Dicaeum eximium. Next base: position 86,706 of record VWZP01004023.1, on the reverse strand, counting down.
TGATTTCAGACAAACATTCTCCTGGAGGTGATTGAAACCCCATTGTAGCATAATCTTGCTTTTCAGAAAGTGTTACAATACATTTGATTTGATTTCTCGGGTGTCTGGCTTTCACAGCATCATTTAAATCTCTGTAAGAAACTGAGAAATTGAGTCCTTTGGAAAGCACCATTGTCTGCTCCTCAAGCGTGTTTTGCTTGGGGTCTGGGGGAAAGAATTGACAGACAACAGGCAAACGTAAGGCTCAGAGTAAATATTACAGCAAATAACACTTAGAGATCAGCTTGCTCAATGGGAAAGGATGAGGATGCAAAATCTTGAAAGAGATTTTTTTTTTCCCCTTTTTGCTGCAGATCCCTATTTACTAGCTGAAGTAGGGAAGAGCACATTCCTTCAGTTTGCATCACCGACGTGTTATCAATTCACATGGCTTATTAGCTCTTCATGAACTCTTCACACCTCGGAATGACAGGCTACACAGCCTGTCCTGGCATATAAGGCACCAGGAATGTGCTGGCGAGTCCAGTTGCTCAGGATCAAGCCCAGGAAGCCTTACTGGAATGTCAGGGTCTATGGGAAGCACAATAGTAAACAAAGAATAGGGTTACAGAGAGAGAGAAACAACTTAAAAGAAAGTGAGAGTAAACCCCTGCCCTCCTCAATGAGATTTTTTTTTTTAATCAATGTTTTCTCATTCCATCCAAGCAAATCCAGAGTGGTTTGAATACGTTTTTCAGAACAAGTGGCAAAATATCCCGTGAATGCTGCAGAGGTCACTTCACACACTCGCTCTGCCCCTCATTTGTTTATCTAAATGCTGACAAATTGCAGCATTTTAACAACATATCTCTGGTACTGAACTTCATGTGCATGGCTTGCCCTCTATCATTGAGCTGATAATGAGGCTAAGCATAAAGCCTTCATTCACTGCTATAAAGGCTTCTGACAGTGATGAATACCAAGTAGAAGAATTAGGTGGTTTATAGGAGAATATGCTATTGTGTAAAACCTCTGTGCCTTTTATCAACCCTTCTGCTCATTTTCAGTTCCTTCACGTAAGCCGTCTCCACAAGCACTTCTGTGAGCTTTCCTCTCCTTACTTTTACTTTTAATGAGGCTGTCTTCCAGCAAGTGCCAGCTAAGATGTTATGTCAGCATTTATTCCCAGTTACCCTCTCTGAAATGCCCTGGACCCCTTTCATTTCACCAAAATTTTGATAAACATTTAAAATAGCAGTGCCTGAGCTGTTTCTCCCAGCCTCGTGCGTGGCACGGAGCAGCAGCTGTCTGTCACTGGGACATCTTTCTTACAACAAAAGCAGCCTTGTCTTGGCATTTCTTTGCAAAAGCATCAACTAATATCCCTTTTAGATGGGTGTGTTTGTAGAAGAGGTGACTTCTGGGATGGTTTTTTTTAAACTGCTGGCTGCAATGAATCCGATTAACATTTCATTGTTTAGGTCTGAGCTCGCGGCTGGTTCTGGGAGCTGAGGGAAATGTGGGGAAAGGATGCTGGCAGATCCTGACAGAATATCTGATTTGACTAACTAAGGACCTCCCCCAGTGCTTTTACCCTTTGGGCCATGAAGTTTGTGCTCCTGTCTGCCCCAGTATCATCCACCAGTGAACACAACTGTGAAGCATTTTACTCTAAATAGGATCTGGCTATGCCTCAGTTTGTGCTGCAATGATTTGCACTAAGCTTCATCTGTGCCACAAGAACACAAGTGTAGAGGGATGGACACTGCCCTGGGGCAATTATTTCCTACCTTCTTCTTTTTGTTTCCTTCTGCTCAAATTGTCCATCAATAGGTGTATGGTCCTAACTCCTTCTTGCTGGCTATGCCACTTTTCTTCCCATTTCCCTTCTCTGCTTTTCCTCTGGCTCCTCTCTGCTATCAGTGTTGCCTCCTGGCTCCCTTCCTGCTTTTGGCCAGAAGCCTGCAAGGTTAATGCTGTCCCTGGGCTGGAAGAAAGGCTCGTGGAGTGGAGGCACTGACAGTTATATCTCCTTCCAGTTTTCAGAGGCAACTGGAAGCATCCCAGACATTTTCAAAGGTCCTTCAAACATGGCTGGAAGACACAGAAGTGCTCGGTGACCCATGTGCTTGCTGCCTGTCCCTTCTGCTGGTTTTTTTTTGGAAACCCCTGTTTATTAACTGCTTCAGAATTTCTTTCCCTTTCTACACCAAGAATATTCCTATCGCTTTAAAACACATCTTCCCTTTTTTAAAAAAAGTGAGGACAGAGAGGGGAATAGAATTTTATTAAATGTGCATGACACTGAGGATACAAAAACACCAGCATGGGATGAATTTACTAATCAAATGCAGACTTGGTCTTCATTGTAGTATGACACTGGAAAGGAAATATCTCTTCAAAAGGTTTATTTTAACTCCAAAGGAAAATTAAGGGAGAGAATGTCGAAATACAGAGGAGTCCAGGGGGTGGCAGGAAGGGAAGCTGGAGAATAATTGATGCAAGTAGGGAAGCAGAGCCTCATCCCAGGGCAGTGGGAATAGTGGAAGGTCCATCCTGAATACAGAGGGCTTCAATCCAATTACTGTGCCTGGAGAGGCAAAGCAATGTTTGGGGCTGGGACAAGCTCAGCCATTCTCCTACTGCTCCCACTGGAGGAATTTTGGAGGTTTTGCAGTGCAGACCCTTCAATCCTTACCCCAAATGTCACTATGGAACCCAGCATGACAGGCCACAGCTGGGGCAGGAACAGTGGTGAAAGGACCTTCTCTTTCAGGGGCTCATCTCGCCCTGCTGAGCCCCTCAGTGCTGTCTCCTTTAAACTGGACCAGGGAATCGGTCTGGGCTCATCCTTTTCCAGGTTTATTTTTCAAGCTGGATCCACTCAGTGCCATGGTTTATGGGCTGCTCCCACAAACTGCTGGCCCATCCCAGCCAGGAGGCTGCAGGCAGAGTGCAGCCCTGGGAATCAGCACGTGGGGTGGTGTGGCTGCTGGTCCCCCACGTCCTCAGCTAGAACCATAATTGCTTTTTTCACAGGCTTTGGTGGGAAGTTCCAATTCTTATTGTTCATCCTTGATCTGCCTTTCATTATGATGGCTGTTGGGTCCCCCCGTTGCTGGTAATGAGAACCAAGAAAAACATAACAATTCAAAGGGAAATGTGAAAATGCTCTCAAAATCAGACGTGTGAAACACTATAGCTAAAAGATATATGTGAAGTTCTGGTTAGAGGATGCTGGGGGAAAGGCAGCTTAGAAGTTTGTTTTTTTTCCTCTTTCCATTATTTTCCAGAAGGATGAATTCTCATTTTTGCTTCATGCAGAGTCTCTGAGCACTTTGAGCAGTATTTTTGTATGCTGTGCAGTTGAACAAAGCTATTCTCAATTTAAAACTTTATTTCTTGGAGTCTCTGTTTCTTGGACTCATGAGACATGGGATTTGGAAATGGAAACGCCTTTCACCCTGTATTTCTCTCTGTCTTCAGGCAGAAAAGCCACAGGTTTACAAGTGGGAAAATTGACACACACTACACGGGGCAAATACATGTATTCCCTTTCCTCTACGAAAGACTTTTCCAAATACTCTTACAGAAAGCACTGGGATATTCCACATGGCACATCACATTTGCCATACAAGCCTCACTCCCCCAAAATGCTCATGGGCAACTATCCTGCTCCTTTGCTCTTGACACCACTGAGTCAGTTTTCTCTGCAGCATCTTTGCACATGTTGCAAATCCTACCCCTTGAAAATGGATGTGGTGGGGGCCTGTTGGACTATGTTACATGAGAGGAAACTCTGCACACCACATTTTCAAAGGGGAGAGATGCCTTCTGAAGAGGGCAGGGGGGGTTTCTGCAGATCACAGCAGGGCAACCCTGTGTGGAAAACCAGCCATTCTTGCTGGCTTCTTATAAGCTGCCCACAGAGCACAGACAATGCCAGACACATGATGTATGGATTTTATTCCTTAAAAAAAAAGATAATAAACCCCCTTCAAACTGTAAACTAGGTTACATTTTTCAGACACTGTTTCTGCAACAAATTCTCTTCGGTCTTATTTATGAGAAACCAATGACTTTTGTAAATGTAGATGGCTGAGTCCCAAGTTCTCGAGGTTTGCTGGGAGAAAGAGCTTTCAACAAAGCTGCAGTGGCAATGGGTTGTCCCTTGCAACAATTAATCACAGGGGAAATCTGCCATGCCTCTGTCAGAGCAGGTCCCTTTTCTCAGCCGCTGCCCGCAGCGCTTGAAGGCAGCAGAGCCCATGGCAGGGTGGTGCTGGAATAACAAAACCAGGGGTGCCACAGCTCTGGCAGGGCTCCCTGCCCGCAGGAATCTCGCTCCACTGCTCCTTGTGTCCATGTGGTCTCCATCCTCACCCTCCAAGTGGGCAGAGGGTGCCAGGAGCACCGTGGGATTGAGCAACACTTTGGCTCAGTCTCGGGCCTGAGTCTGGCTCTGCCATTTGTACCAGCAGAGTCAGGCCTTATCCACGAGTGCCCTTTGCTCATTCTCTGCTGCTTCTGCTCCTTTGCAGGGAAACCCAAAAGTTTATAACACAGGCAAAGTCTCCCTCCACTCCTCCCCCTTGCTCTCGGCAACAGAGCTGTGTTGTAACGGAGAGGATTTCAAAGGGGTTTAATCAATCGGGGTGCCAAAGTGCTTCATGCGAGAGAGTTCTGTGTAATGGGAAAGCCTTTAATGAGGAGGATATGTGCAGCTTCAGGTTTCACTGCTGGATGTGCAGGAGAGCAAACCTTGGCGCTGAGCAGCATGTGACTTCACATCCCCGTGCAGCTCTTAAGGATGTTTAAACTTCAGCAGGTAGTTGGACTCGCAAAATGTTTAAAAATAAGGAGAAAAGTAGATCGTGTGTAACAGGCTGTCAGTCAGCAGAAGGACTCAGCCATGGCTTTTTAGTCTGTTTTGGTAAGGGAAGGTCAGGAAGCAGATTTGAACCACAAGCTGATTCAAAAATGTTTTATTTTTTGTAAACAACTCCATCTGGAACTAGTAAACTTTCAAAGTCTGAGCCAGCCCCTCACCACCTCCACACACCCCAGCCTGCCTGAAATGAATCCAGCAGCAACCATTGATTTCCATTGCCTTACAGAGCTGGGATATGACCACATCACCTCTGGGCCAGAAGAGAATACAATCACTCACTCTGAGTCATTACATAAGCTAAAGTATGTGATTTATTAAACCACAAAAAGTAGGTTGTACTAACTTTGAGAGTCTGACTTGAAACCACAGGAGGAGCGACATGCAGAGTTAAGGCTGGGACTCCCTCCTTAACCCATCTTGTGGTGCCTGGGCATTGTGTGTGACCTGTGAAATCACCCCTGCCTTGGAGACTCCTTGAAAGGCAGCACACTGAGGCAAGGATGGCATTTGAGCCCTTAGGCTGATTTTTCTTGCTTTTGTGGGCTTGAGTTGTGTTTTTGTGAGCAAAGTGACGATTTAATTTTCTTTTCTGGTTTGGTTGGATCCTGTTCTAGTCTTCCTAGACTTGGCCATTACCTTGGAATTCAAAAGAGCAAATATATAAAATGATAAATAATAGGAAACATTTGAGTATCTAAAATGTTTCAGTGAAATACACAGGCAACTCTCCTGAAGAGTCTGTGTTTTTCTTCTCATTTTCAGTCTCGGTGGAGCTATATGAGACACCACCTATCAGTGATTTCTTAGGGATTCCTTACTCTGTAGGTCACTGCACCAAGAGCACATGAAGTTTCCAAAGTGTAAGCAGCAAAGAGCATCTTTGGTCTTCTCTGCCTGCATGCAGAGTGTGCTCAGGTTGTTGCCCTGTTTCTCAAACTCTGTCCTGTGGGCAGAGTCTGGGGTACTGGTTCTTGTTGGAGACAGGATCAGTTCTAGGGCTTGGTGGGACCCTGCCCCAGTGTGGCTGTCCCTGTGCTGTTCAAAGTCTTTTCTGGAGAGGCTGTGTGCTCAGCAGTGCATTTGTTTAAGGTAGAGGTGGCTGCAGTTGTGGGTTTGCTTTCACAAATGTTGGTGCAATCCAAGCAATACAAGGGTGTCACTGAGTGCTGCGATTGTTGGGTTCTGGTCCACGTTGGTGAGCATGAGACAGGAGTTACAGACACTCACTGTTTCACAGTCCTGCTATCCCACTGAGATTAGCGCACTTGCACGAGGAAAACATCAAGGATTTCTGTGCCTTAGAGCACAAAATCCTCCTGGGGGTTAGGTGATGACCCAAGGGATGGGAATGCCTGGTGTATGATGTTGGCATGGAAGTGATTCAGACAATGCAGAGCATCATGTCAAACCTGAGCAGAGCAGGGCTGCATTCCCACTCCCCCATGAGCCTGAGGCCCCAGTTCAGAGCAGTTTTGTAGTAGCTGCTGGGTTTGGCTTCTCCTGCTGAATATGAGGCTCTGAATAAGCAGCAGATAGGATACTTAGGGCTGGAGTAGGATTTGAGTGGACATAAGAGCTGTTTAACCCACCCCTGTTACTCACGTTTGGTTGTGCTATATGGGACAGCTCTGGATGAAAAGGCAGCATCCTCAGCCAGGCAGCACTGACTGTGCTTCAAGGAAAGGAATTACCCAGGACTCTGCCTGCATTAGACATGTTTTGGAGGTTAATCATCATGCAGTTTGTCCTGGCACAACTGAACAGCGTGTCCTGGAGACTTTCTGAAATGGTCCCCATTGATGTACAGGGTTTGAAACCACCATTTCCATTAGACCAGTTTTCAGTAAGTCTGAGCTCATCACGCCCTGGGAGTAGAAGTGGTGGATACAGCCCTGGTGCCAAAGGGAGACTCATGTTAGAAAATTTCTCCTTTTGTGAGCAAAATGCCTGTGAGCTCATCTTTGTGAGTGACAGCGACACAGCAGACAAGTCAGAGTTCATCCAATCCTTCCTTCACCTGATTCCTTGGTCCCAACATCCTACCACCTTCACGTCCCTAAATAAGAAAAGAGAAACATCTTGTATTTTGCTGGGATGCATATATTTATGTATGTGTGTGTGTGTTTTGCTTGGGACTTTTTTCTTATTTTACAAACCAAAACACCCGAACTACATTTTTAAATTACAATAATTACAATGGTTACAATTGATTACAAGATGGTTACAAATGATTACAAGAAATACATTACCATAACCAGACCAGCCCCAGTTGCTGCAGCATCTTCTATTTTCATGGGCTCTGCAAAATATGAAAAGAGAACAGTGCCAAAATTTAAAATGTAGGTGGCAACCTTACTCTCAGCTTGTCCATAAATAAACCCTCTGTAATCCCTTCTCCTTCATTCCCCTTTATTACAGACACGTGGCATTCCAAACTCCACCCCACCTGCCATCTTCTAGGAACAGCACGCTGCTCAGGGCTCCCAGTCAGTTTGAATTAATGGGAACACCGGAAGAGCCACACTAATGTGCCAAAGGGAATATGGTACAGCCAAGGAAGGGACCAGCAGTGTGCACAGGATGATCAAGCAATGGGCAAGTCATTAGGAACTCTAAAATTCCAGTGTGTGGGTGTGAAAATATAGCCAAGTAGGTCTCTTTTCATGTGGTCTGCTTTCTGGGGAAAACGCTTGGGAGGTGTTTGCAGGGCACCATTGGAATCACTCTGACCCAGGGCTCTGGTCTCAAGAGTGGCAGATAAAAGAAAGCACAAAGCAGAAAGAAATTAAATAGCAAACCACCAAACCTCCTGACAGCTCAAGCTCCTCCACCCTTCCTGGCCGCTGCAGGCACAGGACCCTGACTCTCTAAGTGTGACATTTTGGAAAAGGCTGAGGGTGGGGCAGAGCAGGCTCCTACTGCAGGCTCCTTCCACCAAATGGAAGAAACCAAATGTGTTGGGTGTGATCAGGCACCCTGTGGCATGGCAGGGTGAGTGTCCCATTCCTGAAGTCCTGGACAAATACTCGCTGTGGGCTGACACTGTGTGTCAGGAATAAACCTCTCCATGGCCATGCTGTCACTGCATGGCTTCTGTGAGCTGGGGCAGGAGCTTTCTTTTAGGACTAGGTTGAGCTCCAAAAAGTGTCTGCTGCAGAGAGAGGGCTGGCCAAAGGGTTTGGGGGACACATTTTCCAGTTTCCAGCAGGCAGAAGTGATTCCTGGTCTCTGGAGGGTGATCTTGTCACATCCATCTGGACCTTTCCCTCCCTCATGCCCAGCCCCTTTTATCAGGAGGTCCTAAGTGTCACCTGAGCCCTTTGGATAAACAAGGTTGTATTGTACATTGATTATTCTCATGAAAGAGCACAACAGCTCTTTTGAAGTCATTACAACCTCCTGTCTGAGGGCTCCTGGGCAGAGCACAGGGCCTGACTCCTGCTCTCCCTGGCACAGGTTTGCTGCTGCTGGGAGAGCTCTCTGTGTTTCCCTCAGCACAAGAGCACTGCTGGAATAAAGCTCTCAGTTTGTTTACTGTGCTGAGCCCCTGTCTGAAGTCTGTTCTATTAATTGTGCAGAGTCTTCAGTTAGTAAAATGAGTTGTAAAATTATTCTTGGAAAAGGAGTCGCTGCACATGGGAAGCAGTTGCTTTCACACACAGAAGTGCTTAATAGTTGTTAATATTCTCCCCCCATGTACTCCAGAGCAGTAGTTTGTGTTTAGGATTTACAACAAAAAGCTTTTGCAGGATTTATTAGTCTTTAAAAGACATAATTTGCTGCTACTTAGTGTATTTATTTGTGTACTTACAGCAAAGAAATGAGAAAAATCCCCACCTCTCCCTTTCTCTCCCCTTGGCTGAGGCCCAGTATGCCAAATCTCATCCGGCACAGAGGTTTTCTATAAATGGGTAATAATAAAGCCCTGAAAATAGGTTTGGTATTTTAATGGAAATGCTGACTTGACCTCAGCTGTAGAGAGCCACGAAAGGTGCTGCTGTAATAAAGGAATGACTTCATCAGGAAATCAGGAAATCCTCATTCAAACCTCCAAATATATAAATATCACCATTTATTCCATTGTGAATCAAATGATGCCATGTCCTGTAATTAAGGATGCTGGCAGCCAAGTTGTATCATACACTTATTTCCATCACAGTACATTAATGGCTCAGCAACTTTGCCTTCTGGGTCACCTGCTCTGGCAAATGTCCTTGGAGCTTTGTTTCACAGCTTATTTGGTGGTGACAGAGTCTTTATTTATTCCCTACCTGAGGGGCAGGGATTGCACTAATTGCCTCAGGCCAAGTGCTCCAGAAGGTTTTATGTGCCACAGGGCAGCCACAGAACAATAAAAGAAAGTGATGGAGCAGCTGAATGAGTTCCTCATGTGCTGATGGCAGGTGAAACCTTGCCTCACCTACAACAGGCCTAGGTGGGAAAAAGTCCTCAAAAATTGGCTGTAGTGGCACCTGCTTTAAATAACTTTTTAAACAACAGCTGTAAGAGTATTAGTCAGTGGAACATGGCAAACTGCTCCAGCAAGATCCCAGTAACATCAGTTAATCCAAAGACATCCCAGAAAAGCAAATTCAGACTTAAAAGAGCTGCCCTTGAGTCTGACGAAGGCTAATCCCAAACAAGCTGAGAAATCTTCCCACAGATTTACTGGACAAGTGAGCAGTCACTGAATGACTGTGTGAATTCAACAAACTGTGCACAAATACCTGGGATCCCTGTGTCATGATGTTTTCCACTCAAATCTGTAAGGCCAAATCTTGACCTCACTGGGACTGTTACTGCTACTCAGAGCAACATCAATAGTCTTACTTCTTTCTCCTTTGATTTCTGGATTTTAGCCTTGTATTTCCTTCCCAAGGGCCTAAACACAAACCACTGCCTGGATGACTCATCAGCAAACATGCTAAAGGAGATGCCTTGATGCGGGAGAGAACAAACTTCTTTTAAAAGTTGGTTAATAGAAGAGATTTTTCCAAGGCTCCATACAAGTCCTGGTTCTGTTTTCTCATCTTTTTTTTTTTTTTCCTTCTCCAGTATCAAGGGAAAGGCCAATGTCTGTTCATCACTTGGATTCATCACTTGGATTAGCATTACACCCTGAGATCATGAGGAGTGGTGGACAAATAAACCTCTGAGGCAACAGAGAAAACTGCATGTGCTCCTACTCTCCTGTTGAGGTTGTGACGAGCAATGGGATTTGACATTTTTCCTGCATAGAAAACAAGCAGCCTGTGAGCTCCAAGAAGAGCCTTTCCAATGACCCTGGAGTAAATAGGCCTTGTGTGGGTGGCACTATCAGAGTGGAGAACTGAGTTTAAGGAACTCCCAGATCCACATCTTAGTTCCAAGGCTTTGAATAACCTCAGTTATGAGGCTCCAGTTCCACATGCCACTGGTGCACACCTCAGCACAGGTTTTATGGGGGTTTCTCTTTGGTTCCATCAGCTGAATCCTTCCTGCCCCAACCTGTGGCTGAATCCCTTCTTGCCAGTGTTAGTTATACCTCCAGTCCCTATTACTGCACAGTGCCTGCTGAAGTCCTCCCTCTATCCTTGTCTCCTCCTGGCCTACCTTCCTGTGGGGGAATTCCAAAGGCAACACCTTTGTGGAGGGCTTTGCAATGCCCTAGAGGAAGAGGATATGTTGGGATTTGTCCTGTTCAGTACTTTGCAGGTGGATGTGAGAGGATGTGCTATGTGTGGACATTTTGGAACTGTTCAAAGTCTCCCAAGGGCCTTGAGTGGGACCATTTTGCTGTGGAACTGCATTTGCCTTGGTGACAGGATGCTGGGAAGGGGATGCAGTTGATTCCTACAGTTATCGTTTAACCACCTGGCCAGAGCCAGCTCCCCAAACTGGGGATGGGTTGTGTTGTGGAACTGGCCGTCACTTGTGGGTGGGTGCTGCCACCACACAGGTCTGAGATGTGGATTCTGCCAGCAGAACACACAGGGCAGCCTTTTCCCATGTCAGGTTTCTTTACTACTGCACAAATTATTTTCAAAGTCTTTCTTTAGAAATCACTGAATTTGTAATTTTACAATTCTCTTTTCGTGTGAAGAAAAATTTGGAAGGATTTTTGTATTTCCAGGAGAGTGATGGTGTTTTTGCAAGTGGCTTGTTAGGTTTATTTCTTTCCAGTGCTGATATTTCTGTTGGTAATTCTGTGACTAGAAAATGAACATGACAGAGTTGCCCATATTGTTTTGGGGCTAAACTGAATGGATAGCCTGCAGTGATGCATTGGATATTAGATAAAGCCTCTGAAACATTTTTTGTAACACTCAGACAGTATTTAATTTACTAAAGAATTTATTCTGCTCCACTCTTCTCATTCAGTTTTACATACTGCTGAAAATTAAATTAATTTATTGCTGAACTGAGGTGCTGGGCTGGCAGAGAAAACTGAATTGCTTTCTGAGCTAAATCACAGCAGGGTGAAACTGGTGTGGAAGGAAGAGAGCAAGATATGTCAGATGTTGATTTTGTCTGCCATAGAATAAAATGGATTATTCAAATGACTCCTAAGAAGAACAAAGGTTATTTAATTTTCAGATGTAAAATGGTATGAGCATTGCAAAAAGTCACCTGCAAAGCATGTGAAGTGGTTTGTGTGTGGGGGGGTCTGGGTCAGCTTTGATGTGCAATGTGGGCTCCTCTCTCTCCAGCAAAATTTATAGAGATTTTCTTTTTCTTTTAAAATTTCTTATGGAATATTTAGAGCCAGAGAAAAAAAAAGAGATGAGCACTAGGATTTGTCTTCTGACATAAGTAACAGGATGACACTGGTTCATCCCAGCCAGCAATCTGGCGCTCCCTAAGCAGGCAAGTAATGTGTAAATATCAGTATTATGTTGGAATTTCTACATCACTGCCTTTTGCAATGACTGCTTCTTGTCTGTGTTCTCAGTAGTCAATATTTCAAATTAACTGTGTGTAAATATTTCTTGAAAGCAAATGTCAAAATCACAGGCAGCAGTGGTTTTTGTGGACAACATTGTAAATTTACATTTGCAGGAAGCTGGAAACGCTCAGACACTCCTCCAGTCACAGCACAGGGATTTATTTTTTCTTAGTGAAAGCAAAATGCAAATTCAGATTTTATCACTGGGAATTTTCTGTGCTGTTTTTGCTGCAATCTTTCTATTCGTCATGTGCCTTGATTCTGAGTATTTACCAAATCCAATATTTTACTGCAAGTACCTCTTTGAGCAAAGAATGGGAGTCCATAAAATGATCCTTTATTCTTCTTACACTGAGCTGATGATCAAGATACTTTAATCTGCCTTTGCCATTTGGTATGTTTCCCACACTTGACCCTATCTTCAAATCATAAAACAATCTCTTTGCAGATGTATCATCTCTTACACCAAAAAAAAAAAAAAAAAAAAAAAAAAAGAAAAATTAAAAAAAAAAAAAGGAAAAAGAAAAGGTAGTGGTTTATAGAGCTTCCTATCTAAAACTGTTAAGGAGAACTTTAATAAGCTCTAGTAAATCTGGTTGAATGGGAAATCTTCTATGAACATTGAACCAAATAAAACCTGCTCGCCAAATTCCTAACTGATGCAAATCAGAAGTCTCTGGAGTAGTGTTGCTTTACAACAGCTAATATCTATCCCTGTGCATTCACTTTAATTCCTTCTGTGACTCGTGTAATTTAATATCTGTGAATGTTTAAGTAAATGAATTTTTGTCCAAAAGGAAGTTTGCCAAGAAGTTAAAATCACACAGCCATTTTCAAGTATCTTTTAATGAGAAATTGGTGCAGCTGTCTTGAAATCACTTTGATTTTCATTTTTTTCTTATTGCTTCAGCCTCCAATCAGAGGGCGCACAAATTATGTGACTTAGTGAAAAATTTTACAAGATACTCAAGGGAAAGTCACATTTGAAAGACAATTATGGCCAAAACATTGTCAGCTGCTGTCCTCTAGATGGATGGATAGTAGATGTGAAAGTTTCTATTGCTGGATAATCTGCAAAGATATAGGTATAATTTGTGGATGGATAAAAGGAAGGGTAAAGGACTCTGGTGATGCACTGTGATAGGGAGGTCCCAGGCTGGCTTTCTCCTTAGGCTGAGCTCCAGAGGTGTTTCAGCAGGGTGAATCTTGGTCACCGCAAGGGATGGGCTCAGTGTGAGCCCAGAGAGGCCCATGTGGGACCTTCACTGCACCCTTGGATCTGTGAGGATTGCTGGGAGTTACTCAGGCAGTAATTCAGGCTCTGCTGCCCGGCTGCACACTGAGCTCAGGGAAAGGTGTCCTTTAAATTCCGCCCAGGGACGGGGCAGGAGCTCCCTTCCTGCACCACTCCGAATTCCAGCTCCTCTGCTCGGTCCAGCTCGAGCTGGGATACACCAAAGTGTCACACTAAAGGACTTTTCACAGTCAAAAGGGAAGAACCAAAGGGATTATCCCTCAAACAGTAGCGATAATGATGGAAACACTTGCCGTGGAAGTGAATAAACGAGTTTCTGCTCCAAAATGAAAACTTGGGATGGATGCGAGTCCGGGTGGCGAAAGGAAAAGCGCAGAGCAGCGCTCCTTGTGCCCATGTCCTCGGTGCCAGGCTGCCCCGAGCCCCAGCACACTCGTGTGCACAGTGACATCTAGTGACAAACGCGATGTCGCCGGGGAGCCGCGGGACACTGCCCGGCACAGGCAGCTGCCAGCTGCAGGGACAGCTACAGCACACATATTCGGGGTTTTGTCGCCTCTCTGACAATCGTGTGTGGTGCTTTTCCCTAAAGGAACAGAAATTCCTACCTTGCCAGGTGAGTGTTTAACCCCCCAGCACCTGGCTACAACATAGCACCAAGTTCACAGTCTTATCTTGGCAAAAGGGAGTTTTTATTCCCTGTACAATTTGTGGCAGGACTTCTTGGACTTTTTGTTTTATTTCTCCCAAAATACTTCTAATGTTACTTCACCTCTGGCAGGTAGATAAATGGCCACAGAGAATGAGTTTTTTGTCAGAGTTATTATGCAACTAAAAGGATCTATTTCCAAAAGTAAGTTGAAGAGGAAACTCTTTTAATAGTTCTTTTAAAAAAATTCAATGCTTTTTAAGTATGAAAGTTAGAAAAGAAAACCACAAACAACTCAACCCCATGCTTTTCATAAATATATTCTTTGCTTCCCTAATTGTGGCTGGGTTACCTCTGTATTTTGGAATGGATACCTCTCTGCTTCAGACTTGTCAAATAAATGGCATTTTATTTAGGCCTGAGTAGGTGCTTTTTGCTTGGTTACTATTTTCACCAAGCAAACACCTCATATTCCATAAAGGCTTCCCAACTGAGCCAGTTCATTTAGAGCCAGAGGGATGTCACTGACCCTGGGAATGTGTGGAGGAAAGGACATGTAAAGAAATAACCCAAAGCACAGAAAATTCAGTGGGATCAGTCATGTGGGCATTTATTTTTTCTGTGGAGCCACCCCAAGTTTTCATGGCAGCCTGACTGAGCCCAGAGTTTTTCCCTTTCAAGATACAGAGGGGTGGTTTTCAAACCTTATTTCTCAAATGCCAACTCTGAGATACAAAGCTTCCAAGCCTCCACCCATTCAAATCAGAGGTCTCCTATTGTCTCAAAAGTGAAAGTCTGGATAATTTTAACTTAGAGTGAAAATTCACTGGCTTGTGTAAACAATGGAAAGTAGAGGCCCCCAGAATAAAATTGCTTGAGAGCATGCTTTATTTTAGGTCTAAATGTAGTTCCTTTGGGTTGAACAGGATCATTTAGCTGTTTAAAGCAAAGTACATGGTCCAGATGCAAGTGAGGCACATGGTTTACCTTCATCAGAGCCATAAGTCCCTAAACCAGCATGGTTAGGGCACTTACTGACCAGTGTCATTCGTTTTGCCAGCACTGAAGGAGTTCATGAACACAGAGCAGGCTTCTAAAACTCAGTTTAGAGAGTCACACATGTTTTATTAATTTTTCCTGAAGGCACAAATTAAGAAGGATGTGTTTTTCTCTGTAAGCACTTGAAGTGTTGTCTAAATTCTTGGCTCTACATGATTGATTTTATTAAAATCAAGTAAAATGCAGCTTAGCAAAATTGTTTCTTAATTATTAAAGCAATTAGAGGGATCTAAGAAAGATCTTATTCCCACTAGGCTAAGCCTGCATATAAAGCCTCCCTTTCAGTTTCCTATTTCAGTTGTTCCACATGCTTATAAGACACCTACTAATCACCATCTAAGCCCAGGCAAACACAAAAAGGATGAAGTGCTATCAGAAAAAAATATTGAAACACCAGCAGCCTATAGTTAAGCCAGTGGTACGTTCCTGCAGTCTCTTAGGACTAATAGAAATACAGAAAAGGCTTTTCTTCCACCCACTCAGGAGATCTGGAGAGGGAATGGATCCAGTTGAAAGCTGCCCAGTAAAACCAGCAAAGATAATTTTTATCCTGATTGCTTTCCTGGCCGTACCAGGGTGGTGCAGGAGATAGGCAGGAGAGCCAAAGTCCAGCTGGGAGATACAATCTCTCCTTCCAGTGGCTGCTTGTTCTCTTCTTGGCTAAAAGCATCCCACTGCAAGGATTTACCCAAGTTCAGCTCTTCTTTTGACAGTCCCAACTCTGTCTCAGGTGTTAACCTTGTAGGGTTTACTGGGAAATCCTGCTGCCCACCTCCACCTCTGCCAAGAAATATCTGCTGATCTGCTTTGTGCTTTTTTGAGGGGTGTTTTCTGACACCCAAAGCATGTAATCAAATGTGTGCTTTCATCACCCGTGGATTTGGCACCTCTCCTCAGTAAGTGCATCCCACACACCTGCTCTGCCACAGAAGCACTTGGCCAGACACAGTGGGGCTGTGGAATAGCTGCAGTTGTGATAAAGCCCCCAAAGGGTCCTATAAAACTAATGGGGTCAAGAGAGTTTCACCCTGCACAGGTCCCACCATTCCCAGTGTTGTCATTTGTCTCTGTTTAAATCTTGTGCTGAGACTTGGTAGCAGTTGCTGCAGTTCAATCACTGAGCTGTACCTGTGATTAATAATTGCTGCAATATAAGATGTGTAAAGTTTTACCACTATGTCCTAGAGGGCTTGTAACAAGAATGACCAGTTTAAAGCCAAAGCCAGGAATGTGGTAATGAGTGTGTATAATAGAAATGTTAATTAAAACACTCCTAGGAAAGAGAAGGGAGGCGAGCGTTCCCATGTTATCATGTGATATCCCTGTGCCCATTCACAGAAAAAAGGAGAGCCGGGGAAGCAGGAAAAAAGAGGTGGTTGTACTTCAGCTACAGCCAGGAGCTCTGGGCAGGTTTAAAATCCATCTTTAATGATCCCAGCCTGATGAGCTCCCAGTGTGGCACTACAGATAGGTCTGAGACACATCACACTGAGAACACCCTGGGAAAGCCAGCCCCAAGTCACTGGGAGGGAGCAATTAGCCCGACTCACAGGCTGAGATGCCAGAGCAGCTAAAGAGGATTGTGATTGCTAAGGATTAAATAATGCATGTGGTTCTCCTCTAACTTGGTCCTGTTATTGCAGGTCTGTGCTTTCTAAATCACTACTATTTATATACCTGAGACTTTTCTAGTGAAAGCAGTGACTGTGAGTGCCCTGGCAGACACAGGGCCCTGTGTCCCTTTTGGCCTTGGTGACCACGTTGTGCTCGTGGGACACAACACCCTGACACATTTCTCAAAAGTATATTAGGTGCACCTCCCTGAGCTGCACTGGTCAGCTTAGGAGTTCATGTGTAAGGATCACTGGGAAGGCTGTGGCAGCCTGGTGTTCATCAGGAAAGCCCTGTGTATTGCAGAAGTGCCCTAAGCCCAGGGAGCCTGGAGGAGCTTGTAAATGCTGCCATCATTTTCCTACTGCAGCATGACCCTGGCAGGAGACTCTGGGGAAAGGAAAAAGATGACTCCACGCACTAAAGAAGGCCAGAATCCATCACCAAAATTCTTAATAACCTATAGAGGTGCAAGGTACCTCCCAAGACAGAAAAGCACAAGTCTTCTGTTTGGCTGAAGAGATCACCTCTGAACTTCAGTTGCCAGAATTCAAAGAATTCCAGGCCTTTGCAAACATACTTGCTTCTCAGATTGAAGACTTGCCCGCATCAGAGAGTGGAGATGCTTGGAAAATCACTGAAGTTGATGTTTAATTTTAGATCTGTTTTGAATTTTTCTTCATTTTGTTATTTTTTCTTTTAGTACTTATTAAATTTTTAATATTTTTTCTGGTGGAAAATCAGTTCCTATAACCATATTTAATAGAAATGTTTTTATGTATGTGAGCTCTAGGATACTTCAGCTTAGCATTGGTACAGTTTATTCAAATCTAATTTAAATCCCAACCCAAACCTACTTGAGGCAAAATAGACTTAGACTTGCAATCCAGCAGCCATCTATGTCACATGTGTTTCCTCCTTCACACAACAGACACCGATTTCACAAAATTCTGAAACAGGACTTAATTTAACATATGTGTTAATAACCACTTGCAGTTGATTTCAGTATACACTCAAAGTTACCTGTGTAGTTAAATGCTTGGCTGAATCATGACCTGTATAAATGATCCATTTAATTAATCTCCAGCCAAAAGAGCTCTGAAGTTTTCTGTGGTTGCTTTCAGTTGTGTCTGAAATAACTGTTGGGAATCCAAGCCTTGCAGAGAATTGTCTGAGCCAGTTCATAGCTACTTATCTCCTGCCTCTCCCTGTAACATCTGGATCAGTTTCTCATAATATCATCCTAAATGATGGTGAGAAACCCAAAGAATAAATTAAGGGGAAGTTATAGAAGTTTCCTGGGCTGTAGCTCGCTGCCAGATGGTGACTCATGTTGGTGAGAGACAACAACAACAACAGTGATTATGGATTCATCCCAAGCCAGAAATTAAAATCTCTGCAACTAGGTTTGCATTCACAGATGAGCTTTTGCTAAATGATTTGGAGCATAAGGTGCACTACTCAAAAGGAAGAGCAGAAAGTATTCCAGAATTCCTCCTCGAGAAGATGAGCGTTTCAGGGGACTTGAAATGCATTTCTCCTGCACCCCAAAATATCATAATGGTATGTAAGACTTAGAGCTCAGGTTGTTCTTCCCTTTCCCCTTGTAAACCAGTAGTTCAGAGAAACCTGACACATTTCCCAGGATAAATATTGTTCATCTTGGGGAATAAAACTTCCACTGTGTCTGCTTATATGTTAGAGCATATGCACTTGAGGAAAGTGTCATAACCTAAATCCCACAGATATAAAGATACTTGAAACAGGTTTATATCAAATCAGTCTTAATTAATTTCTATTCTCTGCCTTGAAAACACTTAATTTCCCAGTATAACAGCTCCATTTAGCTGAAGCACAGGTGAGATTGTTTCAGTGTTCAGTACTTGATTTTATAGTATTGCTGTAAAAGATATATTTTATGTTTCATGTTCTTCAAAAATACATGATTTATATTTAGAGTTTTGGTATAAAATGGTGAGCCCTTGCCACCTTTGCATCTCATTTTAGCAGTGGCTGACAGGACCACTGGATTTCCTTTCCAGTCAGGTTGCTGGTGCTGTTTAGGAGTCAGAGGCTGCACAAGAGAAAGGTGCAGTGGGGCTGGGTTGTTGCTCTGCTTTCACAAGTTCCTTCTTGAAAATGAGGAAATTGCATTACATTAAAATTTCATCCTGGTTTTTGGCAGAGGCCAACGCTCCAGATAATCACAGGAATACAGGGAACAGGCAAGCTGGGGCCTGTAACACAGGGGGGTTTCCTCTTAATTTCCCAGTCTGCTGGTCTTGCAGTAATTGCACGCTGATTAATCTAAAGGGAGGAGAATGTATGTGTGCCTTCTTTCTCTAACTACTAAACCTTGCCCAGAGGTCTTAATTAGGCCTTCATCTTGTCTTGAAGATTTGGGATTTAACTTTATGGCGTTCTTCCCTTAAAACTTGTTTTGTTAATTTAGTGGTTTCTTTCAGCTTATCACAATTTTTGCAGTATTTTGGCTTTATTTGCTCTTCATGGGCGTGTGTTTATAGCAATGCACTGTGGGCCAGGTCATGGTTCAGCTTAAGTCTGTGCTAGATTTGACTCAAAGAGCAACATTTTAGCTCAGTTTTAGAAGGAAAAAGTGATTCAGAACAAAATCAGTTCACATCATTCCACTTCATTCCTATATCGTTAACATTGTCTCTACATGTCTCAGTGGCACAAGTTGTGGATTATTATATTTATTCCATCTGAGAAAGGACAACAAAGCAATCTGAGCCAAGAAGCATGTTAGTGAGGAAGTAGTAAAAAAAAAAAATTAAGTAAAAATCTTTCAGGGTTTTTTGCTGTCGTGTCAGTACAGTTGCACTTGTTCAGAGATTTGTGCTGTCCTGCTTCTTCAGGAAACTGAAGAAGATACCAAAGGAGGGAAATAATTGAGGAAAAGAGAAGATACCAATGGAAATGAAATGTTGCTAAGATAAAGATAACTGACTTTGCTTTTATGTTTTTTTTTGAAACAGCAGAACTTAGTGAGCTACATAAAAATAGAAGAATATAAGTTTGCTTTGCTTTTTTCAAAAGTTTGAACTGAGTGCATTTCAATTTTACTTTATAACTATTTTTCAGTCCATTTCCTCTCAGTCTTTTAACTGGAATGGATAAAAAAAGAGAACAACCAGGCAAAACTCGGCACTAATGAAATTATATACACCAAATGTATATAATGACCTTTAAAAGCTGTTCTTTGGCTTCCCTGGCATCTTTTTTTTGCACATTTCAACATGTTATCAGGAGATTGGCAAAGGTGCATATCACAAAATGAAAAGGCTTTGTTAATTAAAGAGAGGCAACCTCTAACACAATTGGAGTAAGGCTGAGGATTTTTCTGGTCTGGGTTTCAGGTGATAAACCTTTGCACTTGGCATAATTTTGGTGATACTGAGCAACACATATTTGATGTTACAAGCTCTCATCTCTTCTCAACCTCCACGTGCCATCAAATTTGATAAGGATCATATTTCAAGCTTTAACAGCATTAATCTTTAAATTTAGTGCTTTGACTGAAGTCTTCTGAAGCTTTGCATGGGGACTGTGATTTGACTATTGTGAATGCATGTGGTCAAGCCTGAATTTCTTCCTTGCACAGGTTTTGTTGGCATTGTCATGTGGTGTTTGTTGTTATATTTAATTTCCATACATGAAAGGATTTGAGCTATTGCTATGGCCTTAATCTTAGTTCAGATATGGAAAGGGATGGCTCAGTGTCAAGTTAGTGAATGATTGCTGAATTCAGTTCTTGAATTCTGATGCTATCTAGAGCAAGAAGTGCTGGATAGCTTTGGACAATTAGTTTAAAACTAATTTATTTTTTCCTTAAATGAAAAACCTCCTTTAATAATATAGGTCTGATTGCAAGACTGAGTGTAAGCTCTGAAACAGGAAAGTTTTCTCATCTGTAAAATACAGTGAGTAGTAGTGATCAGTTATAACACTGCAAGAATCCAGACAGTCCTCCATAGGTAATTTATAATGGATATTGTTTTAATGACACTCAAAGTGAGGTTCTAATTTTAAAATAACAAATCTCTGAACTGTATCTATCTGCCTGAGCAGTGGCCTTGCTTATCAGAACCTGTAATGTTGTCAGCTGATTGCTCTGATCCCCAGATATGACACCTGACTAATACTGATGTGCAGAAGAAAATTTAGAAATCCTGTTAAGAATGTCCTTGCACACACACACTGCCCATGGTAATGCAAGTATTAAAGGTACCCTAACAGATTTTAACTTGGGTTCCAGAACCTTAATGATAAATTCTTCACATTAAAATAGTAAGGTGAAAGGAGGAGAGGAGAGGAGAGGAGAGGAGAGGAGAGGAGAGGAACAAATTTCAAGTTAAAAAAAAGAATTTTTGTCTGTGGCACACGTAGCCACCAGGATAGAGAGGATGAAGAGATCAGTTTATTATTCCTGATCTACCTTTCCAGGGTATTTACACTGGCACTGGCACTTTTGGATGTTGCATAGGCCAAATTCCACTGGGACAAATTTATATCCTTGGACTCACTGCAGCTTTAGTGAATACTGTACCTGTCTTGAGCAATGTGCTGTTGTGGCTGTAACAGCAGCCATGGGGTTGTTTTTCCACTCATCTGGCTGAACTTCAGCTCATGTGGAAGAAAGATATTGTTTTTCCTGTTCTCTACGTATTTGATTTGCATATGACAAATGGCAAAACAAGTACAGCTCAGAAATGGAGAGATGTACTTCTCTCCTCAGTATTTCTTTGAGGGTTTTTCATGTTTTAATTCATTTGGTCTCCAGCATTTCCTCCCTCTACCTGTCCTTAATGTGTGGAAGTTATTGATATTTCCTTGTCTGGCCTTATGGACAGAATTCTTGTATTTTCAGTGATGTGCAGTTTCAAAATCTCCTCCGGGTCACAGCGAAGAACACATCGAATGGGACCAATCTCTGCATGTATTTAAACATGCAGGTTGTTCACACACACCCAGAACAGCTTCTGGCTGGTTCTGCTGTGGGTTTTGCCAGCCCACAGGACTGCCTGGCACAAGGAGCTGCTGCATCAGAAACCAGAAAGGACTTTTCAAAGCAGTAACGTCAGAGGCAGGGTCATGGCCAGGACACCAGGTAATTGTGCAGGTTCACCGTGTTGCCTCCAGAGCTCCAACAAATTAGGAACAGTCTGCAAACAGGAGTGCAAGGTAAAACCAGCACTGCCTGCCCTTCACTGTGAGGTGACTGCACCTTGCAGGCAGAAAGCCAAACCCAGACACTGTGTCTCACTTCAGTCATTTGGTGTAGTCAGAGAGTGCATCATTAAACTGAGAACATCTGCTTGTTAGCACTGCAGGAGAAATAAGCCACAGTTATTTGAGAGCTTCATAAAGTGTTTTTCACAGGAAGACAGGAAAGGCCCAGTAAAGTTTCTTCTTTCCTGATAGGGCTTTCAGCAGCTCTGACAAGGTATTTTATGTCTCATTCCCAATAAAAGTCTGGCAGTTCGACCTCTTTCCTACAAGCAACCTGAACCTGTGAATTTATCAGCCAGGCAGCACCAAGGGGAAATAGTGTTAGAGATCTTGTAACCTTTGTGACAGTTATCTAATAAACCAATTTACCAAATATCTCAGGAAGGAAGGCTGATATGACTGACATCCACCAAGTTCCTTCAATGTTTCTCCCTTTTATGCAGGAAGAGTTTGTTTTTAGCAGAAGATGCTGTAGGGAATGATGTTTTCATAAAATATGAGACTAAATGTTGAGTAATGCACCTATAAACAGAAAGTAATTAGTTAATATCTGTTCTTAGATAACTGCAATAAGGCAGGACAGCGGTGTTTGACTAAATTGTTCAGAGAAACACTCAGCTCTGGCTTTTCAAAAGCATCTGAATGTATTTTAATTTGACAAAATGTTTCCATTTGAAGTTAGAGCTCTTTTAAGGCACCTTTTGGAAAGCTTAATGTACATATGAGTGGTCCAAATAATATACTCCACATGAAATCCCAGACTGATTTTTCTGATGTTCCTCATATGTAGCTTTTATGAGAAGAAAAGCAGTAAAGGGATGCTGCTGCCATGGGTCTATAACTGGCTGGAAAAGAAGAAGCAGCAGATTGGTGGAAATGGGTGTAAAGTCATAGAGGGGGTCTGTAGTGAGGTTCTGCAGGGGTCTGTGCTGGAGATGACGAAGTCTGGCACTGTTACGAAGTTATCATGTTGATAAGGAAGAGGAAGGCCTCTGTAGGAGGAGAGAAAGTTCTTAGAGCAGCCTGTGACTGGGCAGTAAACCAGGAGATGAAATTGGGTGTAGATAAATATACAGTGGTTGTATACTGGGAGGTTATATACTAATACACACAGGGAGATACAGACCCAGTTTTGTTTTGCACATGAAATGTGCAGCTCTGGAACAAGCCCTTGGGGCTATCACAGCTGCTTCCATCAGCACATCAGTGCTTGGCTGCTCTCAGAAAAGCAAAGCAAACCAGAAAACATCAGTTCAGCTCCACTGGAATCCAGCATTGTGTCCAGGACACTCCGCTCAGCAAGAGCGCAGCAGAGCAAGCAGGACTGGAGAAAGGCAGAAAGCCTGCTGGATGTTTTGGAGAGGTTTCCACGTGAGGAAGGACTGAGTAAACTCGTGCTCCTCAGCTTGGAAATCAGGCATGCTGGAGAGAGCAGCAGTCTGGGAAACTCCTTGCCAAAGGATGGTATAAATGCGAAAGGTTTACTTCAGGAGCAGATTGAACAAGTATTTGCAAGGCAGAGCATTTGGAGATTTGCACATTGAAAAATAACAAGAAGCTCAGAAAATCACCTGAGCTGAAAATAGTGGAACGCAGGAATACATTTTGAGGTTTTTACAAAGCACAGGAAGGTTTTCTCATTACAATTAAATGGTGAAAAATTGCTGTAAGGCAAACACAATGTTCTCTCCTGATGAAGTCTTTGCTTTTCTTTTAGTTTTGCTTGCAGCATTTTAAAATGTATCAATAAATAAATCTGCTTGTGTTGTGAGATACATTATTCATTTTGAAAATGAGCAGAGCTCATTTCTTTTCTCCATCAAAAGCCAAGCATTGCCCAGGAGTTGAAAGGCATGAGGAAATCATTAGCAGCAAGGCAGAGAGCCTGTAAACCTGCAGGGCCTTCTGGAAGTGTAGCTTGGTAGCAGGGTACCTTTGTGTTTGAGAGGTGGAAATGAGTGCTAGAAATTCCCCAAGCTGCCCATGGGTGTCCAGGCTGCTGAGCAGGACCTGCTTGAGCCAGGAACACTTTCTCACTGCATCTCAGCCCTCCTTGAGCAGAGCACTCCTTATTTTCCTCTGCATGCCCCTTCTTTCACTGGGGCTACATCAGGGGTAGCCTCACAGCAAGGAATTTCTCCCTTGTGTCTGATCTACTGGATTTTAACACAGCCAGGCTTGCTCACAAGAAGTTGGAAAACCTCTTCCCTGCCAAACTCATCTAATGCCTAGGTTTTTACAATCAAAGCAGTCTTGGGGCCCTTTGCTTAGGATTCATCCCAATGGGAAGCAGGTCTTTGGAAGCATTAATTAAATCAGAAGCAAAGACTATGTCTTTTACAGTCAAGTGTTTTGTACCATTAAAGTGATTTTTTTCCTTTGGAAATTGGTTTCAAACTATGGAAGAGCAGTATCTATCTCTGCCTCAGTTGGAACCATCACATGACCAGAAATATGTGTGAGAATAACTGACAGACCTACTCCATATTTTTGTGAGCCTGAATTTGAGGAAAAAGATGAATTACAATGTCTGATCTGGTTATCAGCTGCACCACAGCTCCCTTGCATGACTTGGGTGCCTCAGTTTCCCCTCTGTAGCAGCATAATTAAACTTCCTGTATTCAACCTCGTGCCCTGTCACCGTAGCTTGTGATCTGTGTGGGGGAATGAGTGCCTCAGTGTGTCCTTGAGCAGATGGCTTCACTCCTGACTGGGAACTCGGGGCATAACACTGGATATAACATTATGTAAATACTGAAGTCACGAAAACGTCTTTATTGCATTCATGATTCTACCCTGGAGGCTTTTTCTTTGGCTGAGATTTGATGAAAGCATTATCATCTGTCTTACACAGACCTCCAGAGCTTTACAGTAGCTGGATCTAGCAGGGAAATAAATTTTAGGAAAATAATAAATCCTGACACGGCAGCGCCAATAGAGGCAAAAGCGTTGATAGTGTCTGTGGCTGAGAGCAGAGTTAAAATTGCCTGGTGGTCGTGGTTTCCTTTCAGAGCTCTGTAAAATATCAGCGAGTTACCTGTGAGTCACGCCTGGCACTCGGAGCCCCACGTCCTGCCCCAAAGGATTGCCCCGTTCCCTGTCAAGGGAAATACCTGGCTTCTGAGGTTACAGAACGCAGTAATTTAGAAGGAAAGCTGAGCTCTCAAAAGCTAAAGCTAATTTTCAGGCCTGGCTGTCATTCATCGAGGGCGCGTTCCCACACAAAGCCCGGCCAACAAAGGGATCCTTGCACCGCGCACACCGCGGTCCCCTGCCTCCCCCCTCACGGGGAAAAGATGCCTCTTTGTGCTGGAGATAAGTGAAGAAGGAGGATTTACAGGACAGCAGAAAGCTATACCAGGGACATCTCAAAGTAATTAAATTCTTTATTCACACTGGCTCCCAGAGTGGGCCGCATTAGCAGCCCACTGGCACATACTGTGGAACGGTATGAAAAATATTGAAACAAATCTACTGAATCCAGGGAGCTTGGGTTGATTTCTTTCCCATACAGTAAATGAACCAACGTTGTGGCTGAGGTTAAAGGAAGGTCGGTTTAACTCTCTGGGATTGCAGCTGGAGAAGGTTTTTCTAGCTGTGCCTGGAAACATCTCCCTGACCTAAAACCCCGTAGTTTCAGTGTGCAAATGATGTTCTCGCCCGCACGCTGAGCACCTTGGGGTAGAAGGGATTCCCTGCCAAGGAGTCTGCCTTGTGTCCCAGGGAAGAGACTGAAGGTTTTGTGCATGTCCTGCCTCTGTTCTAACTTGCTGCCAAGTTACCATCACGTGAATTCTCTAAATCAGGGTTTCAACATCTCTTTAAAACATCTCCTTTAGCCTGCAGAGCGTTAGAGGCCGTGTGGGAGTCCAGGTGAGCTCCGTGAAAACAAACTTAAAAATCTTGAGAGTTCCCTCCTGGTCTTTGAATCTCTGGCTCCAGTAATAATTAAAGATCAGTTTTCCCAGTGGAGTTAGAGGTTTGCTCTGGGAGGGGCTGTGGCTTTGGGTGAACAGTAGGTTCTCTTTCTACCTTTTCTAAATTGCCTTTAATTACAAAACTCACTAAGTAGCCAGCAACAGTGAAATCCCCAGGAGTTCCAAATAGCTGCCATGTGTCTTTTTCTCACACTTGCAGAGATTTAGGACGTCTGCCAAAGTCATACAGCAATAAAGGAGCTTAAATATATTAAATTAAATAATATGCCATCAAAGCTTAGAGTGCCCTCTCCTCCAGTCCTACTGCTTTATCTGCTCTTCTCCTCTCCTGACTCACTGTGCCTCCAAGCTCTATTCTTTGTCATTGTCTGTTCTTTATTTTCTCTCTTGTGTTTCCTTTTTTCCCCTTCTTTTGGGGAAAGAAATAGGCACACTGAGGGAGCCCAGCCTGCTACCTTCACAAAGTTCTTTGCTGTTGCTGTGTCCTGTCACGCATAAATGTGCATTCCTTAGTTTTCTTTCACTGTGCCTTCCCCATTCCTTCCTTAACTCCTTTCCATCACATTTTCATTTTCCATTCTTCACTCCTGCATGTTTTATGTTGCCCTCCCTGTTTTTGCTGGCTGCATCCAGTGCAGGTAAGAGTGTGGCCGGTGGATTTGCACGCCCGTTTCCCCCAGTCACCCATCTGGAACCCGTGTGAGTGTTTCTGTGTGTGCTCATCTGTAACTGATTGGCCCCGATTTCTGGGCCACGGTGCTGCGGGTACTCCCATCCACGCTTTGTTCTGTGCAATTAACATGATTACATGGGCAGTTGTGCTAATTGTGCAGCGTACAGATGACTCATTAGTTCTGCAATTATGCATTTTCCTGAAGAGCTGCTGTGGAGGGGGGGCCTGATAATAGTTTGGCAGTCTGAAATTTGACCTTTGCTTGTTTATCGTTTCACCACAAGTAACTCGAAGGCCAAGTGCTTCTTTTTAGCGCTAAAATTGAACCATTTTTTGCTCAGCCTGAGTCTCCAGCCATGGATAATGGTTCCAGTGTCCTGCAGAGCGGCTCCATGTGAGCACACAGATAAGGGTGCTGGATGTGGCCCCAGTTTGGAATGATGTGTGTGCCTTGCTCGGAGCACTTGAGCTGTCCCGCTGAAGTCAGTGGAGTTATTTCTGTCATGGAGGAACAGGGGTGACTTAAGTACCTTCCTGAATGTGACACCTCAGGGGGCTGACAGATTTTCTTCTTCAAGCAGTGACCTTTCTTACACTACAGCTGCTGCTGGATGTGAAATCTCACTTTCTCTAATATATCCTGGGAGGAGCAGATTAGGAGGTGTCAAGTTTACCTTCCCAGCTGTTACTTTACACCACTTGTTTGTGAGAAACATGGAAAAAAAAAATAGCAAAAAACAATTTCTGAGCCTGTCATGCAGTTTTCCCAAATTACCTGCCTGACTGCATCTCCCAGCTCCTTTAGGAGACCAGGAAGGGGGAATTAGTCGGGTTATACTGACTGTGAAAGGGAGAACTGATCTGCTCAAAGATGCTGCTTGATCAAAAGGATGCAGTGATAAGATAGTGTAAGTCTGGAGAGGTGATGCAGACACCTGTGGCCAGATGGGAACAGAGATAATATCCCACTTAATGCAAGTGTTTGGGGCTCAACTGATAAGCAGGGAAAATGGAAAACAACTGTGCACTGTGATTTTCCAGCAAAACTGAGCTATAATGGTATTAAGGCTCTTGAGCCAGTCTTGTCCTGAGTGTGATTTCACAGCTGGGTCAGACAGAGAAGCCCTGGTGAGAAGGTGGAAAATCAAGTTTGTATAAATTATACCAGATTGAAGAAAAACAACAACAATGACAACAACAGCAACCACCACTGTGTAATTTTTCAATACTTTTCTTTGCCCTAATCTGAAAAGAAGAGGTGAGGAGCCAAGCCAAGCCAGGTTTCAGGTATATGTGAGAGGTCAGCAGTAAGGGAAGGTTGGTGCTCCTCAAAGCCAGGCTTGGTGGCATTGTCAGAATGCTGTGTGCAAAGTTTACAGGTTTGACAATTCCTGGCCAGGGTTATTTGGAAGATTTTGGAAGGTTTGTCTACTTACTTGAGCATACACAGTGATCTGAGGCTGGCTGCAGCTATAGATTTCAAGCTCTCTTTTGTGATAAAGGGTCAATATATGAGTGGCATAGCACTATGACTAAAAAAATTACTTTCAATTTTTGTTTTTTTTCCTGTTTTTGAAAGTTAAGGAGCTGAAAGAGCTGCCTACACTGTGTTCTTTAATGTTACTATACCTTTTCACACATACCTACGTATTTATATGTATGTTAAATGACGTTTAAGGGGGTTTTTTTCAGATTAAACTAAGATATTCCATGCCACAGCATGAAAATTAAGATATTTTAACATTATCAGAATCCTCTGCAATTCATACTGAGGACCAAAATTTCATTAACATGAAGTGTTTTGAAATACAGTGTATTTCATCTCCTGCTGGAAATGCTTCTAAGGCTTTGTAACCCACTTTTATTAACTTATATCCATTTAAAAATCATCATGCTGCACTTTCCCATGTTATAAAGCTTGCAGCAACTGGCAGCAATGAGGTATTAACCCAAAATATGACTAAATGAAGGGAATGGAAGAAAAACAGAAACTTGAAAATAATTTGCACAAAGGAAAATTTTGGCAAATCAATTCCAGATTTGTTTTTGAGTGATGGGTTGTTTGTTTTATAGTTATTTGTTTCAATATTAGCAGCAGATAGGAACCTGGATCAGAGCCTTTAGCAAGGTCCTCCTGTGATTGCTGCTCCACATCAGCCATGGAATGCTTCCAGCATGATCCCACTTAAAAAGTTAGGGGAGAAAAATTCTGCAATCCAGAGAAATTAGGGTGTCAGCAATCACTGGCAATTATGTTAAGTGAGATATTGCACTATTTTTCCCATTGGCCTCTCTTCCAATTGCCAGAGAAACATCAGCAATAGCTTTATAAGATATTTAGAAGTGAAAAAGAATAAGCTGTGAACATATTTAAGATAATATTTTAGACTATTTCTCCATTTCTAATAGTCATTACTAGAAGTGCTTATGAGTATTTCTTAAGCTGCAGAAAGGCTTCTCCATCTTCAGTGGGTTGTACTCACACAGGGAAAGTACAATGAAACTTTATATCTCCATCTGTGCAAAGATGGTTGGTGACCCATTGACCTCAGTTTTCCATTTCTGGTCTGCTCATGTTTGTGTTCAATTTGGGTTTTGTATTTGGACCAGGAAAAGTGATTTTTAGCAAATTCTCCCTATCCTTTGGGAAGATGATTCCCCTATAATTTCTCCACGTCCATCCAACTGGAATGATTTTCTAATGCTTCTAGGTTTCCTTTATTAGAATTTCTGAACAACAAGTTAATCTGTTTTTATGAACCCCTAGCAATTCCCTGCGTACAAACATGAGCAATCAGGAGCTGATCCCAAAGGTCCTCTCTGGCTTCTCTCATTACTTCTTGGCTTTACGAGTCTTTCCTGCCTTCAGAGACTTTTCTCCATCAGTTTGACTCTGTGTCTCAGTGAGTTCTGACCAGAAATATCAGGAGGGAGAGGTTCAGAGTAGCTTCAAAGCCAGGCACCAGCTCCGTATGATACCTGAGCTCCTCCTAGGGCCACACCTCTTTAATAAAAGATGTATTGGTGTGATGGCACCCTAACTGGTGAGCAGACCACTCAGCTCCTCAAAATCCTTTGCTGTTCCCGATTCCCAACCTTTTTGCCCCAGCTGACATCCCCTCTTTGCAGTGATTAATTTCTGCTGGAAGCAGCACAAGACGCTTTGCAAAACGGAGTCGCTGCCTTGCACCTGGCATGGTGAGGCTGCATGTGGATCACCAGGCACGGGGGGATGTTCATGGCACACAAATCTGCCCTCCCATCTTTATCCCCATGGATATGTGCTGATCGTTTGGTTGGTGCAGCCCTGGCTTTTTGGCTGCCCCGTATCAGCTGACAGAAGGCCGCATTAGCGTGACCCCAGGTGGCGGCTGTCACCCAAGGTCACCCGAGATAAACCGCAGCTGTCAGCTCCACCCAGGCACGGTACATCAGGCATTAATTAAACGGGATTAATTAAGGTGCCAAGGGGCCTGGGCTGAGTCTGGCAAAATGCACTGGCACAAATCACTCCGCCAGTGCAAAACGCATCACGGCAGCTCCCGAATATTTTCAGAATATTTTCAGAATATTTTCAGAATCCAAGACATGAGGTTTAATAAATTAGAGAATAACCAGGTAATTGATTTCTGACATATTGGAGAAGGGATCCAAGTGCCTAAAGGTGTTTGACCAAGGGAATACTAATTTTTTTGTTAGTGAAAAACTTGATTTGTAGCAACCAAAAGGTGAGTATTTTCTGGATCATAAAAAGTTGCTTTCTGATCTGGAACCCTGCAAAATAATTTTAATTTTTATTTCAGTTAAGTAAAAACAAAAGCAAGCTTCTATCCTCTTTATTTCTTTTCTAGTTTTTGTAAAGAAATAAATTTATTTTTCTGCTTTTAGATGGACAGCAAGCATGGCTAGGGAAAAATATATTTTTGCCAGGAAATGTCATCTTTGCTGTGGAAATGCTGAAGTTTCTCCATGAAAATGGAATTTCCCTTCAGAAGTAATCTAGCAAATAAAAGTGATGGGTTTGTCCAGTGGCTGGAATTATAGCACCTTCCATGTGAAAAGGTTTTTGGCATTAAGCCTCCACCACAGAAAGCTGAACAGAGCCCCAAGTAAAACTCACACTTCTTCCTGACATGAAACCAACTTCCCAGTTCAAGGAAGGTTTAAGTGCCTGTTCATATCAATGTCATTAATTCTTTGGGGGTTTACAGTTTTTTTAGAAATTGCAAAAGAAAGGCAATTTTTAAAAAGAAATAGTCTTTATCCTCATTGCTGACAAACATAGAGATGAGAATGTACTGGGATTCTCCAAGGGACATCAGTACAAGGAGGGTGTACACTTCCATACCCTTCCTCTACCAATTAATAGTTCCTTTACAGCTGGCCCTAAAAGCTCCAGGTAGTAACATACAAATGATCCTTGTCCCCTAAAAACCTTCAAGGCAGACAAATAATAGGGAGGAATTTTTTTTTAAAAAAGGTTTGCTGTTATCAGTGTGTTGGAGGGAGGGAAAGCAAGGCACCAAAATTTCACTGGTTTGTCCTGAAGGCAGAACTGACCACAGGACTTGGTGCCACCTTACCCTATGGTCACACTCCTTGTGCTTGACACTGGATTTTCTTCTTTCTCCTTCACCTTCCTTAAAGATTGGCCTGAATATCTACAACACACTTTGGATTTGTTTTTTTCTGCACTTATAAACCCACCACCTACCCCTGCTTTGCTGTCAGTCCCAGCTCTCCTGGCCTTTCTGTGTCCTTCAGAGGAAAACTCTGAGCCGAGGGCAGAAGCATTTTGGATGTTTGCACACTAAAATGCTGTCCTGAAACCAAGCACTCTTATGATAGCAAAATAAAAAGAAATCTGCACATCCTGATGGATTTACTCCTTGCCTTTTCCCTGGCCTGTCCAGATGTCCCTTCTTGTTGCCCTAAATGAAGGTTATTACTCCCATGCTGGCATCGGCCATTGATTGAAGTGCAGCTTTTCAAGCTGGAGGGAGGAGGAAATAGCAGAGAGCAGTAAAACCATAGTTCATTGTGTTAAAGCAGTGTAACATCTAAGAATCAGGTGTGAACTGGATGAACTGAGTAATAGGCTCCAGTTAGCACTTTGTGAGCACTCTGCTTAATGAAATTAAGACAGGAGGCAGGCAGTCAGCACTGCACATTCCTCTCCCACAGATGCCTCAGAAGATCTAGGATGGAGATATAACTCTGTGTCCAGAGTTATATCCACAAACTCTTCAGTTCAAACTCACCTTTCTCCCTTCTCATTTTTTCAAAGCAGTAAGATTTCCTTCTGAAGCTGATTAACTTTTCGAGAAAAAAAATTCTGGATTTTTTGCCTCCAAGATCCCATCTACACTTTTCAAATTACAGGAGTTTTCTTACACAAAAAAGTAGTGTTTCCTGAGTCTTTGGCATTCTTTTCATTCAGGAAATTCAGTGGGAACTTCAGCATTCACGTAGAAATAGATGTGCATAAGCACACAGTAACTGACTTTTTTTCCATCCCAAACCACAAAGATGTTATCACTTTTAACCACTTTGGACCAAATTTCAAGTGCTGCTGCTGCTGCTGCTGCTGCTGTGGAAAGAGTGAGACCCCGTTTACATGAAATGAGCTCTGCCATAATTCTATCAAAATAGTAACCTGGGAATGCAGGCTCAGTACAGCTATTTGGGTGAGAATTTCCTTGTTGGAAGTTGTTACCCTGGAGTTTCAGAAGGGAATGGTGCTCTTGTTATGCCAGCAAGACAGGGGAGCCTTTTGGAGCCTGGCAGCCACAGTGAGCAGCAAGAGCTGTGTGGTCCAGCCCAGGAGTCCAGTAGCCCTCTGGAATTAGCAGCTCCACAGGGCAGTGGGACTGAGTGGACCCTGACCCTGCCAAGCATTTCTGATGTTATGCTTGTAAGGCAGCCGTGTTACAGTTCAGCATTTCAGTCCTTAAAATTTTATGAATGTAAAGCTTGAAAGAGAGGAGCTTTCAACTGGCTGAGGTCTCAGCTACTTTACCATTATAATCATAAAATCACCCATGGCTTAGCTCAGGCTGTGTAGCCCTCGCTGATGAGGAGAGCTCCCAAAGTCCAGAGCAGTGATTTGACCCTTCCTAATGACTTCAGCTGTTCTGTGTTCTCGGCCTTCTTTGTCCTCCTTTGTGCTCCATAATTTCAAGTGAGAATCTGCTACTGTGTGAGAACAAAGTTAACTCTGACCCACACTCACAAACTCTACAATTTTACTGCTGGAATCAGATTTCTGTGCTTGCTTAAAGTAAGTATGAATATGTTGATATTTTGGGAATATTGCAAAGAAAGGAATTTCAATACAGGTTTTGGCAAGCTGGAGTTATGCTTCATAGGTGCAGTAAAGATGGCAAAGAGTTTCTGTAGGTCTCTGTATGTCTCAATTCTGGCCCAGATTATTATGTCAGCACTGTTGCTAGTTCTTGTTTTAAAAAGGATTTGGTCATCCTTTCCCATCTAATATTTAAATGCAAGTAAAGAAAAAAGGGAAAGCAGCTCCTCCCCTGTTCTGCTTCTCCAACATTAGAGAGAAATCAGGTACCTCAGGAGCTCTGCAAGTCCCTGTGTGTCACCCCAGGCTCTGTGTTAGGTTTACTCATCTGTAAATGCATGATACTGCTGTTACTCACTGATGAAAAACCCACAGAGAGTGCTAAATCTTGCCTAGTGCTTTGACCCCTCAGCTCTTCACGTGTTGTCCAGAGGAAGTCACCTTTCAGAGGAAAAAATTCCCTGCATGATGGTGATAAGTTTTAAAATGTCAAGTAATCATTCCCAGATTGCCACAGGAGCAGCATCCTGTGTCAGGAACTAAATTTTTTATTTTTTTATTTCTACCTAGCATTGTGTATGGCACTGAGCTGCCCAGGAAGCGGAGTCTCTGCTTAGTGAAAAATAAACTATTATCAGCAGAAGTTGTCTGGCTGTTCACAGGCCAGGAGTACGGGAGAGAAGAGGTCAAAAACAGTTCATATTTCTTTTGTGCTGGAACTGAGCAGGCACATTAATTGTCCTCTGGGGCACTAATTGGGTGATCATTTGAGCACTGCAGCCCTACCAAGTGATGCAAAGCTGCTGAGAGCCCTGCCAGTGCTGATCCTCGTGTCTGAGCTGCTGTCAGCTGCAAGTACTTATGTCAGGTGGCAGCCAAAACTTCTCTCTTCTTTTAAATCCAGGCTCTGTTTTGTCCTTTGTTTGGCACCCCCACCCCACCCCCAGCACCGCACTGTATTTCACACCAACAGAATCAAGTCATAAGTGGCAAAGAATAAAAATAGAGGTGGAGTGTACATCTGCTATATAACTGGGATGTGTGAATCTTTATTCTGAACATCATGCCATTGGTACAGGAGAGAATAATGCACCTACTGCATCGAAAATGCAGAAATTGGGAACCATGGCTTGCTCTCTTATACAAACACCCTTTTACAGACAGCAATGTCCAAGCACTCCAGCTCCTGGTAATGAAATCTGATCATCCAGCATTAACTCAGCACCTCAATACTGAGTGATACTTGTGATATTTTACAGCCTCACTAGTCCTTGTCCCTTCAGGCACATCTACTCCCACAGTCATACATGTGCCCACCACACCTATCACCCAGGATATTCCAGTCAGGCTGGTAAAACCTCACGCATATTTGCATCTCACAACACGCTGCAGCAATTCTCCCAACCCGTGCTCCTTTATCCAGCAGTGCAAGTGCACATTCCCAGGGATGGACCTGACAAACCAGCCAGGGCTGCACTTGGGCCTCTTCACAACTGCTTTGCTCATTGTTTGTAATTCTTGCGTGCACTTACCCAGCGCACAAATTATCTCAAGTGGCAACTTCTGCTAAATAAATCTTGAAGAAGGAATTTGGTTCAAGTTGATTGCAAAGGTGGAAGATTATGATGTAATTTTTGTCTCTGAGGACAAGCCTTACACACAACAGTACCTGTACTCCGAGTGTACACTTTCTCTCCTTGAGTATCAGGATCCTGTTTTTCCTCAAAAGCTTGGCCAGTGCAAAAGGGAATTTCCTTCTCTGTTTGCTAAGTCTCAGGGTATACCAAGGTATGCCAACAGGACTTTGTTCAAGAGAGGGGACTTTTTTCCAAGGAGATCTGTCTAGTTTTATTTCTACAAGCTGCCAGTGCCCTGGCAGTACAGTGTTGATATCCACCAGCCTTTCTCACTAATGCACCTTAGGGAAACAGAACTTGATTTACAATTCTGTTTTTAAAAAACATTTTGAAGCAAGCCCCTGACACTCACAGACTTCATCCCTGGCACCCACTTCTGATGGTCAGAGGTCTATTGCATGGGCAGCTGCAGTGACTGGAAAGATTCCTATCAGCTCTGATGCAAACTGGGGACAATTCTAGGCTAGACTCTAGGCTCTGTGAAGCATGCAAGCAGTTCCCACACACATCCCTGGACATCTGGTTTCTAAATTGCATCCTATCTTGTGCCACCCCTCAAATATTTGGCTTGACCCTTTTCAAATAGAGACAATTCAAAACCCACCAGGACACATTCTTGTGTCACCTGCTTTAGGTGACCCTGAGTTGGCACGGGGGGTGGTCTTGGTCTCCAGAGGTCCCTTCCACCAGCAATTCTGTGATTCTGTGAAATCCATGAGAAAATTCCTAGAGATTTCAGTAAGACAAGGTTAAACCCTTGAACAAACTTTGGGAAACGCTTTCTGCTTCTACTGAAGGCACATCTCTCAATTTCAGAGACCGGTTTTGGATTAAGATACTTTTGGAGATAAAAGTGTCAGAATTGAGAACTCTCTGCTGGGCTGACTTGGCTGCTTTAAGCTGCAGTTTTTCATTTTAAGCAACAGGATCAGTGTAGGAAGATCTTAAAGGAATGTGGTCACCAGGTCTGAATGACACAAGTGCAGATCAACCACTGTTTTTAAGTTCTAGGTCTGCACCCTCGGGGTCAGACCACCACCAATATCAGTCTGACTGTGCCCTTCTGTTACCACAGTTGTGCTGATTAATGTCAAATTAAATTCAGGTTTCTTTACTTTCAAAGTCCAATGTGGCTAGACAATAAACAGCTTTCCAGCAGGAAGTGAAACCTCCTCTCTGTCATGATGGAAAAACTATTTGGGAAAATGCTTTAATCTTCTTTGATAGATCCTTGTAGCATCTTCCATTTGGCAGGTCAGGGGGTTGCTGAGAGAGAGGTTACATCTAAATACTCATCAAAGGTCTTATTTTCTATTAATTTTCCACTTGAATCCTTTTGGGAAAAATTGAATATGAACAGAGTTTTCCAGGGTCATGTAGAAAGGTGGTGACAGAGACTTTGATGGAAGCTGTACATTATTGCTCTCTGACTGCTCTGAGAGATTCATGTGACCACAGCCAGTAGCCCTGGAGTGATGCCTTTGATTGTGATTTCAAAGCATGCATCTCATGGCTGTCTAACTGGAAATATTTTATTTTACTGTTGCAAGGCAGTATTTGGATAAATCCCATTAAAAATTTTGCTATTTTCTGGTGTGGTTCTTTAAACATATCAGTCACTTGTCCTGAGTTCCCACTGGTTCCAGTTTTGTGATATGTGGGTAGATCAGCAGGTGCAGAGCAAGAGCAGTGACAAAAAGGTTAAAATAATAATTGAAATCAGACATAAATCTGAAATACCTTACTGCTTGGTTTTAAATTTAAGTAAGTGTTTAAAAGTGAGTACTGTGAGTAGTAGGAGAAAAAAATAACAAAAATAAAAAGAATTAGGAAGATTAGTTATTGAAAAAAAACCCAACTAAATTATTAAAACAGAAGGCTAAATATTTGAAAGAAATGTGCTAAGACCTTGTAGTTAAATGGTTCATTTCCTGTTCCATTAAAACCTTTATCCCTCAAGAGTAACTGGCATTTGCTAAGTTCTGCCCTAGAGGGATGTTCAGGTAATAAAGGAGAAAGGATCCGGAGGCAGGTGGAGAAAAGGGTTACAGGAGAATCCTCCAAAGTTGCTTTGCTCATTTACACATTCAAAAAGGTGATTGGTTACTTTGCATTCACAACTCTGCACACACACATAGAAAATACTGTATCAGAAAATATTTAGAACTGTTAAGAGTTTAGAAATTTGTTAGGCTAAATTTTATAGGCAAAAAAAATATTTTATTTGGCCCCGGAAGTTGAAAGAGCATCGTGCTGGTGCATTCTGTCTTCAGGGTCTGGGATGAAGGGATGGCAACACACAGCTCTTTGCTGGTTCTGAGACTGAGATTAAATATCCACTTTAAAAACATTTGTTGCTCTTACACAGCCCTTCTTATGTGGCATCTGATTCCACAGCATTTAGCTCAGTAGATTGTTGCTGATATTCCAGGGCAAGTCCAGGGGTGGGGAGCCATGTAGCTAAGGAAGATCCAGGAACACAAGAGGCTGCAATACACATGAGCATAAAAGAGTAAGTTCTGCTTTACATCCCTTAGCCACCATGAAGACATCTCATTTTAAACAAAAGCTGGGTCTTTCATCACCAAAAGCAGCGCTGCTCACCAATGAGCCACTCATTATCCCATGTTAATGACGTGGGTTGATCCATACTTCTTCCTTGTAGTGTGGTCTGGATCATTAATGGGATTTAGGGAGCTCCAGCTAAAGTAAAACCAATGAGGTATTACTGTCTATAAGCAGATAAAACCTGAATGTGAGTTCTTTCATTAGGTATTATGAGCCAACCTCTGGGCTCAAGCAGCCCTCTTGGATCCCATGGATCAGTACCAGCAGCTTTCACACTTTGGTTGCCCTGTGTTCTGGTCAGCTGAAACTCCCAGTTGTGCCAGTGCTCCCCAGAGCCCTCCTGGAAGTGTTGATAGCTGTGGATGGGAACAGAGATGTCCATGTGCTTCCACAGGGGCCTGGCCCCACAGCCCTCCATGGGCTTTGGCTCAGGGACATTTGCACAAACATCCTGAGCCAGTCACCCCGCTCCAAGGAGGCACTGTTAAACAGATCACACTGAATTTCTCAAGGTTCCTGGATTCTCCAGTGTGTCAGAAAACAAACCTTGAGGCCTCTTATGTGAGCAATCATTGTGTCTATGGAATGCGAAACATTTCCAATTTGTGAGGCGAGCTTGGGTGCATATACTGTACAAACACACACAAACACCATGTGGAAATAATAAATGTGTTTATGATGGAGATCTGTGCTTCCTTTATTATTTTAGGATTTTGTCTGGATTTGAAACAATTGTTAAGAGCATTAGCTTCAGTCTCTCTTTACTGACATACTCATAATACTGACTTCACCTACTAAGGCAACTGTACTCCTCAGCATATATTTCATTATTTTTAAACATACCAGTGGTTCATACACAAATATGCAACATTTAGGAAGTTTAATGGCCAAACTGACATTAAGTAGTGCTCTTCAATATCCTCCAGCTCTTTTAACCTTCGTTGAATTCAAACTTTGATTCTCAGAAATTCCTATGCTGGAATTCAGGAGAGGGGAAATTGTCTGGTTTGTAAACTTCTTAGTCCTTCTCTTAAGTTTCTGAGGTAATACTTCCAGTTTAGGTTTATATTTAGTGTAGCTCCAAAGGTGCATTTTCAATGTCCTGGATGTCTCTTGTGCCTGGTGGGAGTGGGGTTGTACAAGATGCTGCAGCTGAACAGGAGGTGCATTGCCCATGCCCACCACTCATCAAAAGGGGCCCTTTATGCATGTTTTCCCTATTTAAACACAAGGAGTTATTGATATATTTACCTAAACCTTACTAATATATAAAAGTAAAATTTATTTTCCAGGAAAATCATGCCACAGTTCTTTTAACTGGATTTTGAAATGTCTTTGTGAAATGCTGTCCCTAAAATGCAGTATTCCATGTCAGGTTGACTGTAAAATTTCATTTGTTATGAACTGAACTTTTTTCCTGCCTTTTTTCTGCCCTTTTATTTTTTTTTTTGTCTCAAAATAGTTATTCTGTGTTTGTATTTCAGATTAACTCATCATAGCCTGTCCGTGAATGAAGAAAATCAGTTTCTTGCCCAGCAACAATAATTGTCTGTTCCCAAAATGCTTCCATAACACTGCAAGCATGGAGACCTTTATGAAATGTCAGGGCTTTTGTGATGAAAACCCTATGGACTTTTTCCAGCTGTTGGAGATTTTTCACTTGTGCAGTTGGGAACAATGTGGGCTTTTAGACACAAAATCATCCTTGGTCTGTGCAGAGTGTCACACCCTCCTTCCATTTCCTTCCAAACTCACCTGGGTAGTGGAATACAGGAAGAGCAGAGATATGATCCTGGATTTCCTACAGGAATGTGTGCAAAATAGATGTGGCAGTGGAACCACAAGCTGTTTAAAAAGTACCATGAAGGATCCTTGGAGGGTATAAATCCAATGTACACCTTCTATAATCCTGGAATACTGTATTCACTTCAAATCTCTACCTTTGGGACTTGGAGAGCCTTGAGGACACTCAGGGCTATTAACCAAGCACAGCTTCCCATCCACACACTAATCATCCATTACAGAAACTCCATACAAGGACTGGGGAGAAGGATGAAGCCCATTTTTAGGATGGGTTTATTTTTATCTTTTTTTGAGAAGAGTTTATCATCCCATTTTTTTATATCTCCCACCAATGAAAGCTCAGAGTGACTGAAATAGTACAGTCTGTTGGAGTGGATTCTTCCCCAGGAGACTGATTTTATTTTATTATTACTGAAGAGAGCAGGAATTTATTAAGCCTCCAAAAGTGGAGGAATTGGAACTTTTCTGCCAAGGTAGACATATTCCCAAGCTGCTCCAGCCCCTCCTGAGAAGCTCTGTTACTGACTTTCCCGTGTAGGGGAGAGGCACAGTTTTGTCCATATTATCAGCTGACAAATAAAACAACCGAATTCAGACAGGGCAGGGGGGAGAAGGAAAATTTGCTCAAAAATATATTTAAAGACATGAGCTTTCCTGTAGAGAAGTTTGTTTGGTGAGAAATGGATCTCTTGCTACAGGCTCCAATTTAAACTGGCTGACCTAGAAGGAAGAAAGTGCCTGGGAAAGAATGAAAAGCAAATAAATAAAAAGCAAGGAGCAAATAAAAAATAGGTTTTCTCTTTCCCACTTTTCAAAGCCCTGTGGGTAGGATGGGACTTTTGTGTCCTACCTCTTAGGGAGCCAACAGCTTTATGTTTGTGCATACCATGGACACAACAGGAATCTATCACACGATGGAGTGTGTGCTCCTTGTTCCTTGCTGATGCATGCTAATGACAGAAAAGTTAATTAAATCAGGCAGTTGGTGTTTGCCACTGGTTCAGAGAATGGAATTCTCCAAGGTTTGGTGGCCCTCGAGCAGATGGCATCCATCCAGCTGGGTTTCCAGTCTCTCTCCCAGCTACAGCTCACCCCTGAATTTCCACTTGCTCTCCAGATTCCCACTACCCATGTGTTTATCCGCCTCCTCCTCCTCTTTCTTTTCCTCCCTTTCCCACTCCCTCTATTCCTGATCACTCCAGCTCTTACACTTGTCTCCCACAGCTCCTGCTGAAACAACATTCGGCTGTAGTGGCGCTGATGATGGTTAAGAGGAAGGCAGAGCAAGATAAGCCAAGGCTGAGTGAAATATCCCCTCTTTGTAATGCACAGGGTTGAGAATTTGTTTGGCTTATAAAATGGGACAGTCTTGACCTTAAAGCAAACCAGAAGTTTCTTCCAGATTTGAAATACCTCAGAATTAAGGAATTTCCTCTTTCCTCGCTATCTGGATCTTCTGTTTAGTCAAAAGCCCTTGAGAGACTGTTCAGTCATGTTAAGATATCATGAATTTTAAAGTTTTGTGTCTGTCAGAGCAGATGGGCACTGGCAAGGCTTGGCACTGTAGTCAAGAGCTTGGCAGGCATTACCACAGCTGCACTGTCTTCAAATTGCCTTTTTTGGGTGTGGTCACACGGGAATTGAGCTTTGGGGAGAGGTTCGCTGGGAGCCGCAGAGTTTTTCAGCCAGGTGCCACTAACCCACCAACAAAGAGCCACAGTGGTGTGGCCACCTCTGAACAAACTGGATCAGGGATGTCTCTGTGATATGCAGTCATGCCTTTGAGCTGCAGGGCTCTGCAGAGTTCACAGAGTCAGCAGCTGAATAGAAAGGCTGATTAGCATCCTACCCGCTGGGCCACCTCATTTCCATCTGGGCAATGAGGAGAGAGCTCCTGAGGCAGTAACCAACACACAGATGTGGCAATAACAGCACAGGGAGGGAACAGGAGTTCTGTGTTTCTTCAGTGACTCACTTTTCAGCCAGGAGGAGGCTGCTAATGCACTGGGACCCTGTGAGGTTGGGAACTCAGTTCTTTTATTCGAAGTTCCATAAGTCACAGGGTTTTGTTTGTCTGGATGAGCAGAAGTGAGAGATCATGAGCAGGGGATGGCTGTAACCACGACTGGCTGTGACTTTGGGAGGTGCCCTAAGGCCAATGGTGACATTGAACTCCAAGGCAGAGGGAACTGGAGGAAGAAGAGAAGCACCCAGATTTGCTTTCCCTCTCTGCATTCCTGTTACACCAGGCTTGTGAGGTGCCACCTCTCTGAAGAACTGACCTGTGCACTAGAGCACAGAGAAAATTTTCCCTCCAGTCCTCTTTATTAGGAAGTTTTGGTTCTCTGCCTATGGGTTATAACAGTTCCATATAAAACAGAAACAAGAGGGGGTTGATATCAATTATTGCTTGAGGCTTCAGTGACCCTTCACCTCCCTACAACTGAGCAGTGAATAATACATAGAAGTTTGGAAGTTAGGCAACTTTCTATCAGAATAATACATGAGACTATGTTCTGGAAGGTGGTGCAGGAGGATATATATATATATATGCTACCTTGTGGTTGAGATGGGAAATAAAATTGTAAAATCTACTCATCTCCAGAATTTCTTTCATCCTCTCTGCAGCCTCAAGCCAGAAAAAACATTTTTCCTTTCTGAAAGTGATGCAAAATAAAGGAGGGGAGATAATAAACCACACTCTCAGTTTCTTATTAGCACAAATACATGAAAAGTACCAGAAGAGTGACTAAAAGTCAAAATAACTTGAAGGGAGAAATCTTGACAATTATCTGAAAGGTAATTCAAATAGTCAGGGAACACTGATTTTTCAAGGACCCTCTGATGTCCTGACAGAAGCAGAAGCTTCACCCCAGGAGTGGCTCCTTTATGCAGGGTGGTACAGTGGAAAAGAATAAGGATGCACATGGAAGATTCTGTGATCCAGCAGATCAGCAGATGGACAAATAGTGTTAAGATTTTTCAAGTGTAAATGAACTTGTTCATTGTCTAAAAAGCCTTTAACTTTTCAGCTACTGCAAAATAATCCAAGTAGCATTTTTGTTTGCTGGGAGAAGGTAAGAGGTTGCTGTAGTTCTTAATTCATTTTCAGAAGATACCACTAACATACTGATGGGGCCAAACTGGAGTTTCATATCTTGCTTACTCCCAAAACGAAGGGTGGTTTTGTTTCAGCTTGTCTGCCCAGATTCAAACTTATTTTGTACCCACAGTGGGATTTTAATAAAAATAATAATAATAATA
The DNA here is from genome assembly GCA_013396995.1 of Dicaeum eximium. Taxonomy (NCBI): domain Eukaryota; kingdom Metazoa; phylum Chordata; class Aves; order Passeriformes; family Dicaeidae; genus Dicaeum; species Dicaeum eximium. Next base: position 44,897 of record VWZP01004023.1, on the reverse strand, counting down.
ATAACAATAATAATGATTTTTTTTTTAAAAAATCATCCAGGGGCCTCTTTTCACTGGCTTTTCAGATGCTGTCCAAAATGGCAGAGCCCTTGCAGGGCCAGACTGCCTCCAAATGAACTTACAATCTTTCAGCTGTTGGGGCTGACTATTGGCTCAGTTGTTAATGGGATGCTTATGCTGACAGACCCAAACTTTTATCTCAGACCTGAACCTCTGAATGTCAACCTAATCTTGGTCCAGATAAAAGCTGGCATATTGTGGGTTTTGGCCCATTTTTAACCTTTTAAAGTCCTGTTTCATTTGCAATGTAATGATGTCTCAGGCCTTCACTTAGAAAAGACATGTAGAAACACAGCTGAATTAATTCAAAACAGATTTTGAAACAAACCCTTATACTCAGGTTTTGGTATTTGTATTATCTGATCTATGTTCTTGATGAACCCCCTGTGAAAAATGGTGCAGGAAAATGACAGATAGGAGATGGTACCTTTGCTTGTCCTTGGCTCGAGGTAATAAGGGAGCCCACAAGACTTTTGCTGTGATTTCAGTGTAAACACCAGAAATTAATTTTGGTTTGTGTGCGGGTGTGTGTCTTTCTCTGCCCTTCCCCCACCACTCCCCTTCCTTCCAGTTCTGCAAAAGGAAGTATCAGGATGAGCATTTCTGCAGAGGCTGTTTGGGCTTGCCCAGAACATCTGTGCCGGCGCACGCGCTCCTGCCCCCGCAGCCTCTGGGGCATCAGCACCCCTCAGGCTGTGACCTAACCCCATCCTTCTCCTGCTCTTTGCTGGGCTGCCCTTCCAGGATCTCCAACCCCATGGGCAGGATAGAGGTTGGGAAGCCACAGCCCAGGATCTAATCCCAGCTCTTGGCTTTGGGGATGTAACAAATCTGCTGTCAGCATAAGCATCCTTTGCCCACGAGGTGGGTATTTAATGTCTCTACAGGACTAGCACAATAGAAGCAAAATTCATGTTATTGAAGTATGAATATAGTGGCTGTATATGGAGAAAACTGCTTTCTGATGGTGGCTGGCTAGGGAGTTTATAGCCCATGATCAGAACCCTTTTTTCTTATAGAACTGATGCCTCCCAGATAATTAGTATCATTTTCAAAGGTTGCCTTTATTTGTAGTACATGTTCCTAAAACTCCTGACAGAGACCCTATAATTTCAGGAATTAGTCCAGACATGTAGTAAGATTTAGTGCTTCTGTTATTGATTTATGGACTAAAAGTTCTGTCACTGGCAGTCTTTGGGAGAAGAGATTTGGATGTATACACAATTAGTCAGTGTTGCCATGCTCTCTCATTAATTGTTTGTGGGTGGCATTTTGTTATACGTAACAGTTCTTTTTCTAGATCTGGGAATGCAGGACATTGGACTGGTTTTGCTGGTAAAATCAGACATAGCTGTGGTATTAGGAATTATTCTAGACACAGTTAGTTCTTGTTGTAGCTGTACTTGCTGCAATACACGGCTGTGACTGCTGCAAACCACAGAGGGCAAACAAAAATGGCCTTTTCTTAAAATGAGTGTGGAGAGACTCCCATAGGAAATGTTTTTGTTTTGTTTTTTGAAATCTGTGTGTGGCATAGGAAAGGAATGGGTGGAAGAATGATAACAAGAGAGAGCATGTCTGTGAGAGAGATAAGATTGAAAAGGGCTGGTAAGCAAAATGCTCAAAGTTGAGCCCATGTTTGCAAAATTGTGCAGCCTTTAGAAAAGCTGACACTCATTTGGTTGTGTAACTGGTACTGAGGTCCTGGAAAATCCAGCCCTCCAAATTAGCAAGGTAAGAATTTGTGTTCAAAAAACCTTTAGTAAGGATTCTCCTTTCTCTGTGTTAAAAGCCATGAAAAAAAAAGACAGTCTTGCTGGGCAGATTTTGGGATATTTCTTTCCTTTTTATGAAGAAACAAATTCTGACTGTTTTTTCCCAGTGATTTATACATGAGCCCCATCTTGTGTGTTCCCTCCAAAACATCTCAATGGCTCTAGCAACAAAAGGCATTAGATGCTCTGCCTGCAGAGAGCTTCCTTTGCTTTACATCCCAGAAAAAATGAGAATGGGTGGCAGTGACTGATTCAATGGCTTTTGAAGAAATATATATATATATATATATATATATGTGTGTGTGTGTGTGTGTGTGTGTGTGGGTTTTATGTATATGTGTGCATTTAATATATATTTGTGTGTACTTTAAGAGTGACTGGGCATCCGCCCTTGGGCTCTGCTTTCTATGATTAACCTGATTAGCATTGCAATTATAAATACCTAGTAAATGTCTGCCTTTGATCTAACCCACCTGTCACTCAATAGTCTTTTAAACTCCAGGTTTCCTCTCTCTTTCTTGACATTTGTCATTGTCTTCCCTCTGAATGCCTTCCTTGCAGCTCTCAAAAGCTGGCCCAAAAGCTCTAGGAGGGGAGACCGGAGTATCAAGTACCACGCTCCAGGCTCAGAGGCAGCTGCCATGTTCTAAAAGGTCTCTTTATTCTTTGCAGCCACGGCTTTGCCTGAATAACAAATATTCACTTCCCAACCCCTTTATCTTCCGTGAAAAAAAAAAAAATCCCCCAGAATAACAATAAGTTCTTCCCTCTTTCCAGCCTAGCCCAGTGTACATTAATACACCTTGTAATTGCTTGTCTCTATCGGTTTTAGTCCTTTGCCCTTTTTTGCTCCTTCTTTTTGTACTTCAGCTTCATCATTGATCCTATTCACTCTATTCCCAGCGCTGAAATCCAAGTCCCAGATGCCAGCAAGGAATACTCAGCCATTCATGACAAATTGAATGGCTCAATTTAAAGAGGAAGATAGCACCTCATCTACTGTTACTATTCACCACAATAATCTCTGTCACCCGTTCACGGGAGACAGCGGCGTGTCCTGAGTTCAGGAACAGACTATGCTGATCATCTCTGCCTTGAAAGGACTCCAAGGAGCGTTGCACATGACAGGGAGTCACCTTTCTGCCTTTGAAGGTTTTTATGCATTCACATCAAGACAATGGTCAACACTACTAAGAGCCCAGGAATGCTGTTCCATTCACCCCCGCCCTGGCACGGTCCCAGCGCGCTCGCAGGAACATGCCAAAAAATAAGTCAGGGAGGCTGAAATAAGGCCAGATCCTTGGCTAGTAGGAACAGGCTGTCAGTGTAAACACTTCTGCTATGGGATCAATGAAGATTCAGGGGAAAAAACCAAACTTCAGTACTTTAGCAAATGATGCACTAAGGACAACCTCATCACATGTCCCACCTGTTCCCCGGTAGTTCCTGATGGACTCTCCCTTTGGAGTCTGGGCTACAGAAAGAGCCCACACAAGGAATAAGAGCTGCAAGTGGTGCTTCATTTATACCTGTGGTGCCAAAATGTCCTAGGCTGCTCAAAATTATTTGTTGACAGTTGCTATGATCAGAAAATGGATCTCTCAGCTGAAGATGGGTGTTCACAGGAAAGAGCCTGTGCTCCTTTAATACTTTCTTTCTTTTTTTAAAAAATTTTTCATGAGGTAACTGAAAATGTCAAAATTTTACCTGTAAATTAAGAAAAAAAAATCTATTTCTTGGTAAATTTTGCCCACAGGGATTTAATTTTGGCTTTCCTCCACTGAAAATATTCTTCTTGCAGAATTTAACTGTATACTTTTCAGTCAACATGGTTCAGTTTTTTTTCTTGCTAAAAAAGTTTATGACTTTTTTTTTTTCCATGTATGATTTGTGCAGCTGCATAACCCAAATAATTACAATACAGAATTTGGTTTTGGTTTTCTTTTTCCCTGTTAACTTCATTAGCCACAGCACAGAGGACCATAAATCTCCATTTGCACACACTGTCAGCAACGTGACTATGCTACATTACCAGAAAGTGGGCACAGAGTGGAGATAAAATTATATTGGTTACAAATAGCAGTGCAGCACATTGATTTCCTGAGCTGCAAACAGTTGCAAGAACCATTCCAGTTTGATGTGTTTTGTGGTAGTATTATTCCCACTGGAGAAGGTTATGTCTTGGTGGGGTGAATTCCAACCTTTCTCCAGAACCAGCTGTCTACGGCAATGCAGCTCACAGATGTTTTGTTCTGCTGAGGAATATTAGGGAGAATGGAAATCAGTTCCAGATCATGTCCTTGTTTTCCAGGTGATAATGTCTCTCCAGGTCTTCTGATATGGTTGGGGGGTTTTTTTGGGTGGGGTTTTTTTTTTTTTTTTTTTTTGGCTACCTGATATTTTTCCCTGTGTTTCCCAAAAGAAGAGCAGATTGTTAGAAACCCCATCTGCCTGCCAATTGTCCGCTCACAGCTCCCACTCAGTTCTGGCTATTGCAAGATGCAGTGAAGCAACATTAATTCACAGTGTAGAAATAAATGCTAATGCAGACCAGGGCTCTCCAGTAGGATGTTCCCATTAAAGACCAGCTTACAGAGCTGCAGAGCTCCAGCCAGCTGAGTCTAGACTAACCTGGGAGGCTTGGAGAGCCTCAGCTTTCTGATCTTGCATTTCTGAATGAGAACATTTGTTTTAAAATAAGACTTTGAAGTTCAGTGAAAGATTTTATGTTGCTAAGTCCATGCAGAATCATCAGAGAACCCCGGAGAAGACTGACAACCAACCAGTGAAAGGAGGAAAGGCTGTTTTTCCTAGAGATTTCTTGTAGGTCTGGCTTCTGCTGAGCTAAACACAACATGGAAATAGTCTTTGTCAAACTACTGTCCTAAACACAGCCAAAATCAGGAAAGGATATTTTGTGAGAAAAATATATAAACATATATTAACTAAACTTTTGTAAAGATTCAGGAATTTGGCTTTTGGATTTCGACCAGTTTGTGCTTCCTCCAGACCAATCTTATCCTCTGCATCTCAGCACAGTTATTGTGTTTTCTGTAAGGATATCATCTGAAATGTCAGCAAGAGGTGCATGGGTCTACATAGATCTCATTGTTGCAAGCCTTAATTAGGCCTGAATGAGAAATCACAGAATTACAGCATGCGGGTAAAGAATGTTGTCTTGTTATTTTTTCTTGTTTTCAGGTTTTTGGGATAGATACACCTTGCTCACATTTGATGTGAAAAACAAATTATTCTACAATCGTGAGGGCTAGAAATCTGTCTATTTATTGCAGCATAGCTAAGGTTTTAAACTAATCTTCTATCTCTCTTCAGTCACAATAAAACCATGAGATAAAATGCCTTTGGTATATTAGGAGCTAGCCTGAGGCCAAACATTTTCGTTTCTGCATAATACAAATCCTCCACTTTTTCTTGAAATCTTCATTTTTCCCTACTCTTAGCTCAGAACTGAGACTGAAGTAATTAGGCTCCCTTGAACTGGGTAACCTGCTCTTCCCATCCGGAAAGCAGAGATTGTGAGCCAAAACATTTATACAGAATTAGAGAAGATGTTCCTCACTCTAAGCCTTGTTTCATTGTTGCAGCTCTGTGAGAAAGGGGAGGAGAGCGTCTGCCTTTTGAAGGACATGACCAATTTTCTTTTGATCTGTTTTTAAGACAAAACTTGGTCTAAAGTCCATCCTCAGGCTTTGGAGACATGGCTGGTGAAATGCTGCTTCAAAGGGTGGAGAAGATAGAATTAGAGCATTGCTTCATCTCTCTGCACAGGAATGGTTTGCTAAAACTCACTTCATGCCATCTTTAAATTTAATATAAATACAAAGAAAGGATTATTAGCAAGTTAATTGAGGCTTTTTCTTGTGGGTAATTCCTGCATGCGCTTTCTGTTTAGCTCTTTTTGAACTTTGAACAGAGTATCCTTGATTCTTGAATATGGAGCCTGGAAAGACCCTTCTGCTCAAAGAAGGCCTTCCCAAAAGACCTGGCTCAGCCCTTGCACTGAACCTATAGACACGTGGTGGGAATGATCCCTATCTTTAGGATAACCAGCTTTATGGATAGAGTCTGACTGATGGAGGCTCCAAAGCCTCCCTGCTAATCTGTTCTAATTTGGTCATATATAGGGCATTAATATGCATTTCTGTAGGTAAACCTAGCATTAAGATTAATTTATTTAGGGATCTTTGTCCCTAAATAAAGCTGTTCATATTACAGTGCTGCTAAGCCACCAAGGCTTACCCCTTCCCTGAGAAGATCGTGGTACCTGAAAGATTCCACTAATGCAAGTACTGAAAGACAATCCAAACAGAAAAACATTAGGAAGAATTTCCATCCTTTATAAGAAAACCCTTCTTGCTGCCCCAGAGTTGAAGCACTGTCCCCATCCACAGCCAGCTGTGAAATATTTTCATCTTGTCTTCTGAAGTGAACTGAACGTGAACTGAAACAGCAGCTTGGAATATTTCAGCTTCAGAAAATTCTGTGATTTCTCACCTGCCAAATCTTCCCTGAGACTGCTGAGATGCTGTTTGTGACCGTGGGCAGCTCTGATGGCTCCTAATGGGTGGCATTCATCGGGCCCTGAGAGCTGCTTTAACACACTGGCCTTTTGTAGGGCAAAAGCCAGGGCCTCAGCTGCTGCCTGCAGAATTAGGAACAATTAGAAATGCTTTAGTTGAAGTCAACAGAGCCACCTAAACTTACCACATTTGAGGAGCCAGCAGAGGCTGGGCAGCACCCGCCGTTAACAGGACTCAGTGGCTGATTATGACTCACGGGCAGAGTGGGAAAATAGCAAATTTTTGAACAATATCCCTTTTTGTGCTGCAAGCAGGTCAAATGCTGTCCCATTTTTATGGCCCAGCAGGGAGCTAGAGTTTAGGAGCACACAAAAGCCCTAGAAATGGAGCTAGGTTTGAGGTCACATTTTCATAGCCACATTATTGGACTATACTTCTGAAAGACAAAAGAGAAGGTGATGTCCCAGCATGTAGCTGTTGCTTAATGATTGTGCTGTCGGTCTGGGGAGGGCGGAGTGGCAGGTTGCTTAAGAGCTTTACATTTTCCCATGGTATAATACTGGTGATACAGTTGGCTATAATTAAAGGGTTATATAAATAAGCCATTGGGAAACAAATTAATTTATTTCCTTGGTGAGGCTAGTTATGTAATTTGGGGCTTGCACGCTGATCTACTTTCTCTTTGAAGCACTCAGCCCACCCCCACCCCCCCCACTCTACCCCCCCAGACCTGGTCCTCCTCTCCCAATTGTTTTAAAATAATTTCAAAACACGTCAAGGAATGCAGATGTGAAATGTGCTGCAGCTTGAACTTCCTTGAAGCAGCAACGATCTTAATGAGAAAAAGCTGGAGAGCAGAGTGAGACCTGGCTTGTAAAACAGTTTTATGGCATGTTTATTACAAAAGGCCCTCAAATGGACAGAGCAGGGGTGCACAGAGGTGCACAGAGGTGTTGGTGCCACTGCTAAACAGCAGCCCCTACCCATTCCCCCACTTTAGCAGGGAGTGGAAGAATCCATCACCTGGATCTCATTTGGGGCAGCTTCACTGGCTTTGGGGATGCTCAACCTTTTTGTGTTTACTGAGGATATGGCCCAGTCCTGGGGGTGGCAAAAGGAGAGATGGGCTGGTTCCTACCCCGAGCAGAGAAATTGCCCTTCTCCTAGGAAACAATAAAATGTCATTAAAAGTTCCGGAGTATAACCCTACATTTTCCTCTTGTGCCTGTGTTTCTTTTATGAGCTTCTAAGTGGCATCATTAAGCTACTCCTCCTTCTCTTGCCATATTTAATCATGTAATTTTTTTGCATTCTCTTCCTTAGAAATGTAGGCCTCAAGCAGTAGAAAATTTTAAACAAATTCCAAAACTTAAATTTTGCATGCAGAGCCGTAGTACAGAAAATAAACAATTTCCATGAAGGCTGTATGTGGTAATACTAGTTTCCTGTAAAAGACATAATTTTGGCTTCACAAGAAAAAAAGGGAAAAAAGAAAAAGAAAAAAAAAAAAAGAGGGAAAAGTAGCATTTAAAATCTTGACATAAAGGCCATTGCTACACTTCAGACAGCTCTTCCAGGCTCCAGCAGGGAGATTCAAACAAGCTTCACCATCCAAATGGAAGTGTAAATCTGTGAGATTTCTGGTGCTGAATGATAAGACATAAAGCATAACATTGGTTACAAAACATACCTCTCCTCCTCTGACATGAACGTCCAGCTATAAAAAATCTCAGCCCTAATCACTTGCCATTGTGGAACACCCTTCTTTGACAGAGGGGGGAAAGGCAGTGTTGGTTTGCTTTGGTTTAGATTTTAAGATTTCTGGTCTCAGGATAATTCCAAGTCCTAGCTGGCTGCAATAATTTCCTTTTAAGCTTTTGCTTAATGTAGTGCAGTAACTTCACAGCATGTGCCTCAGGAATGAACATCAACCAAAACTGCTGATGGTGTTTATCTTACACTACAGGGAAGCCACTGATCAAAGCAATGTATATTTTAATCAGAACTCTTCCCAAAGTGGCAGCTTCCACTGCCAGCACACTGCCAGTGTGCCTCTGCTAGCTCTGCAGAAAGAATAAAGGAGAACAATTAGTAACAGTCTGGAGGCAAATTTGAAGCCATCCAGCAGAGCTTCACATCACCAAAGTGGATATCAAGTGGAAGACTCAGATAAAGCTGAGCTGCAGGCCAGGCTGTATTTTTCTCTGGTGGATTCTGAAGGCAGTGAGACCCATTGTTTGCTCACAGAGTATCTGTCATTTTAGCATTTTGGAGGGTAATGGCTTTGATTTCCAAATTCTAATCATGGACAGCAAAGAAGAGGAAGAAGTGATTGTGAATTACTGAACAGCACTGTGGTGGGCTGGGCTCTTCTGGGGGGGTCTGGGGATTTTGGGAGCTCCTGACTGCCACAGCCAGCATTGGGTTCTGTGTACACAGGATAAGGGGCACCAAGGTTCAACCCCTGGTTCTCCCCTGACCTTATAGAAGAGCCAGGCACACACTTTTGGTGTCTCAGATCACCAGTGTCCAGAAATTGCCTTGACAAACTTCCTAGTGATGAAGTTTTTGGCTCCTTCAGCTCAGTCCTCTCCTCAAATTGAGCCTAAGGAGCCCTGGTTTTTCCTTGATGAGGTTTTCAAAGCCATCATGGGAATAGACAGAAAATAGGCAGCGTTAGGGCTGACATGAGTGGAATGACAAGTTTTTAGTCATTTATGGGGTTGAGATTGGGATTTGTGAGATTAGAAATGGTTGTTTCCTGTAAAAATCACTCACAAATTTGGACAAATTGCTTAAACTTGCAGTCCTTATTGCTCAAAATGATCTAAACATCTGCATTAATCCATTTATCTTAAAGAAATTTAATCATACTTAATTTCAATCATACACTCATGCCCCAATTATGCTAATAGCACTCAAGTATGTACTTGAGTGTCTCACTGACTGATGTTCTTCTGAATTGCACCTGCAGTTCTGTGTCTGCCATTTCCAGGGATGTAGTACTTCCCCTGAAGGAGAAGAGCAAGCTAATGTGGCTGACTAGGAACTACAGGACTGCTCATGTTTGTTAAATCTTGGTCAGAACTTTCAAGAAACTGGCTTTGTCTTGATGGCCAAGGACACCGCTTTTCCTTTTTTTTTCTTTTCAAGATTATGTCCAGAAAATTATTTTTAAATAAGTCACAAAGTTTTTTCTCTTTAAAAAAAATTATCAGGAAACAGATTCTGGATCTTCAGTTGAAGAAACGAAGTGCTCTTTAAGTTACTCCTTCAAGAAAAAAAAGTCTTGAAATATTAATCTTCGGCTCTTTATTTGCATTCTTGAGACTTAAAATTACTTCCAAGTTTTTATTGAAAAATCTGGAAAATAAAACTGCCCGTTTTCTTATGGGTCAGGTTTCAGCAGAACCTCAATCTGACTGCTGACTTTTGAACCTCTAAAGGTGCTGCTGTGCTTGGACTTGGCGTGATTCTCCTCTTAGAAGAAAAGTAGCCTTGTAAGTCATGTATAGGATGTGTTTTTCTACTTGCTGTGGAGAACCTGCTCACAAAGGAAAGGCCAAAAATATTTTGAGTGAGGTTCTATTAGTTTACATAGCTGATTAAAACTCGAGGCCCTGTTTCTTTGTGGAAATAGTATCCACTATCCATCACAGCAGCCTGTCTGAACCGAGGGCTAAATCACCCCTTTGGCAGACATTTTGTTAAAGCTCAGCCTTACACTGAGGTGAGAAAATAAACTGAAGATCCTTTGAGGAAATTTTTGAGGATTGTATGAAAACTCAGTATCTATTATGTCTTGCTGCAGCTGACTGGTCTCTGGCTTTACCTGTCTGGTGAAACAGCACCATGACTTAAGCTGCTCACAGCTCCTGGGTATCACAGATGAGGAGCCTGCTGGGGCACTGAGCAGCACTTTGGCCATTCCCAACAAAACCTGAACTTTTGATCTTATGGCCTTTGAAATGGGATGGTTTTTAAATTCACAGCAAGACCTGCACACCTTTTAGCTACAGGCAGACGTGGCAGTGACACAGATGAGCCGGTGCCTTCCTAGGAGGGAATTCTCATGTGCATCTTGCTGTGCAGGCAGCAAGAGAAGATGCATCCTCAGGAAATCACAAACCTTGCAGGATGTGTTATTTTCCACTAGCAGTAAGCAGCACTGCCTGTGGCAGTGCAGGGAGGACAGAGCTGAAAAAAGACCAGGAGAAAAGCTGCAGAAATAAAGCTGCCTCTAAAGCTCCTTTTAAACATTCAGCACAGGAGGGAAGAAGTGGACACTGATCATGATGAAACCTTTTCTTCCCATGGTGTTTGGCATTCCTTAATATGTCCTGATGGCTTTGATTTCCCCTCCTGCATTGCAGCATCAAAGAGTAAGTAGGCTGAGTGTTATCCAATTTGGTCATTTGAATACCACCCTTTTTAACCTTCCTTTCTCCCTTCCTTGGATAATGTTTTGCTTTCAGATGCTGCACCAACACAATGCTGTCCATGTCTGGATATTCCACAGGGGACATGAGCTCAGTGCCCAGAGAGCTTTATTGCTGCAGAGAACCTGGCAGAACTCACCACACCTTGTAGCTGACACTTTCCTGTTGCAGGCTCAGGTAAAGAACAAGGACCCAGATCTTCAGACATGCCTGGTGGTTCTGAACACTGCAATGTTTTGAAATCAATTTCCCAACTCTGATGAGTCCTGCAAATCTGAAATAACCTTTCCTCTTTATTTCCTTGAATATACTACAGGTCTTCTCTCTTTGTTTCCTTGAACCGTTCAAGAGTTCCAGCCCGCCAACACTTCTGTTGTACTATGGAGTGCCTAGAAAATATAGATACCCTAAGTAAGTGGGGAAATTTTCTTATTTCTTACCAGGAATATTCTCCAGTGATAGGGTTTGGAATATTTTCCATTTTGCATTTATTTCCAGGAGAATCCCGTACCAACGAAAACATTGATCTATTTAAAACACAGCTAATGAGCTTTCTTTGTCCTCTGTCTCATGCTGGAAAATCCCACCTGATCCCTAATTAACAAATTGATTTATTAAAAGTATAACTAATGGCCTCCCTTTGTTATTTTCTTCCAGCTGCAGAATCCCACCTGATCCCAAATTATCATATTGATTTATTTAAAATTAAAATACATGCACTGTATAGTTTCTTTATCATGCCTGCCTCAGACATATGTTCCAATTAAGTGCTGGTTTTACCCCTCACAGATCAAATACTTTCAGAAAAAAGCAGTTGTTTAAAATGCCACATTGTCCCCCCTGGTGTTCATATATTTGAGTGTTCTTACTCTTGAGGTCAATATGAAGTCACTTGGTAGCATCTTGGAGGATCAGCCTTGCAAATCCATTCCAAGAAATCCCCCTCCCACTCGTGTGAGTGCATCTTTGCAGGTGACTGTTTATAAGTCCTGTGCATCCAGTGGTTTTGCTAGATAATGGATTTTGCACCAAAGCACTGCCAGTCTCCACTGGTGTTCCTGCCTCACACAGAATAAAAAGCCAGAACAGGGGGAGCAGAGCAGGACTTGCATGCCAGGCTGATTTTCCTCTCGTTAGCTGCTTATGACAAGTTCAGCTCAGTCTGGAAGGGTGTGCATGAACAGCAAGAGCTCAGAAGCATCACTCATCACCAAGCTCTGTCCTTGGGCTTGCAGTGATGTGAACACATCTGCAGGCAGCACCAGGCCATCACATCCTGGTGTGTAAACATCAGGGTATGCTTGGCCCTCTTGCCTGCAGTGCCCCACAGAAACAAGCAGTGGGTCACTCTCTGCAGACAAAGCCCTCAGAGAGAGGCTTTGGATGAAGCAAGAGAGAATGACACGGTCTCTGGCAAGAGAGATGTGTGCTTACAGGTTATGTGAGTTTCTTGCATCCAAAGGAACAGCAGGGACACGTCCCAGTCCTTGTGCCAGCCAGCCAACCTCCTTGGAGCACAGGACGAGGCAGCAGGGCCCATCCCATGCTGGTAAACCACCCCAACACACATCCCCTTTTCCCTCTGAGCTACTCCTGGAGCCTTGCTATTCCTCTGGTCAATATAAAAGACAATCATACTGAATTCCAAAGGAAAGAAAGGACCCAGAGGTTGCTTGTCCCTTCCCCCTGGCCCTGCTCCCAGGACTGGCACAGGAACCCTACAAGGGTAACCTGATAACCCAACAGGGTGTTGAAGCTCTGTCTGAGCAGTGCAGTCCAGACCCACCACACCAGAGCTGTGCAAAGCTTGAAAAGGGACCTGAGCGGGACCCAGCACATCTGCAAAGAGAAATTTGAAGCACTGTTTGCAACAAAGGGCCCGAGGTGTCTGCCTGCCCTACAGGAATGCTCTGGTACTTTGGGATGCTGGCCCATGTTAAAGTGCTCTGGTGCTCCCAAGGAGGGGTAGTGATCTCTCCAGGGCAGCACTAGTCTGCTTTTGTCTTCCAGGCCCCCACTCAGGTTCCCAGAACAAGGCTACATGTCCGGCTCCATGACTTAATTGAGTGGTAAGCCCTTTATTTCTCTTGGCCAAAACCTTCTCTGGCTACCATCCTAATAGTGAGAGGTCTTAGTTAATGCTATCCACTTTCTACACATCTCCCTTCCAGCCTCCTAGAGCCTCACAGGCTTATTTCTTTTACATGTAGTCCTGTATGTAGTTGTGTCTGTGAACAAGAGTACAGCTACACACATCAGGCAGAAAAATGCCCCAGTTTAAAAATAAATTGTTGAAAGGGGAACAAGGGCCTAAATAGCTTATTTAAAATCTGCCATGTTTCTCAGCACAGTTTGGAGCAGAAAAGGCACTTCATTGTAATTCCAAGCATGAGAAGAGCAGCATACAGTTACTCATCCTTTAAAATGTACTTTTCCTGCTCCCTCCCTACAAACAATGTGCACACGTCAGAGATCAGATAGGAGAGAAATGGGAAGTTCCTCTTCCCGTACAGGAATTTAGACACCTGAATTCCCATCACATTTGTCTTACAACACAGGGCTTTGCCTCCCTGCAAGGCTCCCAACCAGCCCTCCTGGCAGGCAGCCTTTTTTTCATGTAGTTATCCCACAGTGAGCCAACTGGGACACCTGGGAGCCCCGGATCCATGGCTTCCTTGCCTCAGGGCTTCAAACCCACAGCTCACACCACACTGTGGGCTGGGCTAGGATGGGTTTTTTCCCCAGCTCCATCATGAATGGTGCCATTGTGTTGAAAGAAATGATTGGGGCTGAAAGGGGAAGGTAATCATGGGTGATGAGGGATGCTGTCTGGGAAAGGAGGTGCAGGAGACACCTTGTTTTGGTTTCTTCCCTCAGACTGTTTCCATATTTTGTCTAAAGATGATTACATTTGAAACTCGTAATTATTTTCTGGAGAAGAGATCTTTCCTCTCCAGACAGGTAGAGTCATTCCCAGATTCCCTTCTGTAAGACCCCTCTTCCTTCCTCTACAGCCCAAAACCCTCAGGAAGAAGATCACAGGTGCCACCAACAAAGAGTACCTGTGTGTGCCCAAGAACCTTCCTGGGTGTTTGAATTCCCACCCCAACCCCTGGGTGTGGAATGCTTGTCTGTCATTGTGCCCAGGATAGGCAACCTAACAAAAGGATAGGTTACTGTTACTGTTATAGGTTTCTGTTAAATTTTAAAAAAATCCAAAAGTACGAAAGAGACCTTTTCTATGAAAATTTCTGTTTCAGAGGTCATCTCCTCTTACCTTCCATGGCTGTATTTATCTCACAGAAGTGAATTACACAGAAAATGCTGAAGGAAATGCATGACTGCCAAGCCAGTTACTCCACATATTATCTTATTAATCTTAATTGACATTTCCTTGTTTGTCTTTTACAGTTTTCCATGCTGCAGATTTGCACAGCCCTTTTTTCTCAATTCCAGGTGATGAGTCCAGAGAAAGGCACTGTCTGTTATCCAGCAAACCACATCTTAGTGGAAGATTGCTCGGAGGGTGTTTGACACTATAATATCTGAGAGAAAGTATCCAAATGAAACCATAAGTAATAACCAGTAGCTTTAAAGTCATGAAACATTGAATTTTTCGCACCTTTGTTTCTGGCAGCTCCAAGAGTGTGATGCCTTTATCAGATATCAGTTCTTTAAGATCAACCTCTGCTTTCAGCCACGGTCAGTTTTTGAAGCACAGCAGGAAATTGTATCCCTCCCCTCTTTGCAGTCCATCTGTGTGATGAGAATCTCATGGACAAAACCTCTACCCAGATTTTCAGCAGAAATACAGATTTTTTTCTCTTTGGGTCAACCTCCCTAGAAATCAAAGAAAACCCATTTTTCAGCCTGTTTATTTAGCCCCAACAGTCCTGCCACAGTGACATAGGAAATTCACAATTCTCATTGTGAATTCCCATCCCTCAAAACTTACTCGCTGTGAGACTTCGATTCCAGAAACTGAAATTTCCCAGAAGCCTGGAGACATTTGGAAGAAGGAGCTCACCCGTGCTGAACAAATCCTTTATGTTACCACATCAGCAGCCTTGAAAGCACGTAGGCAAAGCAGTGCTCAGTAAATTGCTGTTGTACAGATTACCTGGTTTGGTTCCACCATGTCTGAGCAGGCAGCACGTTCTTCTTGTCTCTGGAAGACCCAAAAAGAAAGGCTGCTAATGCTGTCTTTGAGCTCATGAGTATTTTTGGAGCATGAAGTGTGCAGCCATTTAACGCTGCTCCAAACTGCTGCACCTGAGTGCCATGGGTGAAAATAAATTTCACACACCTTCTTTGTGCATCTTCCAAGCCCACAAAAATGCCAGCTTCTTTTAATAAACTGGTGATACTTGGGAACAGGTGTTTCAAAGCTGAGAAAGCTACCTTTGGGAAACAAACCACAAGATTTGCTTGGTAGCAGTTTGCTTGGATGGAACCTTTGTGATCTTTGTTCAAGGCTTGCCTTCCAAGTCACCTTTCTCTTTCACATGCATTTCTTCCACTGCACAGGTGCCTGTGTGAGCTCTGTTGCTGTGGAATTTAAATGCTTTACCCTATTTTTAGGGTATCTACTCATTTTCCAAGTGAGGAAAGGGACCACAGTAGTCTGAATATTTTGCCCACCATTGGTCAGGGGGTGTGGGATCCAGACTAGAACTGAGCTCTTAATTTCCAGCAAAACAGCTTTTTGTGATGTTAAGGAAATGGAAAAGAGGAATCTCTGCTGTTACCAGATAATTAAGAGATATTAGGAATTCTGACAGCAGTTAAATATGCAAGCAGAAATGTTTATTTTCCGTTTCTTTGGGACTGCAGACACACAAAATGCCTGTATTCCATTGCTCCTTTGGAATCATTGTCATTTCATAGGTGTAACTGCTGATCTTCCCACAGGTTCAATGTCAATAAAGTAGTTTAAGATCTTCAGATACAAATTGTTTTCAATCAAAGCATAATGAATAAGTTTGTCTAGTGCAAAACATGCCAGGTTTCATCAAACTAACAGGAAAAACTGGCTCATTGTCATAAATGCACCAAATAGGAGCACATCCCAGTTTGTTTCCAAAGCTACAAAGTTTTGGGTTGTCATCTTGTATTTCTGTGGAAAAAAAAAAAAAAAGCGCAGAGCAATAATTCCCAAGCCAACACCTTCCTGGTGGCGTCCTGGCATCTTCTCTAAAGAACCAACAAATCTTTTTGGCCCTCTTGCAGATGGCTCAGCTTTGTCAGAGGGAGTTCCAGACCTATTTGTTGGTGGTTCTTGACACTGAGCCCTCCACCTCAGGAAGCAAAGAAACTTTCCTCCTCAGCAAACATTATAACTGGACCCAAGAAAGCTGTGCAGTCTTCCATGGGAGGGTGGAGATCCCTTCCAGCAGGGTTTCTTAGTTATTCTGCAGCAAGTAAATCACCAGAGAATCACAGGGATGTTGCTGGTCGCAGATGTGCTCTGATACTGCTCAACAGCAAAAATAAAAATAAAAAAAAAGCAGCATGGTCTGCCAAAGGACTGCTCTAGATCATCAACGAGCAGGAAGGGAACCTGTGCTCTATCAGCAGGAAAAGGCATTTCTTCATAATCAGAAGGTAGAAACCAGCCCCATTATGTTCTCTTCTCATGTTTTGAGCAGAGCGTTAACAAAGGAGTGGATTTGCCCCAGAGCAGTTAAAACCAAAAACCCAAGAGGTTCTCTCCACAGGCATTTTCCTGGCATTCTCTGACACTCAGATTGACTGATAATATCACCATAACAGCTGTTATCTCGAATGTCTGCCTCCAGGCAAATTAAAAGTAAAGAAAAGCCAAAACACTTGAAGAGATGAATATAGGAGGCATTTGCCAGTAGTTTGCTGGCCCTGGATTTTCTGCTGTCAGGGGTAAAACGAAGCGTGTTTGCTTTATGAGAAAATTACAGAGCTGTCATCCCTGCAGCTCGTACACACGGAGCGATGGAGAGCAGCACCACTGCCAGGACCAAAGGCAAAAGGATTGGGTTTTTTCAGCCAGAATCCAAAACAGCCTTTCTCAAGGATATGCCTGAGCCTTGCTGCCTGCAGGAGCAGGGCTGTCCCCAGATGAGGCCAAGGAGAAGGGACCCCCACACAAGCAGTGCACGAGCACAGCTGCTGCAAACAGGGCAAGTGAGTGAAGCAGCTCCAGGGTCCACCCTGGGGCCCCAGCCAGGGCCAGCTGGAGTTGGGCTACAAGGTCTAATTTTGGATGGGTTCCAGCCATCACCTCTGGACTCTTAAGCAATGATTACTTTTCTGATGCTCTGGGGGAAGAATGATGCTTCTGAAAGAGACCACCAAGGTTCTGAGGTGATGTATCAGCTTGGGGCAGTGGGCTTTTCACTCTGCTCAGATGAACAGAACTCTGCACCTCTTTGATGCAGACACAGATGCTTGAAATGCCCACTCTATGAAATGCATAAAAGATCATTTCCAAGAAAGGTCTCTGGGCCAAGCTGAAGTCAAAGCCTCTGAGTGCTCTTGTCAGAGCTCTTATTAAGGGAATCAAAATGCCACTGGCAATATTTGAGCTATTAGAGATGGGGTAAGAGAGTAAGGGCTGCTGTTTCCAGTGTCTGAAGAACATCCTGACCTCCACAAAAGACGACACACAAGCTTATAGGAGGTTCCAATTCTGCACCATACCATATCTCAGTAAAACCCTGCCTTTATAAAAAAAATAACTCCCTTCTGGATTTTTATCCCTTTAAATTGTGTTCACATGTAACAAGCTTGGCTTTTGCATACTTTTGACAATGCTGGAAGTAGAATTACCACAGAAATCTGCAGTATTTTAGTGGGAAGGGGGTACTACTAACCATAAAGCTCATATTGAAAATCCATCTGCCTTCTGATTTGAGGCTAAGACTGGCCAAGAAAGCCCCATGGGCCTTAGGAAGAGAAGTATCAGGGGAAGGGGAAGAGAAGGTCATCTTGGTTTTGTTGGAGAGGGAAAATGAAAGCTTTACAGGTATTTGGGGAATAGGAACTTCAGCATTTCACTGATGTCAGATAACTGTCTGTAACTGGGATGTTTATTTTAATAGTCAAACCTTTAACATTACAGAGTGCTAACCATGGCATAAAAGATGTCCAGGAAAGGCTATGAATTTAAGATTAAATTCAAGAAGCAGCAGTCTAGATAAAACAACGGTGAGGAAGTGAGAAAATCCTGGTTTGGCTCCTGCTTCTGACCCTGGTTTTGAAAGTGTCACTTTTATTCTTTGCGTATGTTTCTCAAGCCTTTAGCATCTGTTTTGTATTTGTAGCAGATCTTCCCGCTCAGGGTGCACCTCCAGGAGCATTTCCATTCTGGTTCATAGTTCAGATCAGGAGCAAGCTTTGGAAGTGGCCCTGCCACCCCTCCTGCTCACAGTGCCTGGGTTCACAGCCCAAGCAGGGCACAGCCTTGTCCCACCACCCCAGACTGGGCATCTCCATGGGGACAGAAAGCAAGGTGGAGCTGGAGAACTTGGGTAAACTCCCACAGAAATTTGAGCACAGCCTGGGGATGTGCCACACTTCTAAATGTGGCCTCTCTAAGAACTGAAGGGGACCCATGTGGTTTGAAATGGCAGCTGAGGGACCTGCCACCTGTACCATGTCACCTCATCTCAGCCCTTCCTGTCACTGGTTCCTTGGGACTTGCCAGGAAGGAACACTGGTAAATGGCACTTCCAGGAATAACATTGCCCAAAGAAAAAGTCCTTTCTCTACTCCAAAAGTTAAAATTCTTTGTTGTAATTCCTGGAAAGTGACTCAATCTAAAAAGTCCTGCCCACGCTTACAAGGATATGAAAACAATCATGGAGGAAGTTTAAAAAAAAAAAAAAACAAAACAAAACATGGCAAAGCTTTAAATTCAGGAGTGTAGAACTCTGGACATAACCAGCATTTTGTAAAAGTGCCCTGCCATGCTTTCTTGCAGACGTGCTTGTGAAACTTTGGGCAAACCTAGGCCATTTGACTCTTTTGGTTGGAAATAATACAAAACTCTGTGGTTCTTACTTTTCATGTGCCAAAATTAAGGGAACAATTGTACTGGGGTCCCTTTAAGTGTCAGGAATTACAATTTACTAAGTAAGGTTCAAGTGAGATTTAAGTAGAACTGGAAAAAAATCTGCTCACTGGTTTTTATGACTTCTGAAATGAATACAGATTCAGTCTGCATGTCTGTGCTGTATTCTGTGATACATATTTGAACTGCTGGGTCTGCAACATGAATGAATAGAGAATGTTAAAATACACATTGCTGAATATTATGGGAAGCACATACCATAGTTTTGCTCAGACTCTGTCCTTGCAATTTTCATTGGAAGCCTTGCATAATATTGGAAATGCTATCAAGATATTTGTCTCAAAATTACAAGCAAGATGCTCTTCCATGTGGAAGTAATTTGGGAACAAAGTCATCAGCATAATTCATCATGGTATGTATGTAAAATGGTGACAGTGAGAGTAAAAGAAAGCTTTGCTGTTATTTTTTTAATCTTTATTTTTATCTTTATTTTTATCTTTGCTTCTGTATTTTTTTTAGTGCACAGCACCTGTCCAGAGCTGTGAGGACTTGCACAGCTGTACATTACTGCTTGTAATGCATGGATCAAACTCTGGTGGGCTAAGAGAACATGGCTGTGTTGCAGTCCATGCATCTGGGCCAGTTCCCACCACTTTTTTTCTGAAATGAAGCAAGCAGTGCAAGGAAGTCAAAGTTGCCTTGAAAAATCAGAAATAATAATACTCACTAATCAACAACATCCAACCCCCATTTTGTCTGCCTGCAAACCCTTGTCCTTACCGTCTCTGTGAGACTATAAATTGATCTTTGTAACATGTCCAGAAGATTAAAAATAATCCAGGCTCCCACAGAACACAGAAACACGTTGCTCATTCCAGAATTGAGGGGTCCTCAGGGAGGTGCTGCTTTAAAGTTAAACCAAGATAACTTTAGCATGAGTGTCGCAGCAATCTGAAATGTGCTGTGTCCAGGAGGTGATTCCTTGGGAATCACTTTCCTAAAGTTTCATAGATATTGCCAAAGAGAGTTTTTTTAAGAGAACAAAGTAGATTTTTCTTTGCACTGAAGTATTCCCAGGAACTTGCTGGAATGAGTAGAGGCCACATCAGCTGCAGAAGCAGAAATTTCATTTAATATTGGGCTTGCATGGCACAGTGTAATACTTCCTTGGTCTCCAGGGACCTGTAAATACCACTAATAGTTTGTGTGTCAGAACATCGATGCCAACTGCATTTTCAGGTCTGATGTTTTAATTTCTGACTCTTCAGCCAAGGCAGATCAATATTCAATAAGTGATTTACAGGTGTGCCAGCCACTGTCAGCCAAACCAGGGTGCTCTGGGATTCAAACAGCACTAAAGAGTCAACCTGCAGGGTGCCACAGCATCTGCAGCTGCCTAAGGCGAGCATCAGCTTTTCTCACCAGCAAAGGGGCAGTCACTGAGCACAGAGAAGCTGCCTTTTGGCACCTGAAACTTTTGTGCTGCCCTTGGGGGTACCACAACTCTGGGTCATGCTGTGCATGAAAGTTTGTGCAAAGCTCCTGAGGTTTTTGTCTTCTGGGGAAAGAAGGGTGACAGGGTTGCAAAGACATTGAGAGCTTCTTCACACTTCTGTCACAGAAGGTTTTGGGGTCTCAATAGCTTTTTGCTGCCTTTGAACGCAGTTTCTGTCCTCAAAAGAGCAGCAATCATCAATCTTTCAATGAAATAAACAAGAATTTGAAGCACTGCTTCTGGGTTAAAGGAAAAGGTTTTATTTTATTAGAAAACTTTGCCTCTCCTCTGAAAACTGTTTCCAAAAACATCCATGCACAAATCCAGCTAGCACAATCATCCCTTTCCACAGCAAGCCCTTAGACACTCCTTTCCTTCTTCCAGATGACTTTCATAGCCCACCTGGGAAATAAATTACTGGGCAGTGCTAGAGTTAGTAAACCTACATACAGTCATAAAAGTTCAAACCAAAGTGTGATCATAAAGTACTTATGGGTCAGTAATCACACCCTTAATTTTCAGAAATAGAGTAGATGGTATTATCTGGAGAAAAAAGGTCCTTCCTTTTTCTTTCTAAATATCCTGCTAGAAGCTAGTAATAAGAATAAAAATTAGGACCTGCTGAATACTTGCTGAAGCCAATCAAAAGTCTTTATTCCAGGGAACTTTGGTGGGAGCCCTTCAAACCTCTCTATTCAGAACAGCACCTATGTCATAAGGACTTCATAAAGTCCCAGTTAAATTGCCCCATCCTGTGGGACACAGCTACAACCTTGAAGGTAATAATTTGCTTAAATGCTTTGCAGAATAAGGACTTTGAGCCAAGCATGTGCCTAAAATCTATGTCAAACAGCCTTAATATTTAGCAGGCCATGCTGTTTGTCACACAGATCTTTTGCCATTTAAGTTGTGGTATTGGTTTGAGCTTTGGAAAAAAGGGTCTTCTAGCATGTTCTTCCAAAAATTATATCCAAGAACACTGGCTGGAGGCAGTGTGGGGGATTATTTCAAAAGCAGGCTTTTGTAGAAAGTGAAATAGTTCTTATTTCTCCTGGTCTGCTCTCAGGTTGTTGCTGCTGAGCAGTCCCAGAGCTAGAAATGAAAAGGTTCAGAGACTCGTGACACCAAGGAAAGGCACAAAGCTGCACTCTGCTCCTGACAGCTGCTCTTCACACCACAGTTTTTCCTCTGAGCATGTTCCACTGTCTCTGCACTCCCAGTCCACCTGCAGCAGCAGGGACCAGCCAAAGCAGGCTCTCGTAGCCTGGCTTTCCTGGTGGGAGCTTCCCACAGCACGAGCACCTCCTTTCCAGCAGATCACAGGTGCTCTCCATATGGCCTGAGCAGGTGAGAGCACAACTTTGCCAAACCATGATGGAGTTTGGTAGCTGAAACACAAAATCTGTGCTTGGCCCGAGATCTGAATCTGGCTCTCTGCTCCCTCCTCCGCTCTGAGCCAAATCAAACTGCAGCACGTCATGAAAACCAAACACCGCCGTGCTCTGACCGTGTAAGATCTGCATCCAGCTCCGAACTCCAAGGAGGAACCTCCTCCCTGTGTGTGCCACAGTGGTGCCAGTGCCTGACATGTTAGGTTGGAGTGGTAGCACCCTGAGAAAAATTCACATACCTGAAAGCCTGCCCCTAAAATTCCATGGGGAAGGCACTAAAATGCTTTGAAGGATTGGAGGTGCAATGAAATTGCTGCTTCATGTAGCTTAAAAAAAACCCCAAACCACGAAAGAAACACATGAGCAAGATTTATGAGTGGTTCAACTTCTGGGGCAAAGCACCCCCCTGCCTTTTTGGCTCCTAAAGTCTCTTATTATTAGTTTGAGGGCTGCCAGGCAGACAGGGTAATTCATCCAGCCCACCTGTGCTTTTTTTATTGGGGGGCAGAATGCAAAGGATGTGTTCTATATTTTTCAGGAAGTGCTCCTCACCATGGAGGCAGCTCTGCTGCTCCCTCATGAGCATTCTCAGGACATCTGTGGTGTGCCAGCCCTCCCAGGCCATCCTGCTGCCCAGGCAATCCTGCTCTCACATTCTCTCTTGGGCTCTTGTTTCTGTTGGTTTTTTAACAGTGAAGGATTTGAATTTTTCTTCTCCTGTATTTGGCACTTCTGGTAGAGCCTTTGACGTGGAAAAAGGCTCATCTTTCAAATGCCTGTGGCACTCTCTGTGAAAGGTGATTTTTAAAAATCCATTTTATTTTGCTTCCTGGCAGTGATATCAAAGGAACAATCAGTGCCTGAGTTGGAGCCAACAATTTATTTCCATTATCATAAACAGAAAACAATGGCATGCTGCCTTATTAGTTATTCACTTTCCAAGTCAACAGGCTTGGAGGGTTGGGATGAGATCTAACCAGAGATATGCTTTGATGTTTTCAGTTTGGAGAATTGGTCTCCTGGCCAAAATGCTGAGTGATGCCAGTTTTGGGAGAAAGAAGGGAAGGAAGAAAGGGTGGAGGGAAGGGAGAGAATCCCTGAGAGCAGGAGGTAGCTACTGGGAAAGGCTGGATGTATGTGGCATGTTTGTGGCTGTCTCTAAGAAGGCATTGGAGGGTGTCTGTGGTCCTTGGTAGTCCCACCCCAGAGGTGACACAAAGAGCAGCAGATGGGCTGATTGCAGTGCAGTTCCTTTGATTTGTGCCCCTCCAGGATCTAGTCCAGTGCACACTCCAGGTCTGCTACTGTGCTGCAGAACAGCCACTTCTGTGGGTTTGAAGTGTGTGCTGTGGGAGCTGATGGAGCCAACCCAAACCAGGTGTGCACAGCAGCCCTGGGGCTCATCCTTCCCTGCCAGAAGCAAGCCCCAAGTCTTCCAGCACTGTCACATAAGCTGTGCTTTGTAGGGAATGCTCCTGGGAGTAATGAGTAGCAGTGTTTGTCACTGTGCTTTGTTGTTTTAGCACTGGGCTCACCAATGCAGAACATTTTTGTTATACATGCCTATACATGCCTCCATACATGTACAGAGCATTTATGGAAAATTATCTCTTGTAGGTGGCAATAAACATGAAAGGTAAACATCTGCTATTTTTCTATATAGAAAACTGTGATCAGCTCCTTTCTCAGTGTCATGATGCCAACAAAACCCAAAAAAAGTCACAGGCTCTTCATTACCTTGAAGCCATTTCACCAGCATTTCTGGAACAATCAAAATATCTGTATTATTTAATAAAGTAGAAAGCCTAAATGTGGGGCAAAGCAATTGATCATTGCTTGCTTAATAATCCTGTCTCTCATGGACAAGCCACTCCAGCTATTTTGGATTCTTTTCTGACCAAAATACAAACACATTAAACCTGCTTCTGCTTTTCTCACAGAACTGATGCTGTAAACTGTCCAAGTGGTTTGTAACATAACCAAATTAATAGAGATCACAGGAACTGAAGTAGATTGTTTGCTCTAGTAGAGAACTGCCTGTGCTTTGTGGGAGATTAATACCTGCTCCCTACCTGTACATCTTTATTTTAAGGGAATTTCTGTCAGGATTCTGTAAAAACTTAAGAACATTGCAGATTTCTCCAAAGCCAAAGAAAATTTGCCTTTCTCAGGAGAAGCAAGATGACTTGAAACCTGTTTCAGTAAAGGTTTTTCATAGTGATCACAAACAATTATACTTCAGGAGACCAAATACAGCATAGAAAAATGAAAGTACTTGTTAGGAAGCAATGTCTCCTCTGAGCAAAGATGTTCAGTAATGGTTTTGTGGTTGTTCTTGGTAGCCAGACCCATCCTTATCATGGAGGAGAGAATCTGAAGCAGGTGATACTGCACAAAATATCATTTTGGAGTTCACTGGGCCACAAGAATCTGTGGTGGTGATAATTTTCAGAGAGCAAAGTCAGCTTACTGGAGCCAGGCTGCAGAGAGTTTCCTGAACTGTCACTTTGCAGAAATACCCACATGGAATGACCAGCAGTGGCAGCCTGTCGCTTGCAGGGGTCAATTTTCAGTGCAGAATAGCACTCCCAGATCCTGCTTGAACTGTTTCCTCTCCTTTGAACCCTCTTTCTGATTGCCAGATGCTCAGTCACAGTCTGGCCTCCATTCTTCCAGTCCTCCCATAAATGGAAGCAAATTTCCAGCAAAAGCTTCCTTGGGGGCATAAGGAAATTAGAGAAAGAATAGACCTGGAGTCCTCTCATGTAGCTAAAAGTCCTCCAGTCAGACACTGCAGCCAAATTCTCTTTCCTGTGCTCAGTTTCAACATGATCAGCCTTTTCCCTAGCCTAGAAATTCCTGCTCCTTGCTTTATTCCAGGGCATCTCCCTTCAGTGGAGGCATGTGATACCTAGCCTTGATCCTCCTAACCACAACAAGCCAAAGCATCCCACAGAAAGGGCTGTGCTTCTTGCCCTTCTGCTTTTTTGTGACTGCCTTCTGGACAGCAATGGATGATGCTGGAATTCTTTCAGCAGACATCTGAGTTTATCCAAACTCCTCCTCCAAACTCACCAGCATTCCCTCTCCCCCATGCTCTTGATTTCACCCCGCCAGCTCAATCTTTCTGCTGGCCCCTGCTCATTTCTCAAGCCAAGGCTCTGTATGTTTGTAGCCACGAAGCCCCAGAGTGTGTGCTCCAGCATGAAGGGATTTCATGGCTGAGGCCAGGCTGGGTTGTGCCTCCTCTCTTGTTAAATGAGGCTGGGTGTGAGGCAGTGAACACTTAATGCTGAAGAAGCTGCAGCTGGAGCCACCACACGGCATAAAGGAGAACAAACCCAAACTAACTCCAAGGAAAAATAGGGCTGGTGTTTCCTAGGGCACAGCAGCCACCTCTGATTCATCTTTCTGCTTGTCCTTGCCAGGAGTTCAGTAAATATCCTTATTAACGTATGTGGTGCAAAGGCCTTTATTGATCTCTCACTGCCTTGCCTCTAAAACCTTGGAAGAGGTGGAGGCAGGGAAGGGATGAATGTTGTTCCCTCCATCCCACACGTGTGCAGGGCCAGGCAGCAAAGCCCTTGGGTGAGGTGGGCAGAGTCACACAGAGGATCTACTGAGGAAAGAGGAGCAGACAACAGGTACTGTGAATCTGTAATTTCTGCACATCCTTTGTCTGCAGAGGCAAATCCTATGAACCCCCACTGAAATCAGGGCAGAGATGACAAGGACAATGCTTATTCTTTCTTCAGTCATGCAAGAATTCTCCAAAATCTGTCTTATCTGGCTGCTAACAGACAAAGCTTCTCAAATCTGCAGTCAGAGCTATTTGGTCATGGCACAGGGGTGAAAAGCCCAGCAGTCAACAGAGATTCCTTGGAGTATCTTTAAGATTGTGGATCTTATAAAACAGTCCCCCCTCATTAAAAAAAGGGAAAGAAAGAAAAGAAGCACACAAACTTACCATTGTTGAGTGTTTCTTTAATAGAATCAGAAACAAATTTGTGACCTCGTGGCCCAGAGGTGGGAACACCATCTATAAACTTGCCCAGACATAGAAATGCATTCTGCCTGTCAGTAGGAGTTTGCCATTGAACATGTATATAAAAAAAGGCTGGTGTTACATTAGGCCAACATTTTTTAAATGCCACAGCTCACTTTATATGCCATGAGCCTTGTTAATGCTGCTAACAAGAAAATTAAAAACTCAAAGCTATAAAAACAGGAATGCCACTCTTAAGTAAATAAATATACATGAGAACCAAATATTGAGATACAAGCTCTGGAGTGGCTCGTGTCCAGAGAGGGAGAAAGAAAAAAAATTAACCTAAGTTGTTTCTGATGCTATAAAAGCTCACTATAGTCAGCGAAATTGTCTCCCGTTGAGTCCTTGCCTTAATTTCACAGGGTTCTTGAGAATTCCACACGATAGCATGGAGGAAATCAGGGAGGGTGGGCAGCAACATGCCAAGGACAATCCTGTCCAGGAGGCTGGATGGGTCAGGGAGGGTGGGATATTTCTATCTGACTCAAGAACAGGCTGTTAATGTGGCAGCAGGGGGGGAATGTTTCCATCAGAACAGGCCACCTACAAATCCTGGCCTCTACTGTTGGCTCTGGATCCAAGTTAATAGACCCAGTTTGGGCCTGTAAAACCCAGACCAGGGTGCATCATGAATCTTTTTGACAGCCTGGACTCTATCCTGGCCCAGGAACTAGAAATTCCAAAGATTATTTTTGTCAATTACCTTCTAACTACCTATATTTGGATTTGCTTATCAATGCAACCCTTTAACCCTATAATATAGGAATTGAGACCTACCCCTAAAGTTGGGGCCATCATACTTATGTGGACTCACCTCTACTTAACATTGGCAATTAATTTTATGACTTCTAGTCCTTGCTTGTGAAAAGAAACCTTTTTCTTTTCCTTTCTTTACCTCCTGGAGATTATGAATAGTATATCTTAAAGGATAGGATATTTACACACACAGTAGACTTCTGTTTACAGGTTTTGCCAAGACAAAAGCATATATAACTTAGACACTTCTGTATGTGAATCTAGAGAAGGTTTCAAAATGAAGAAAAGTGGAAAAGAGAAAAAGGTGTTCATTTCATCTTTCTGTGAATGCAGGCTTTGGCTGTTCCTAAGGTTTCCCTGACCCAAATCCATCTGGTGCCAATGCTAACCTGAAGCAAGTCCTCATAAATCTGATGGGCCCAAAATTAGGAGTAGTCTCAAATCTTGCATTACAGTGTTAAATGCTGCATTGCTAAACCACTCAATGGCCAAAAGATGACATTTTTAAACCTTTGTGCATTTATTCACTTCCACAATGAAAGAAAAACTACTCCTGCTTCTTGTGAAGGGGAAAAACCCCAAATCCTCCAAGGCTATGGTAAAGCCTAAAACATTTCAGAAGAGGGTTGACTGTCTCCATACAGAGATTATGTGGACAATTCTCAACCAGTTATTAATTGATAAATGATTGAAATAAAATCTAAGTAGGAGGAAGGGACGATACAATAGGACTAAGCTGTTGAGGAGTGAGAAATGTAGGATATCCAGCTGAGAAATCTACTTGTTGTATGGCCAATGAAAAAAACAGCTATTTTCTTTAGCTCTTCAGAATTTAAATCAAATTTGATGCAACTATTTAATCCAATTGAAGCAATGACTCCCTTATCTACAAGACTCAGTGTAGACTGCTCACAGGAGAAAATTTAGTGGGAATTTAGCTGGAATATTTCATTTTCAAGGCTACTGGTTACAACATGGTGAAAAGTTTTCCCTTCCCCCCTTTAGTCTCAACACTGGCTGTGATTTATTAAGATGTATTTCAGGATAACATGCTGAGATTATGATTTTTGTTGGAAGGCCACACTCAAAATTGCACTGAAATTGGATGCAACATGGGAACCACCATAATCAGGAGCTCACCACCGAGGCCTAGGAACAATTTTGTGGAGGGTCATGTTGCATCTTGTGTAGGGCTTTCACAAATTAAAAATCCATTTATATATGAATTTTAAATCAAAGCACTGCAATCCTGTGCTTTGATTCAAAGCACTTACATTTTTCTCTTTGCCTCAAACATGGACTGTGTTCAGAGTTCTTATTTGAGTGTACACCAGAGTGAGTCATGGGAAAGATGTTTTCTTCAACAGGCAAAACACCTCCCTGTTAATGCTGCTGAATTTCTAACACGAGCAACTGGGTAAGACTAGGATGGCAAACTGTTTATTTGTTTTTATTGTTTTTTTTATAAGCCAACCAAGGCAGATGTGAAACCTGAATTTTCCAATGAGATATACTGCCACAGACGGTTTTTTTCACTTAGATTCCCTCTTTCCTTTGCCCCCGGGGTTTTCCAGATGGGTTAGGCAGGCACCAGTGCTTCTGCATGTGTGGGGTTTTCTCTCTGCAGATTGTTGCCCGTTCAGATTTCAGCACTGAGGCTTAAGTGCTGATGAAAAACTTTTTAATGAGTACTGACTGCTGTTATAAATCATAGGAAAATAAAAAAACCTACAGAAGGAGAGAAACACCACTAACAAAGAATTTTGTTCTAGTTGATTTTTTATCTGAGGAACTCTAATATCATTCTGTAATTGCTCAGCTAAATAATATCCCAGTTCCAGAAATAGGGTGGTTTGCAAGCAAATTCAGTAAGTGGGATCTTCTTGTGCATTACAGGAGGGCCTGGAGCCTGTGAAATTTCTTTGGTTATAGAGACAAAGTACATAATTTCATTTGGAAATTCTCATCAGTGGCACATTGCATGTTCTCCAGGTGCTGCAGGAAGAATTCCATTAACTGCTGATTTGTAGTGCCCATGAGGCCAGAAGTAGCAGGGGAAAGGGCAGAGTCTGTAACTCTCTCTAGATTAGAAGACTTTTTTGGCATTTATACATGTAACTGCTTGGATCCTACTCAGTCCTTACAGCTCTGTGGTTCCTGCATCCGTCTTTCTTCAATACAATTAAAATGAGGATGGTGAAGAGTTTTTAGAAGTATTAGTCAAAATTCCTATCTACAAACACCTTCAGTGTGGTTTATCCCCAGTAATGAACAAATTATTATTATGGAATCTCCAGAAATTGGATCTCCTACCTTGATTCCTTTCTCTATTTCATTACTTACACTTTACATTATTTAATGGCAAATTCTTTCTTCTACTGATAATAACTTAGGAACCTTACCCTGAAGACAGGGCACCCCTTCTCAATGCCTTCTTCACTCTCAAACAATGCTGAGAAATGTGAAGAGCCTCTTTTCCACATGAGAATTAGTCTTGGGACCAAACTCATGTTCTGTAGGCAAAGGAGCAGTGTGAGAAGACAGATTTCTTCAAAGTCCTCTATTAACAGCAGGGTCCAGTGCAGAGTTTAGCACTTAGGAAAGAAGTAATTTCTATACAGACTGAATCTACTCATTAATGAGTAGAAAAATAATAGGAAAAGCTCTTAACATTTGAGTTCATCTACTGACATGGCACCTTTACTTTTTTTCCTGAGCTCCCAGGATTCAGTATCTTTGTAGCATTTTAGGTGGTCAGTGCAAGATACCAGTTCATGGTGAGCTGCTCTTCTGATGTTGTGGATGTTTGGTTAGTGGAATTCAGTGATACATTCTATTAGCAGCAATATATATTTGAATGTGGGTGTGCAGAGCTGTTGTGTCCAGCAGGAGGGTTGACTGGGTAGAAAGAGAGGAAAATATGACCTTTTTGTGCTTCTGGTAAGCTTCCATAAGTGGGTCCCCCTGAATGGATGGGGTTTGGTATTTGTGGAGCAGTGGCTGCTGGAGAAATGCCGTGGCAGCCAGTTCAGCCCATGTCTCACAGCAGTGCATGGAAAAGGCATTATCCTCATTTATTTCTGTCAGGGATTAGGGATGTCCATTCTCCCAAGGTTGAATTTGCTCTTCATTCTCATCTTCTTTTTCCTTTCCTAGTTGAAAGATTCAGCATTGGCTGTACCCTTGTTCCCTGCATCCTTTGATAGCAAAGGCATGGCATGGCAGAGCCCTGATCCCAGCCTGAGGTCTTTCCTGACACACCCAAGTGGAAGAGGCAGTTTTTCAGTTGTCATTCAGCTCCCCTTTAGTCTGTGTTCAAAAGGAAAAGGAGGAAAAATGAGAATCTCTAGTAAAAGGAGAACAAAAATGTTCTTCATTACAATATTCTCAGAACTTTCTTCATCTTACCTTCCCTTGAGATGTCTGGAAACATCTTCATGTCTCAGGACTGCCTGAGCAGTTCAGTGAGGTGTCTGCTCACAGTAGGTAGAGGAAACAGCACAACCTGCCAGCCCCTCCTTGCACAGCTGCCTATTTCTGCCCTCAGCAGGAATGTTGCCTGTCAATGTATGCAGCATTCCCAACAGCTGCCAACATGACTCCACAGGTGGTATTAGGATGGGAGGGAGGGCTGTCAGAACGAATAATTTAAAAAAATAATTCAAAGAAATAATTCAGGCAGCTCCAACTGCCTCTGTCACAAAAAAAATCTGCTGCTTCAGCACAGGTCATTGGGAATGATAGGAGCCAGCCTTGGGAGAGCAAAGCTCAGCATTAACTTTGCAAGGGGAAAGCTGTTGGTGCTTTGTACCTGCAGGGCTTTTGTAAAGCAATATCCTGTGCTCAGTCCATCCTCCTGCTGCCTGGTGCTAATAGCAACAGAAATATTGGGATAGACATACCATGGGTATAGTCCTGTCCTGCTGGTCTTGGAAATGTCTTCTGCCCCATGGGAGCCTACAGGTGCCAAGTGTTGGTAAGTGCAGCTGAGGTCATATCACCTCTGAGGGCAAGGGGCCAATTTTTCATTCATTATCTCTGAAAACCTACAGGGAAAAGACCAGAATCCACAAAAGGTGCAAAACTGAACAAACTTTGCCTCTGTTTTAGGCAGCTCTTCTGCTGTATCCCAAGCTTACTACCAGCACTTTTCCTGTGAGTGTAGATGTGGATGATGCTCTTGAGGGAAAAGTCATAACTTTTTTCCAAAAAAATTAAAGGGGCTTCTATATTTTCTTACTTGGGAAACAAACCTAACAATGAGAAGTTCTAGGTTTTGGGAGACAACTCTGAAACTCTTGATTTTGAACTCCTGAAACTTCCAAATCCATCTCCTGAGGATCCAATAAATGAGTGGCAGTAAAAATTTCAGATAAAATAGTTGCAATATGAGGTTAATTTGCAAACAAATCCTTGTACTTCAGATGCTGGACTCTGATTAAAACTGATATGATAACAGTGGTGAAGAAACCCTGAGTTCATTTCAGCCAACACGTGGAAGGGTTTGGAAAGCATTAACTCATAGCTGGAGCCCCCAGGGAATATTGAGCCTCTCTGCCTCCAGTGGTGCCATTTTTCAGCAGAAGAAACAGCTTAATTTTACTCTTATCTTCAGAAGCTTAAGCAGGAATTTGGTCTGAGAGGACTGTGCAGGTTTCCTCACCAGTCTTGCTTGCAGTGTTTTACGAGTGCATGTGATGACCTGGGTGTCTCCATGGGGGCTGTTTACAGCATGATCACAAAGATAAATGAAACATGGTTAAAGCTGTTAAATTCCAGTGTCCCCTCATGGCACGGCAAGTCATGAACTCTACTGAACTAAAAAAAATTGGAAAGTGATCTAAAGTGCATCTCTTCTGCTAAAACATATCATAATTTCAATGAAAATATCTTCTGTTTTGAATTTTTGTATCTGTTTATGAAAACTGAACTGAAATTGTAAATTGTTCTACAAGTGCTAACTGAAAAAAAGATCTCAGGTCTGAAACCAAAAGAGATGTATTTAGATCAAGAATTTTATTTCATGGAATTCAGAAATACAGTTTTAAAAAAAGGAAACCCACAAAAAATCCACCTCAAAACCAAAGTAAACCCAAGCAAACAACAACAACAAAGCAAGACGCTCTTCTAAACTTGTATTTTTTCATCTTTCTTCCAGTTTGGGAAAGGAAATTCTGAAAATCCACTCTGAACTCAGGAAAGGGAGGTACTAGCAAGCTTTCTGAGCTGAGGGAAAATACAAAAGGTAAAATACAGCGACATCCAGACGATGCTGTGCTCAGTCACACAACTTTCCTTGGAAGATGCTGCTCTCATCCAGGGCACAGCAGTGGGACTGGGTGCAGAACACTTTCACCAAAAGGCAGAATTTCAAAAAGTGAATACAGACAAGCATTTAAAAATTTTTAGTATCAAATGGTCTCTCTGAGTCAAAGCATTAATGGCTGGAGTGTTTCCTTTGCATTTGCACTGAGAAAATATTTGTTTCTTCTGATGACTCACTCAGATTACTGCTTCAAGAACTGAGCAAAGGTGAAAGGATTTGTTCTGCCTTTTCTAATTAATCTGCTGAGCATGTTTGCTTCTAGAAAACTTGCTCATTGAGGAGCATTTGCTCTACTTTATTACAGTATTCTGCTTGTTGGACTCTTTTTGCAGCTCAGTCCTGGTATGAGATTAAAAGTTTTAAGTGACACCTAATGCCCTGTTAAGTTGCTAAGTCCTGCAATAGCATCTGGAAATTATATCTGTCTCTCTAGGTGGATTCTTGGAAGTGAATTCATTATAACTGTAATTCCCCCTTTACCTTCCTTCCCAGCCTTATCTCCTTTGAGACCTGACAGGCAAAAGTAAAGACAAGTTATGAGGCAATTGATATAAAACCTGTGTACATGTAAATTTAAGTTACTGCACATAAAAGGAAGGAAAATCAAAATTAGAACAGTACTGGCAGCTATGTGATAGGAAACCTGGAAGGTTTTTGTTCCATCTTGCATTGGAAGCATAAAACAAGAAAATTGCAGGTAATGGGAATTTTGATCCAGGCAATGAAAACCGGAGATGTACAGGGGAGGGAAAAGTGGGACTGAAAAATTAGTGAATAATCCTATTTCTCTGAAAGGAATTAGCTTGATAAATATTACACAGAAGAAGTTACTATAGTTTGTAAAGGGCCAATCTGTGGACAAATGTTTCAAAAGGAGCTAATGAGAGACAAAAGTTGTGCCTGAATCTTTGCATCAAAATAACACTTCCATGTTTATACCTCAGAGTTACTCATTAAAGTTTGCCAGCATGTTTTGTGTGGGTCAGGAATAATGATTTCTGGGAGTTTTGTCACTTTAAAATATATGCAGCTGAAACTGCCTGGAGAAATATTGGTTGTAGATTGCTGGTTATGAAAAGGTTTAATAATTCACATTCTTTATGTAATGTATTATTGACTATACATTCAACCCACACCAAGGTGGAGCAGCTGACATGGCTGGAAGCCACTTAGATCCCAGCTCTGAAATTGAGGGAAGGATTTACATCTAATCCCCTGCATCTAAAACAGAAAACATTGGACTTCAGGAGCTGGGGCAGCAGCGCTTTAGTTGTGGTGGAGGAAGCTGGGGCATTACAGTGCTTGAGGATTTTTATTATGGTGCTGCAGGGAGCAGTGCCAGGCTGGGTTTGACTTCTCACTTTATCTAAATTGTTCTCCAGTATTAAGACCTTCACTGTCTTAGTGCAGGAGTAGTAAAATCCCAAACATACAGACCTCAGTATAGCACAGCCAAGCTGCATGTAAAGACTCTCAGTAAATCAGCCTGGCTGCAGCCAAACCACATGTAAAAGCAAGCTGTGAAACAGCCTCAGCATGGCCAAACCACATGTAAAAGCACGCTGAAAGCCACTCTCCACACAGCCAAATCACACACAAAGCCGCGCAGCAGAACACTTGGGCTTTGCGTGTTTATTGGAATAGCTCAAGGCTGTGGAGAATCCCACCACACCAGTCACCTCTTGGGTTTGAGCAGGCAGACAAACCCACTCCCAAGTCTTTAGTCATCAGTTGGGAAAAGTGGCTCTGGAGTTAAACATGGCATAGTGGATTTAGGATCAACATGAACCACATTTCAAAGAGTTGAACATGCAGAAGGATCAAGCCCAGAAAGAGCAAAAGATTAATTTTTCTTGTCTGATTCAGACAGAACTGGTATTGCTGAGTGATTCCCACTAATACATCCTACTAATGTCCCTGACCACTTAGAGGAAATCAGTCAAGGGCCAAAATAACCCCCACCCGGCTCCTGTGATTAATCTTTCCATCTAGAGTTGAGCAAGATGCAATTAGTTATCCCATTTTCACTTGTCCAGACTTCAGAAATCCATTTTATTAGATGAGAGACAGAATTAGAAGAATTGAGCCTCCAGTTCATCTATGTTTTGTTAACTTGCCGTGCACTGAGTTTTTAAATGGCTTTTTGCTACACAGTTCATGTATTACCATCCCTGAAGTTCATCACTCATTAAATATTTGGGGAGGGTCACAGACTTTTTTTCCCAGTGAGACTCAAAGCACTTCACAGAGGAGTTCAGTCTGTTATGTGCATTATACAGAGGCATGAAATGACCTGTCTGATGTTGTTCAGGAGGTCAGCAACAGGTCTGGACCTGGAATCTGCATCTTCTGAGCCCACATTCCACCTACTGAACGTTGGTCTCAGTTATCTGCTGCAGAGAAAAGTCCCAAAAAGGGCTGCTGTCCCTTGCTCCCTTAACAGAAATCTGGCAAACAAGCCCTGTCTGGGGCAGCAGGTTTCTGACATCAGCACAATATCCAGTTCTCTGGGAGCCAACAGAGGATTGTGCCGGGAAAGGCTGCTCTCAGGAGCTGGTAGAAACACATTTTTGGGTGTGCTCAACCAACAAGGGCTCGTTTGGCTTTTCCCTTGCACTGTTTTGTTTGAACATGTCACTGTTTAATATGCCAGGAGGGAGTTTGGGAACTGACTTCTGTAGGATAATCTGGAATTCCTGGCCTTTGGCACAAAGTGTGGTTCTTGAAGTCAGGGTCACAGCTTCCCCCTGTGTAAAGCAAAAAGGCTTGACTGGCTGAGGTGGAGAAGTTGAGCATATGTCTAAGTTGAGGCTTTGCCTAGGGGAGAAAAGCTTGGATTCAGTGTAAGAAGATATTAATCTACTAAAACCACTTTTAGATTTAAAAATTAATTTATTTAATCAATAGACTTTTCATTTTCCATTTCCAGCCCCCTGGCTGAGCAATCTGTCAGGATATCAATGCCATAACTTATTTACACACTTTGCTAAATCCTCTAAATGCAAGATTTGACATCTCATTTTTCTCTTACTCATTCCAGGCTCCCCTTTGCAATCGTGCCTGATTGAGCATTACCAGGAAATACAGAAATGTGGAGCCAGACTGGTACTGAGCAGTAGAAGCTAAGGTGCCTGGCTGCTTGCCCTGTTCGAGTCCCAAATATGAGCTATGGCCAGCTGAAAAGAGGGTTCAAGAGCAAGTCTTGAAGCATGTTTTTTTGCCACACCTTTTCTACTCCTGCAGAGAAAGGAGGACATGAATATGATGAATTCATCTCTCTCCATCTCTGACATAAGTTGGTATACTTGGTAGAGTACTGAGAATATTATTATTATTATTATTATTATTATTATTATTATTATTATTATTATTATTATTATTATTATTATCATCATCATCATCATCATCATCATCATTTATTATTATTATTATTATTATTATTATTATTATTATTATTATTATCATCATCATCATCATCATCATCATCATCATCATCATCATCATCATAATCATCATCATTTTGGAAGAGTTGCTATCTAAAAGAAGAACAGAAATTCTCTGCAATATCTTAAAAGGCCCTTTATTGACTCTCTGAAGTATCAGCCACTGTATTTTTCATTAACATATGACACACTCATGCAAAATATTTTCTCAGGACAGTAAAAATACTCAGCACAATATATGAAATAGAGCAGTCCTAGGTGTAAAAAGTGATCAGGAAAAGGCCAGTGGCATTATAATTACTTAGCACAGCAACAATTCTGACTAGAGGGAAGAAATGGAGAGCAGGGTAACAAGTGAGGGCAGGGATCTATTGTTGTATGGAATGGAAATCCTGGGTAAAATCCTGAAGGGAGCTTGCCATTATTTGATTTGGGGTTTTCATTGTTTTAAGAACAGGAGAAGAAAAGTAGAGAGGAAAAATGCACAGAAGTGTTTAAATGTGGAAGATTTGCTTTTGCTGTCTGGTATTATATTCTGCTCATTACTGCACTGTGTTATATCTGTATGTGTGCTTTCACATCTCATTATCTGATGGTCTTTAAGAAAATATGAGAACTTAAGAACAAAAAGCCAAACAAAGCCTGCATCTGCTCTTGCCAAATCTTATCTTTTTAATATAGAAAGATAATCACGAACATGTCCACTGTGTGGTTAAATATATTCCTTCTGTTTCTCCAATTATACTTTATAATTAGCTTTTAACTATCTCTATCACCATCAAATCAACATATATAAGTATTTTCTTCTGCTTTATGAAGCTAAAGGCTCTGCACATCATAAGGTAGATTCCTATCTTCCCAAACACTTGTCACTTCAGTACTCCACCACATTGCTGTGGATAGAATTAGTTTTTGCCTCTTGCGACTCAGTGGGAAAATCTTCCCTGGACCTCAGCAAACGCCCCAAGCCCGGGCCTGATTTGGCAAGGTCAGACTGAAAACATCTCTCCACACTTACTTAAAGCAAGGCACAGCTCAAACCCTGCTTTGTCCAGCTGTCAGAGGCCTGAAGTGGGAAGTAGCTCAGGCACAAAGACAGAGAGATTGATCAACAAGAAATACATCCATCGGAACTTGGGGGCTGAGGTGTCTCGGGATCCTTCTCTCCAGGCTTTTCAGCAACCATCCCTGCCAGAAATACAACAAACACCCATTCTTTTATTAGCCCCTTTGGTATCTAATAAGGCTCAGTTTGACAGCTCCAGCTTCTGGATTCCTGCTGCAGCAGCCTGCTCCTGCTTGTATGCTCTTAAGATAGGAGTTCATGGGGGTGGGACCTGTTAAATACAGAAATACTGGGAAAAATGGGCTCAGAAAGGTCCCCTCTTCAGCAGGAGGTGGGAAAGAAAATTTAATTGACCTACCCTACTGCTCTCATTAATCCAGAAGAGAAAAACCATGAGGATAACTTAGGACTTTAGAGAGAGAAAATTTAGGAGTTCAGAGTCTGTGTATGTTTGAAGGCAAGGCCACTTCTGTCATGCCTTGCTCACCTCTAACAGATTCAGAAATTAGGGCTGTACCCCTACCATCCTGAAATCTGGTAAAAGGAGCAGGGCCTGATCACCAGTTCTTGGGCAAGAATTGTAGAGCCAGCACTGAAGAAATTTTGTTTCCTGATTTGTAAACTGAAAAGATGAATTTGGGATGAAATAAATAGGAAATTCCATGAAAACACATGTGCAGAGGATTTTCTGACTGGCTGCAAGAGGCTATCAAAATCAGAGCGAAATTCTACTTCCATCTATCCTTTCTTAAAGCCCACAAGTGTCAGAGCATAACTCAGGACTCTGCTTGGAAAGAGGAGAGATGCCCTGAACTTTGAGCTAGGAACAAGAATAAAACACCAAAAGCATAAAAACTGTGGTTAGGAGTGTTCTCCACCATTTAAAGACATCCAAAAATCATCAGTGTCTTTGAGACAGAGAATTTCTTTTACCTTAAACTCTCCAATTTCTCAGCCAGTCTTCAATACTTAGGGTGTGCCCTTTGCCTTCATCCTTATTTCTTGGACAATCCGATCTATTTGCCTTTGGGGCAGATAACCTCAAAATTTTGGCACTCAGGGAAAATTGAATGGATTTGCTTCCAGAAGGGAAAATGCCCAAACAATAAGGAAGTGCTTTTGAATGTACTGACTAATTATCCCTGCTTCTTTTTTAATATCTCATCCATTGTTTCATGCAGAATTAGCACATTTCCACAAGAATTTAATGACCCCATTCTTATTCTTGAATGGTTTTACCTCCGAGTCTGTAACTTGGATATTGGGTACCCCTGAAAACAATTGAACCCAAGACTACCAGCTGCTTGGAGACTGCTTTATTCTGTGTGTCTCAGCAACAAATATTTTGGAAAGACCACTACCAGACCCATGAGAGATAAGGGAGAGCTTGAAAGCTCTACTTCATAGTGATATTCTTTATAGTGCTTCCCTCCATGGCAGGCTTGCAGCAATGTTTTTTAAAAAAAAGGTAATTAAGACATTACATCAATCAAAGAAGCTAATCAGAACAAAATGCTGATTTCTGTCTCCTGTTCTGTTTCTCTTTGGATGGAGAGTAGTTGCTGATATGTGTGCTGGACTTCTAATCCTTTAATGGGGGCACAGGCTTTTGAAGACTCCCTCTCAGAGGTGCTATTACCAAATATATGCTTCTAATTTAACTTCTCATGCCATATTACAGTAGCCTGAAGCAATTTTAGGTGTTGGGTTTGTGAGAAAAGCCCAATGTTGATGTTTATCAGATGACCTTTTAAAGGGTAATGTGGGGGTTATCCATTGGCATGATTAAGACCATATGTAGGTGACTTTTCCCAGGCATTTCTTCCCGCTTTTCAAAATCCCATCTATTTTTACCCAAATTCAGCCAGGTACCTTTCATCTCTGGTATGTTCATAGGCATGACAAAATGAGACTGAAGCAAAGCACTTAGTCCTTTGGAGTAATTTCTATTAGAAAAGTCAGGAAAATTGTCATGCATGAATATCTAGTCTCAACACAAAGGTATTGTAGATAAACTCCAACTTTCTTTTAATTTTGACCTTTTCAGATATTTACAGCAGTTTTCCTTTCCCTTCTCTGCTGCATTGTCCCTTTTTACAAAGACTTCTTGAAAGACTGTGGAGAAGTGACTTTTCTCTGTGAGATTCAGCTTTTAGTGACCTTTTGCAGGGATGTCCTGCTATGAAGCTGCTGAGAGACAGGGATTTGAAGAATCCATTATCTGTGTCACAGACAAGGACAGGGGACAAGCCTCCCTTGATGATGAGTGATGATGATACTGTGAGAGTATAATTTTTCCCATTTTGGAAGCTCAGTATTTCCCTCATGGCTCATTGTCTTGTTAGAGACCAGTTGACAATGCTTCCTGCAAGTCTCTGAAAATATATTATTAACAAATACTGTGTTTTCTTCTTTTGTTTTCTTAGTTTTTTACAGACTGGAGATCTTTCTGTTAGTGTCTCAGCACCATCATCTGGTACTGCTTAAAGAGATGCCATGGTAAGACTCACTGCAAAGCACAGGTGGAGATAGAAAAGGTGAATGTGGTGCTTAGATGTGAGCCAGGGGAGTGGGTGATGAGGCAGGAACTCACAGGAACTATGAACCCTTTTATGGGAGGAAATAGGGCAAGCATCTTATGAAGATTTTAGGTTTAAAAACTACATTTTAAAAGGACTTTTTCAATGGAACGGGACTTCTGTTCATGCAAGTAGTTTTTATGACTCAGTATTTTGAGGTAAGGTTAGAGCCTGGATTGTCTAAACTAAATGCATCTTGGAGCAGTTCAATATTGAGAAGCTGGTAATATTTTGAGTTTTTTTCCCCAGATTTGTAATTTATTGTTGGAAAGTATTAATACTCCTTTGCCATCAACCATCCTAGTGCTGAGACATGCTTAGGAGATACAGGTGAGAAAAAAACTTGAGCCCCAAAATTATGTATGTGTTGCCT
This sequence comes from Dicaeum eximium, assembly GCA_013396995.1. Lineage (NCBI taxonomy): Eukaryota > Metazoa > Chordata > Aves > Passeriformes > Dicaeidae > Dicaeum > Dicaeum eximium. Next base: position 5,558 of record VWZP01004023.1, on the reverse strand, counting down.
TCAGAAAGAAATGAGGGGAGAGGTATGTGTGATATCGTAAAAGGTACTAATAACAGAGAAAAAAACATTCATTTCTGCTGATGTATTAAAGGGTTTTTTCCCTAAGTATCAGATACTTATTAAAGCTTGGTTTATGTGAGGGTAAACTGCAGTCAGACTCAAATTCTTGTACTTAATTGTGATGTGACACATCATAAAGTGTGAAAAGTTGGGACTGTGACAGAAAAGCAAGGAAAGGCTGTCACTCAATTCCATTTGGAATGCTCTGACCTAGTGCTGTGTTTACAGCAGACAGTGGAGTCCTGGTGTCCCCCGGGGTGGGATGGCTGTGTCTCACAGTCAGGTGCCATTTCATGACCACCTTCCATCATGTATCAGCCTGGGGTTACTGAGGGCACAGGCAAAACCAGGGCACAGCACATCACAGCTGCTGTGGCAGCTGATCCTGCGAGCCCTGCCCCTTGCAAAGGCCAAAACCCAACTTCCCCACCTCTCTTCCCGTCGGGGACAAAGCGAGTGGCGTTGCTGGCACGTCCTGCAGGCTGAGCACCGCACAGGAGCCGACATGGCCAACAGGCACTCACACGCTGGGCCACAGGAATGTGCCTGGGAGGCAGAGCTCCTCACCAGCCTGCTCTGCAAAGGCAGAGAGCTGCGCTGCTGAATTCAGGGGCAGAACTTCCGCTGGCTTGGGCAACGCCAACATTTCACCCGGCGGATCGCCGGCCTCCGAGCCTGCAAGCCTGGGGCAGTTCATGGCTTGCCTGCTCCAGAGGACTGGGAAGCTTTCAGGTTTTCACAGGGTTTGTGAAAGTGCAATAACTGTGGAGGCCAGCAGTCAGGTTTTGCCTTTTCCATGATAGTTGCAGTAGCTCCTTATCTGGGAAAACATGGCACAGGTTGGGGCTTTGCTGGAGAATACTTATGGATCTCCCCTTAGCCCAAATGTATGAATTATGTTCAAATAGCACAGGAATAGCTTGTCCATGAATTCTGGTAATAACAGCCATGAATATTATCTCACCAGTTGTACTTCCCTCCTTGCTTGTATTACCCAGTAGCTTGCAAAAGTTATCACGATAAAATTTAGGGTGGGATTTATCATGGGAATTTGGGCTCCTTAATGTGAAAGAAGGCTTTGAAAAACTCAGTCTTAGCAAACAGCAGGTAACAAGAATGATAACAATAATAAAGATAAGCCAATTCATATCTCCCCACCCAAAATATTTATATAATGAATTAGTTAATTGCATTTTATCTTCTGATGGGTGGGTTGGTAGCCTTTGTTTTGTGACAGACCCAGAGGAGCTCTCGTGCAGCCTGATGCCAAGAATATGTGTTATTTCATATTTTGTTATTTGCTTTGGGTGTAAGGTGTTGAGAGGAAATTCCCCAGCAATCAGCCCTAAGTGGTTTTGCAGTGAACAAGTCTTTCAGTGCTTGAACATCACTTACTAGAAGAGGGGGGAAAGAAAAATATCCCTTTATCTGCTTTTTATAATTCAAAAATTTGGCATATATCTAGAGAAAAGCATTAAAAAAAAAAAAAAAGCAAGCCCAAACATTTAAGTGTACCCAAATTAATTCTGGTGTCATTTTATATGCCTAATTGGGCCTAAAAATAGCCTGTGGGAAGGAAGACCAGCAGCCTTGAATGTCTGAAGCAATTTGTATCAATTATTTCCCAATGTACCAGTCCCGAGTGAAAGCTCTTGCCTGAGTGCCTCCATTAGCCAGGTGTCAGAGCTCTGTATTTTCATTCCAGGCTTTTCTCTGGGAACAGGGTGTGCACGCACCAAAAAGCACCAAGGAGGAATTGGAGCCTCGGCAGGACCAGGAGGGTGCCCAGAGCAGCTCTGCAAGCAAAGTGAGTGCCTTCACTCCTCTGTCATCACCAGTCCCTGAGAGCAATCACCACCCACCAACCACTCCTGGAGATAAGGCCGGGCCAGCTGGGAGAAGAAAGCCTTTGATATTCCCTGCCTTGCTGAGTAAGTCTGCCATAACAATAATACTTTGAACTTTTACAGCACCTTTTCATACCAGGGGCTGAGTGCTCCACAAACATTCATTCCCCAAGCCTCGTACCACCCATTTCAGGAAACCTTTTTTTTTTTTCTCACTGTACCACTTTCTCAGGCGCATCCTTCCAAAGAGCTCAGCACTCATTTTGCTGGCACTGGAGGAGAAATTATTCCCTTTGTGTTACCACTTTAGATCCCTGTGGCCAATATCAGTAATGTTTACCCAGCTCCTGCCCCAAAATGCTTATGGCTAGACTTCTTCAGGTCTGCAAAAACTGAGCTAAAAAACTTAGGAGCTGCTTTGTCTCCTGCTTATAACCCTCAGAGCTCCCTGATGAGAACTTTTTTGACAGATCAAAATTCCATCAACCCTCCACCCAGTTTTAGTCAGACCCTCCTGTTGTCTGTAGCCAGATTTCTTTCTAGCTGATGTAAAACCTTACAAGAAAAGTAGATAAATTTGTTTTGTTCATCAGAAGTGTTTTCTGTGATGCTCTTCTGTTTGGAAACAGAGCAAGAATATACTTGTCTCAGACACAGACATACAATAGATAAATAAAAAGAGAGATGCTACATCCCAGATAGGACTGGTATTGTGCTGTGCTACACCAGGCAACAGGATTAAACTTTGATTTTCATCTCCTGTCTGCATTCTCAGTGAGAAAATACAGTCAAGGCCAATTTTGCAGTTGATCTATGCAAAATTGATTTCAAAGTGGTGCCAAATGTCAGTGAAGAATCACAGTTAAAGTTTTCACAGTAACAATAACAGAGCCTTCCCGGGAGGGTGAGCTAAGAGCACACTCTGCAGCCCAGAGGGAAACATAGGTGCCTTCCAGTCTCTGGACCATTTGGGGAGTACACACATTTTATTTTCTGAAAGGACATCACCTGTACAAGCACTCACAGCATTCATCTCTACCCCTGCCCCTTGTCTGGCCAGAGCATCCAAAGTGTAAAGCTTTTACATGGGATACAGCATTTGAGTCCTGCTCCAAAGTCAAACAATCCTCTGATGCCTTCTGCTCTCATTTCCTCTGATGTGATTGAAAATCAATAAATCCCTTTGATCTGTTTAATTTTGGGGCAAGGTAACTATGTTAGCTGGAAATACAGCTATCTGCTTATTCCTCTTCCTAAAGTATGCCAAAGTCTTTGGTCATTCAAATCCCATGAATCTGAGACAGATAATTCATACACTTGTTGCAGGGACCCCAATCGCTGAAAATGGAAATGTAAACTTCAAACATTGGGTTGCTTTTCCAAGCCAAGTTTCTAATCTTTTGAGATTTGCCCATCACAAATCATAAGTGCAAAGTCGAAAAAAAGGGGAAATTTGGAGTGATAGAGCCTAGCTAAAAGCTATCAAATATATCATCTCTTCAAGTAAGGCTGGAATAACATGGAAATGGGATGTAGCCTGATGATCAGTTGAACTTCCTTTAACATGTACCCCTGGGAAAAGAGAGACACACTAAAGCCTAAATGTGGGGAAAAAATTAAAAAAAAAAAGACAGACAGGCAGGAGAAGCAGAACTGTTTGAAGAGTCTTTGAACTGCTGGAAAGATGTGCCCCCCACATCACTTTCTTAACTTTCCCTGTAATTCAACAGCTGCGTTTCTCACAGCTCACATCTGGAGTGGGCCCACGGAGGTGGCTGGGCACTTAAGAATAACACTGACAGGGAGAGTGCAGGGAAGGTGCTAATCTTTTGACATGTGTGTAGGTATGTAATCACTTGGCAGATAATCTCAGATTCTGTAAAGATATCCATTAATTTTAAAGCAAAGCCCAAACTCGCTGCTGCCGGGAAGCTCTGATCAGTTTATAATTTAGCTTTAGCTCTCAAAAAGTCCTCATCATTAAGGTGAAAGATAGCAGATTTGTGTAAATCAAAACAGCCGCAACTTCCTTGCAACCCAGAGCATCAGTGTCCTCTGGCTGAGCTTCTCTGTCACTGCCACCACAGGGTGACTGTCCCCCCTCTGGACAAGCAGCGCATCAATGGGGCAGCAGAAGGTGGAATGATAGAAATCAATCTGGCTTTCATTAATGGGATGAATGGAAGTGTTCTGGGGAGAGGGATCGATGAGGGGGTGAGGAGATGTGTTAGGAACTGGTTAAAAGAGTGATTGAAGAAGGATGCTAATATTTCTTGTTCAGATAGTTTGTAATAAGCTTTGGAGGACTTTTGGATGATGGTGTCTGAAGTGAACAGTGTCACGTGCACTCCGAGTATAAACACTGCTCAGTAAAATGAGCTCAGGGGAGATGTTTTGTGTAAGGCAGGTGCCTTTATGTTTTTTGAGATTTCAGAGAGTTTTGAAATAAGAACCACACATTTTCCTATAATGAGCAGGGGTGTTTGTAGTTGCAGTGGAACTGAGCCACTGAACACACACAAATATTCTGTAGGCATAAGATATGTGTGTGTTTATGTTTGCCTGGGCTCAGGCACACACAAACCCACACAAATAGCAGGAGAGCCACTTCTACATATTTATTTCCCTTTTTCCTACTAGGTAGCATATTCAATGCTGCATTTGTAGCCCAAATTAGCCAGAAGGAGGAAAAAGCAATTTGCCTACAAGCAGAAATAGAGATGAGGGAATGTCTCACTCTGGATGCAGTGAGAAGTTAGGTATTGAAGCAGCTCTGGAGCAGGCAGTGTGGACACAAGAAGAGGCCTTTTCCCAGGCCTGAGCACCTTGCATTTCTCACAGCACAAATACAGCATTGCTGCTTCTGGGAACGGGGCCAGCTCATTGCAATGCAGCGCTCCAGAGGGAGGCAAGGCAATTTGCCACGACACCTTTTCCATCTTGCTGCCTCGCTCACTGCTGCAGATACAGATGGCCAACATTTGTGTCTTAAACATTTATCCTGCAAAATAGAGACTTTGGTATAAAAAGTATTTAGTGCACCAAAATATTTCTCTTAAATTTAAATTTTCATCTTGTTTAAATCTTCAGAAAACATCTTGAAATTTCAGATGTTGTTTTTCTCCTTTTTGTCACCTTCCTTCTGCCTCACTCTGTTTTGTGAACACAGTAGATATTTTCCAAAGTTGAAGGATTCTTTTGGAGGGTAATTTTCTCCTTTTTGTTCCCACTTATTTTATTATTTTTCCAATTGTTTAAGGCTTTACCTATATGGTTAGTGTAGTGCATTAAAAGTTTGGCTAGCACAGAATCTCAGCCTCATATCACACCTCTCAATGAAATAGGTACAAGATAAAAGATTATATTCAAATCATCTTTTTTTCTCCTTTACCTGAAGTCTGTAAAATTACCAAATAGATAAGCATTTCTTAAAATTTTGACCTTGAGGTTTTTCATGCAGTCAGTTGCAGATGGAAACTATTTCTGGGAAAGAAACAGAAGTGAAAAATTTTACAAATATTTTGGGTGAAGGAATACAATTTGTCTCAATTTGAACTCTGAAATATAAACAACTTCAAAAATAAATGAGTATTTAGAAGACTTATTGTCCACTTATTGTCTCTGTGCATTGTACATGCAAGTTGAGGTCAG
>VWZP01004022.1:211012-286477 GCA_013396995.1 Dicaeum eximium | reverse complement strand
CGAGCCAACGTCACCCACACATTTTCTTTGGGCTGTGGAATGATCCAAGCAGAGCTGGTGGCGCAGATGACAGCGACAAGGAGAATGGAAAGCATGTTGCCACCGAGCTGGGTCATCCTGGGGCTCTCCGATGGGCTGCCTGAGCAATAGAAACAAAATTGCATAAATAAGTGAAATGAAGTAGAAACAACGGAAACTGTTACTCTTCTCCTAAGGCTCCCCCTTTTTTAATTATCAAATAAAAAGGAAAGTGGATGGGATAAAGGGTTGATTGGTCGGGGAGGTGAGGGAGTGGGTAAGGGTAGAGGGTAACCATTAGGGAAAACCTGGAGAAGGTAAAGAAGGGAAGGGGCATCAGGCGGGAGTTTCCTTCTCCGTCTCTGCCAGGCTGCTGCGACTTGATTGTCGTGGTCGGCAGCCTGAGGAGCTTGCTGTGAATTAGAATGAATTGGTAATTTGACTCAGAAGGGTCTTACGTATTTTGCTGGTATCCACCTGGGCCCAGAAGGAGAGGATATGCAGGCATACCCTCTCCCCCAGGTCACCAGGGGATACGGTCCTTTGATGTTGTTGGTTTCTGAGTTTCTTATCAGAACTGGTGGTCTAGGCTCAAGTTTCATGGCTGTATTGTTGTAAAAATGGCGGATGATTGGGGGATTCCTGTCTTGGGTGGAACAATTTAAAAAGTTAATAACATATATTGCTTTTAGAATTCTCTCAATAGGAGAGGCTCTTTTTATATCTTCTCTTTGCTGCTCAAGCATTCTTTTAATTTCTCTGTGGGTTCTTTCTATAATTGATTGTCCCGTAGGGTTATGTGGAATCCCGGTAAGATGGTCAATTCCCCACTATTCCATGAATTGTTTGAGATGTTTTGATGTATAAGCTGGTCCATTGTCCGTTTTGATGGACTTGGGGACACCCAGAGTTGCGAAGGCCTGCAAAAAGTGTCTTGTGGCATCTTTAGCTTTTTCTCCAGCGTGTACAGAAGCGTACACTGCTCCAGAGAAGGTGTCGACTGAAACATGAATGTATTTCAATCGTCCAAAGGATGGGTAATGCATGACATCAGTCTGCCACAATTCTAAACTTCCCAGCCCTCTAGGATTAACTCCTGTTGATACTGATGGCAGTGCACAGGTCTGGCAATTAGGGCATGTAGCCACTATTGACTTTGCCTGTGCCTGTGTGATTTTGAACATTCTCATGAGGGCTGGGGCGTTCTGATGGTAGAATGCGTGACTGAGTCTCGCTTGCTGGTAAATGTTTGGTGAATTGGTGTTGGTGAAGGAGTTTGAAAGGGCTAGCTGGTCCGCTCTGCGGTTCCCTTCAACGATTGGACCAGGGAGTTCGGGGTGTGACCTTATATGCATAACAAAGTATGGTTGCTCTCGGTGGGAGAGTAGGTAAACTAACTCTGAGAGCAACGAAAACAATTTTTCATTTTCAACTTGTTTTAAGATCAAATTTTCTGCTCTTTGCACTATCCCGGCCACGTACGCGCTATCGGTAACCAAATTGAAAGCCTGATTAAATTTTTTGAAAGCGCGCACGACTGCTGCCAATTCGATGATTTGTGGAGAACCCTCAACAAAGTGGACATCAGACTCCCACTCCTGAGTGTCCGGGTTCTTCCACACGATCACGGATTTTTTGGATCTGCCCGAACCATCGGTGTAAACATTGAGGGCCTTGAGTGGAACTTGGCTCCTCATGGTTCGAGGCATTAATTTGAAGGTCTCTGTAAACAGTTTATGTTTGGGATAGTGAATAGAGACCTGGCCGGGATAGGAATCCATTGCCAATTGGAAATTTTGACTGGTCTGCCAAATTGAATCTAATTCTGCTATCTTCCATGGCACATGGATGCATATAAAGTCACACCCCGCTATTGTTCGCAGGCGGAGCCTTGCCCATGTAATAAGTGTGGAGACTTGCTCCACAGGTGTAGTGAGTGTTTTGCTAGGTGTGTATGGCAAAAACACCCACTCAATGATTAGAAGTGAGTCTTTTTCAAAATGATCCCACTGGAAGATCACTCCATAAAAATGCGGACACTCACCCACCACCGCGAACCGGAAAGGTAGCGCTGGGTCACACCGATGGACCTTTCGCGATGAAATAGCGTTGGCGACGGTCTGCAGCGCTGTTCCTGCTTCTGGTGTCAGGGTCCGCGGGGAGGTGAGGTCGTTGCTTCCTTTGAGGAGGTCGAACAGTGGTTGAAGGTCGGAATTGGAGAGTCCAAGGAACGGCCTGAGCCAATTGATGGAGCCACAGAGGCGTTGCATCTCGTGAAGGGTTGTTGGGTTGTCGCAGATGGTGAGCGGCTGCGGCGTGACCATCCTCTCGAGTAGTAAAAGGCCTAGGTACTTAAAAGGCTTTGTGAGTTGGACTTTGTCCAGAGCGATGGTAAATCCGGCCTGCTCGATTGCAGAGGTAGTTTTTTTGAGGACTACGTCTAGATAAGTCTGTGTTTTGGCACAGATTAAAATGTCATCCATGTAATGATAAATCATTACATCGGGAAATGTCTTTCAGATAGGTGTTAGTATCCGAGCAACATAGCGTTGACACAAGGTCGGGGAATTCTTCATCCCCTGGGGCAGCACAAGCCAATGATAGCGTTTGGCGGGACACTGGCGGTTCCGGGATGGCACTGAGAACGCGAAGCGAGGCGCGTCTCTAGGATGGAGGGGGATGTTAAAGAAACAGTCCTTGATGTCGAGGACTGCCAGTTGCCAATCCCTGGGTAACATGGAGGGCAAGGGCATGCCTGGTTGTAGGGAGCCCATGTCCTCCAGGACCTCATTGATTTTACGGAGGTCCTGTAGGAGCCTCCACCTGTCCCTGCCAGGTTTTTTTATAACAAAGACAGGTGTGTTCCAAGGGCTGGTTGATGGTGTTAAATGGCCCTTGGAAACTTGCTCCTCAACGAGGGCTTCAAGCGCGGTTAGTTTGTCAGATGGCAGGGGCCACTGATCCACCCACACAGGTTCATTTGTGAGCCAATTAATCTGTGGGGTGACNAACGCCTTCGGGATGTTCGAGCTCCCACATCTCAGGCCACTCCGAACGCGGAATGATGGTAACATCTGCGCCAGTGTCCGTGATGCCCGTCAACTTGATGGAGGATTGTCGGAGATGAAGGGTGCAGTCCATTCGGGATTTGTCCGCACCGACCTTGTGAGTAAGATAGATTTCGTAATAACCATCATGTGGGTAATTCTGTCCACCCAGCATGTAGATCTGCACAATAGGAGTCTCTTTAGGAAGAAAAAATGGAGGTAGAGGACACTTCAGCGTCACCCAAAATTGTTCATGAGGTGCGATCTTGATCACCTCAGGCACGATGGAGAGTGCCTCTGGAGTGTAATAGGAGTCATCAACAATGAGAAAATGTGCTGGTTTTTCTCCCTCCCACATGAGGGCGCACGGGAATTGTCACACCGTATCATCCACAAAGTGGAAGGGGATGGCTGTGCGCAGGACATACCTCAAGGACTGATCAAGCTGGTTGGTTCGCCTGACATACCGTGTCCCTTCGATGACGTCCCGAACCGCTGGAACCTCACCTTCGGGAAGGTGGTCTCCCCGATGGACGGGAGACGGGGCCTGCCATTTCTTGTCATTGCGCGGGGCCCATTCGCGCTCTGCTGCCCGTTTCCCGAAGCCCTGTTGGAACTGGGAGAGGAGTTGTTAGGGCAGGAGCGGCACTGGACAGCAGTATGTCCAGGAAGACCACACCTGAAACAGGTGAGGTTGCCCTGCGCGAGCAACACTTCAGAGACACCTTTGGAGACAGCGAGAGCGATGGTGTGCTCGATCGAGCTGTCATCGGCACACGCCTGCACCATCTGTTGGAGTGTGGGCTCAGGGTCACTTGGCAAGGCGCGTAACACCTTCTTGGTATTCTCGTTGGCGTTATGTTTCGCCATTTTAGGAAGGAACTCTATGAGAGCATCCAAGTTGTCTATCTGTTTGTCGATTGCTTCCCGGAGCCTGTCTACGAATTTAGTAAATGGCTCATCAGGACCCTGAATTATGTTGGTAAAATGTTTGTACGGTACCGTGTTGTCTGGAGTCCTTAGAAGAGCCTCTTTGGCCGCCTCCGAGGCCTCCTTGAGCAGCTCGTGGGGTACCTGTATCTGGTCCTCGTCTTTCTCGAATGGTCCCTCTCCCAGGTAGGTCTGCATCAGGAGGCCGCGGTCTTCTTCGGGGTATTTCTTGGCGACCTGCTTGAGAAGCTTTTTCCAAATTGACTCCCAAAGCAGCACCTCAGTTGGGGATAACAAAAGTCCGATCATGTATCGCACATCAAAGGGAATGAGGGTGTGGCTATTAAACATGATCTCAAGGAGGTTTTTGAAATAAGGAGATTGCCTCCCATAGTCTTTAGAAGCTTTGCAAAGCTCTTTTAGTTCATTGAATGGAAAGGGCTCCCATTCAGGGTTATTTCCCTGCTGGTCATACACAACCGGAGCCACAGTGATGTCAATGCTTTGGGCAATCTCTGTTTCCCCCTCTTTGACCGCTTGTTGTTTGAGCGCCTGCCAGTTTATTCGTGGCCTGTTGCGGTGTGGTTGGGTGATAGGGCAAACCGCATGCAGCCGCTGCAGGCATTCAGCTGCTGGAGGGGTCTGGTGACTNCATGCAGCGGCGGGAGGGGTCTGGGGACTTGGGAACTTGGAGGCCAAGATGGCCTCCTTCCAGCTAGGCCCACTTCCGGTTCCGGTACTGTGGGAACCGGAAGTGGCCTGCGGCTGGGGGGAGTGGCATGGAGGAGAGGAAACGCCCTCCGAGGCGGAAAAACAGGGATTGACATGACCGAGGGAGGAGCAACAGGGGACGGAACCCAACAAACCATGAAGCGGCGCAAGAGGAAGGGAGGAACCCGACGAGGGGAGGGGACGCGACGAAGAAAGGACGTGAGGAGAAGGGGACGAAGGAGAACATCCTCCATTTTGAGGAGGTGGCGACGGCACCTGGCCAACGCCATGTTGTGAACAGTGACCAAACTGAGGAACAGGGGACTTAGGAACAAGGGAACAAGGAAAATAACTCAAGCCAGCCTGGCCAGTACTGACTTGAGCAGGGGAAAGGGCAGAGGGATCCGGACTGGGAAGGGAGGACTGGCACAACTGGGTGGAACTGGGGACCCCATCTCCCGAACTTTTTCCCCTTTTATTTAACTGAACCAAACTGTGGAACAGAGGACAAAATTTTCCCGCTTTTCTGTTCCCTTTAACTTGTTCCTGATATAACACAATCCCAACTCTGTCCCAAAACTGAGGAGAACTTAAATCATCCCTGGTTAGACCAGGAAAATATTTGAACAAAAATTCCCCAAAAGAAAGCAAATCTCCCCTTTTAAACTTGACATTCCCTCCCACCAGGGTAGCCTGAACTTGGAGTATAATGCTCTGTTCCGCAGGGGAAACTTTAGAGGTTTTGCTCCCCATAGCAGCACCTGTCTGTGTAATAGAGACAACTCACACAGACGATCTCCCAGACAGGGTCCTGTGGTGTCAACGACGGCTCCTCCTGGGATCTCTCCGGATCCAAAATCTTCCAAATTTCCAAATCTCTTCGAGGCCTCAGTATCCAAATGCAGGAGGTTGGCGCGTCGTGCCAGCTGAAGGAGTCTCCTTAGAACGGAGAGGCCTTCAGACTGGGAGTCCGGCGCTCCGAGTCACTTTTTTCCCAGACGGGAGACGATCTCAGAAGTCCTGGGCAGTGCAGGGTCCCTGTTCGGGCGCCAGCTGCGGCGGTCCGGGGTCAGTGTGCCGGCCACCGCCTTCCCCGAGAACGTCTCCCCGAGGTCAGCAGGAAGAGCCGCTGCTCCCTAACACGTCGCGTTGCTAGGTGGAGCGTACACCACAAGAAACAGAGGGGATCGCCGTATGAGTTCCAGCAGACGTTTATTCTGTGGAGGGATCAGGGACGGACAATCCGAGGGTTTGAGGGCGCGCAAGGTACTTAAGGGGAGCGAATAGCCAATTAGGGTAGAGCAAAGGGGAGGAGAAAGGAGGGTCCAGGATAACACAACCAATGAGGGATTAGGAGAACAAAACTGACAGTAACAGTAACCAATTGAGAACCGAAGGCAACAGAACTTACTGGAATGGGGGAGGAGAAGTGGGAGTGTGTCTTGGTGACAGGCAGGCCATCTCCCAGGGAACGGGGGTGGTGACTCAGGGATTGGCATCCCAGGGGCGAACCATCTCAAAATCCCCATGGGATGCAACAGGAGTTGATCATTCTTGCAGTCATGGCCCTGCAGATCAGGCCACTGAGACCCTCTTGGTCCATCATTTATGGAGAAAATTAAAAGATTGTAGTAAACTCACCCTGCCTCGTCTGTGTCTCTCTTTGTGAGGTTACCATCAGTCTTCCTATTATAAAAAGCAGAAGCCTTTAAAAATTAGAGTTCAGTGGTTCAATGTTGCATTGCCACTTCTGCTTCAGGCTGAGATTAGGAACAGAAAACTTGAAGGGGCAATTTCTGACTTCTTCAACATTCACGTGATTACTGTTATAAACGGAGCCTTACAACTTTTGATGGAAGAAGTTGAACTCGGTTTATTGAAGAAAAGTGGCAGACAGGAGGTGAGGAGCCAAGCTAGTCCCATCTCCCCTGTTATGAAATGGACCTCCAGATACAATGTGTGTACTGGTCTAGGGCCCCCAAGTACAAACACTGTATCCCCGAAGGACAGCTCAGTGCCTGGCAGCACACCCAGGGCAGACACAGGCAAAAAGCCCCAAGTGGGCTGAGTGCTGTCCTTTTATAACATCTGTCTCCATGGGGATTGGTGCATTTTCAATCCTTTCTGTGATTGGCTCGGTCTAGGCACTTTGATTGGTCCATAACATCCAAATGTTTCTGACCAATCGTTTTCCCAGGGCACCGAATGACTGGTCAGTGGATGCACCAATCCCTGGTTACCGCGATTAGGTCACCTAACTGATGTCACCTTCTACACTCTTCCCTGTCAATCATGATGTCATCTCGTTCTTGATTGGCCTGCACTCTTAAACATGAAAAAAAAACCTGTCCCGACAACCCGACGCACTTCGACACAAACCCTGACGCGAGCTAATAACTGTAACAACTTCATCAATTAACTAGACTTAGTAATTAACTATAATAAACTAACGTATGAGAAACTCCCACTGTTTATTCCAATTACATTAACGCACACAGAAGTGTGCAATGAAAATTGGGACAGAGCTTTGTAAATAGAGATTTGGTAAAGAAAGTGGCCACAAGGTTTTAAAAGGCTTTAAAAACAACCTTCATCAATGCTTCAATTTTTATTATGCAGCTGAGTGTTTTCTGAGCCTTCCTGATTTAAGGTTGTAAGGCTCACTGCCAATATGCAATAACTGAAGGGACTGTATGAGGAATGGCAGCACAGCTGCCACTTCTATGTCCTGGACTATCCAAATGTCAGGAGGAGCCTCCATTAAAAATGCAATGATGGCAGAACTGGCAAGGATGGCCTGATGACACATTTTGTTTCTATGAACCTGAAGTGAAATGAAGCCATCCAACATTTCTGCATGCAAGGCAAGATTCCAAAAGGCTGCATCAGATGACTGTGGTATGTAACTGGCATTCTTCAGGATGAAAAGGCAGCATCTGAGAGTCTTTTTAGCCCTTAAGGCAAAACAAGGAAAAAGCAGGAGCTGGGAAAAACACATTCCTCAGGAAGCCATATAGTTGTGCACATCTCTGTATTTTTTCCATGGCAGACACTTGGCTTGCAAATCTTACCAACTGCCTGTAGCATTTTAGGAGCATCCAATCAAGTAATCCTGTATGAGGCAGTCACTACACTTGGTACTCTGGTTGTCATGGAGATTGTTGCTTTGTGTGATCTCATATAATCACCTGCACTGCCTCTGGTCAGAGATTTGCTAACAGGCAGAAGCTTCCACCAATTTTTCCTGTTCAGTGATGGAACAGGAACTTTGCAGCAATGAGAAATATAAGACTGGCCATGTTTGTGATGTCAGGAGACAAAATCTCCTTGAATGCATGTAAATATCGGTAAATTGAGCCATTTCAAAAGGAATGGGAAACTTGTAGCCATCCAGAGCCAGGGAGTCCTACTTCCTGCTTTTTGGGATACTGCACCTCTGTGCATCTCAGGGCACCTGGTTCAGCCCAGTGCAATATCCAGTCCAACCAGCGCATGCTAGGACTCCTCAAAGGCTCAGTTCACAATTTCATCTCTTTCTCTAATAATCATACAAGATTTTAAATCCTAAAAGCTATGGTCTTTGAACTAACTTTTCCATCTTAGATGTCCTGCCTTGGCCAGACCTGTGAACAGTGCCCAATGGCAAAGTTCTGGAGCTTGACCTTTCCTGGCTCTCTGGGGAATACAACCCAGCTTGGGCTCTCAGGCAGGAAAAGCAACCACCTGGCTTCCCCCTTTTGCCTTCCCTTGTGCCATGGCCCAGGCAGTGGCAGATGACAGGACCCAACCAGATCACAGGGATCTGATGTGTCCTCGGGGGTGGTGCTGGAACACGGCCCTTTGTGACAGTGGCCTGGTGGGACAGTGGCTGCTTGTGATGCAGTGCCCTAGAAGAGCACCTCCCTCAGGAAGCAGCAGCTGCCCAGGGCAACACTGACCAGTCTGCGGCAGAGGATGCCAAAGACAACCATGGAGAAGGAGGAGCAGCTGGCAGCATGGGCGGCTCAGACATGTGGCTTGTCTGTATCAGCTTCCCTGGATGCAGGTGCAGGGACAGGCCACCAGCAACAAGCCCAGCAGGAGCTACCAGAGCTGTCAGTGCGCATTGAGTGCTACCAGAGCGCTGCATGGCTGTGGGGGCACAAGAAGCAGGGGCCTATCGTGAGGGAGGTCATCGTGTCCTTTAAGAGGAGGCTTCCCGAGGACCTGGAAGGAAGCTGCCCGGCCAGAAGCGCATACAGACAGGCCCCCCTCTGGAAAGCCACCCTGCCACAGCAGCAGGATGGCCTGGAGGGCAGGGAGGTACAGCAGCCAGAGAGCCAAGGACAGGGTTTCTCACTGAGGTGCTCCGGGGGACTCAACACACCTGGGCAGGTGAGTGCCAAAGACAGAATGGGATGGCCTGAGACAGGCAGGACAGAGGCATAAGCCTCTCCTGGGTGGCTGGCTGCACCTCACTACAGGTGACAGGGAAGTTGAACACTATCTTGAATAAGCAGGTGATCCTGGAGCAGCTGGGAGCCCAAGCTCCAACCATCAAGCCAGTGGCCTTGACCAGGGAACAGGAGCGTGAAGATGCCACTGGCGCAGACCTGTCCGAGGAAGAAGAATGGGCAGATGCCATGGACACACAGCTCTCAGAGGAAGAGGAATGGGAAGATGTCATTGACACTGAGATGTCAGAGGAGGAGGAATGGCAAGATGCAATAGACATGGAGTTGTCCCAAGTGATGGATGCTGTTGGGTCACCTCCTGTCCACCATCAGCTCTATTCCTTGGGCCTGGAGGACAACACTGGTCCCAGGGAGGGTCCCAGCTTCCCCAGCAGTGTGGGCAGAGAGGAGGCAGGAGAGGCAGCTGACAAACTGCTGAGAGCATCTCCTTCCCCAGTGCATCCAATAGATGCCCAGCTGGCTGATTCTGCCCTGCTTGTAGCTCCTGAGGAAGAGGAGCACCATCCCCATTTCAAACATGAGGAGGCAGAGCCACCAACTCTTTCTGTCCCCATGGAGGCAGCAAGAGCAGCAGGGGCAGAGAACCAGGCACCTGATCCACATGGCTCCACAGCCAATGGCCCGGCCCGGGTGGACACAGCCCAGTCCATGGAAGCTGAGGGCCTGGATGAGGCTGTGCTTGTGGTCCAAGGACTTAACAAGCCACCAAGAGAAATCTGGGGCCAGGAACAAAGCAAGGAGGAGGTGACAGGAGACAAAGCCACAGTGGAAGGGGCAGAGAATATGGAAGTTGGCCCACACAGCCCCACAACTGATGCTCCACTACTGCTGGACTCAGCTGATTACATCAGAACTGAGATCATTAAGAGGGCCTGGCTCATGATCCAGGAACCTGTCCAGGAGCCAGAAGAAGAGTGGGAGCAGGAAAGAAGCATGGATGAGGCAACAGCAGCAACAGCCAGAGCAGAGGGGCCAGAGAGCCCAGCACATGCCCCACACAGCCCCACAGTGGATACTCCCCCTCTGCTGGACATGGCTGACTACATCAGGACTGAGATTGTAAAGAAGGCCTGGCTTATGATCCAGGAACCTGTCCAGCAGCCAGAAGAAAAGTGGGAGCAGGAAGGAAGCAGGGCCAAGGTGACTACAGCAACAGCCAGAGCAGAGGGGCCAGAGAGCCCAGCACATGCCCCACACAGCCCCACAGTGGATACTCCCCCTCTGCTGGACATGGCTGACTACATCAGGACTGAGATTGTAAAGAAGGCCTATCATTTGGTCCAGAAACCTTTCCAAGAGGTGAAGGAGCAGGAGAACTGGGAACAAAGCCTAGATAAAGCAATTGGAAGACCTGCAGGATGTGACTACAGTCTTCTTGCCTCTACTGTCATCAACTCCCCAGCTCATGAGAGGTGGCTGAGCCATGCCCTCAGCCTGTGCCACAGCAGAGAGGCAGAAGCAGGAACCAACAGACGATGCCACAGATCTGCTGGACACAGCTCAATAGGTCAGAAGTGAGATACTGCACAGGGCTATGCTTGTGGTCCAAGGATTCCAGACTATGGAGCAGCAAGATCTGTGGAACAACAAGACCAAAGGAGCAGGCAGAAGAACAAAGCAACCTGGAAAAGGCTCCAGATTAGATGATGATAGTTATAGACCCATTTAGGACATGATGTAGACAAATTTTGATGCTAATAAAAGTTGTTCTTTTATCAATAGTGCCTCTCTGCTTCGTTTTGCTTTCTCTGCCTCTCCTTGTCTTCACAGGTCCCCAGAGTCTTAATGAGACCTCTTATATGAGGTCTTCATGGTGCTCATGCTCAGCTCCTGTCAGAAGTGGTTATAGTTCAGTCCTTTAGCTCAAAATGTCCTTCTTGCCTTGATTTAGGATGAAGCAGAAGAGACATTACTCCCACTGCTAGCACTGGGATCCCACAGGACATGGCAGGGCTGTAGCCAACCTCCAAAGAGCCCTTCTGCCCTGCCCAGCCCATGAAAAACCACTCTGCATAGGAATGCTTTGAATATTTGTCTCTCCATTCTTGGCAGTGAAAACCCAGAAACCTTTAAAGAAAGTCTCATCTCATCTTCACAGCTCCTTGTGAGGGTAACAAGAGACAGTGGGAGCACACAACCTTTGCTACTCAGCCATAATGGCTTGACTTATTTCAGAGCAGTGACTGACAGTCACATTACAATATTCATTTTGCCAACATTATTCTTTTCATTTTATTATATAGAAAAGCTTGCTCCATCGTACCTTACCTCTGTCAAATTTTTTAAAACTTACCTTTATGTCTGAAGAGAGGAACTGTTTTCCCAGGCCAAACCTAACAAACTCTTTCTGAGAACTGGGATAATTTAATTTAATTTATATAATCCTAGAATATGCTGAGTTGGAAATAACCCACAAGTATGCTGTGGAACCCCGACTAGTGACAGGTCAGCAGCTTGATGTCACCCCAGTCACTGTAACCCTTTGTGCCCCACCTATGTTGCTCAGCCATCACAGGATGTGTTTGTCCAGCTGTGAGCTGGGTATTTTGTCCAGAATGATCCTGTGAGAGACCATATCAAGAGGTTTGCTGAAGTGCAAAAAAATGACATTAAATGGATTTCCTAGACCAGTTGAGTGGGTTACCCTATCATTGAAGGAAATAAGGTTTGATAAGCACAACCTTTTACTTATGAATCCTCACTGGTTGTGACCAATGACTGCATTGTTCTCCAGGTGTTTTGCAATACCTCCCAGAATAATATTTTTTATGATTTTATAAGTCAGTGCAGGGAGACTGACAGGCCTGTAGTTTCTAGGATCCTCCTTCTCATCCTTCTTGAAAACTGGGACAATGTTAGCAACTTCCAGTCAGCTGGGACCTGTCTGGATTCCCAAGACTGCTCAAAAATCATGCAGAGAGGCTTTGCAGTGACACCAGCCAGCTCTCTGAGCATTCTCAGGTGAATTCTCCAACAGATTTGTAGGGATACAGATGGAGCAGCAGATCCCAGTCATGTTCAGAGTCAAAGGGGAGTTGATCATTCCCACAGGCCGCTAAGTCCCTCTGGTCTGTCATCCATGGGGAAGATGGAGGCAAGGACTGCAGTTAGCACACGTGCCTCGTCTGTGTCCCTCTTGGGGAGGTGACCACCCCCATCCTGCAATGGGCTGATGTTATTTCATCACAGCCTTTTGCTACCCATGAATTTGAAGGAACCTTTTCTTTTCCCCCACAGTCTGGTTAACTTCACTTCAAACTGAGCTTTGGCTGCTCGAATTTTCTCCCTACAGCAGCAAGCAGACTCTCTGTGTTCTTCTCTGTAATGCTTCCTCTGTCCATAAACCTTCCTTTTTCACCTTAATTCCAAGAGAGGGACCCTGTTCAGCCAAGTTGCCTTTTGCCTCATCTGCCTGACTTACAACATTTAGGATTTGCCTGCTCCTATGCCCTTTGGAAATCAGAACTACCTCCATCATAACCTCTCTGTGGCTAAGAAGAATTATCATCTTCGTTCATTTTTTTAAGGGTCAAAACTGAAATGGACCAAATTATTCACCTAATAAAATAGGCCAAATTATTCAAATAACAATTTACAGGAAAAAGATAGACCATTTTCAATGTATCAGACTTGTGACAAAGTCCTGACATATTGAGCAGGCTGATGTCAGTTGAATACTAAATATTAAATTAATATTATAAACATTTCATATTTTCCCCACACACACAGCATCTCTGGAATGAGACGTGCTAGAAGCAGAGGGATGTGCTCACATGTGTCTCCAGATTCCACTAGGAACTGGGACAAGGTAAATAACCAAAGAACCATCCCTGGAGTTCCTAACTTTCTGTCCAGCAGACACAAAGCAAGAGGTCTCGTAAGCTGCAGAATGGAACAAGTGTGGAACAGGGTGTTTTCTTCTTTCTCTCTCTCTCAAAAAGGCTTAAAATGGTCTTGTTTTCATCCCACTGTAGAAAAGTAATAAGTTGAAATATTTAAAAATAAAAGGGGGCAGAAAAACAGTTTCCTTCCAAACTTCAATTAGGAGGCTACTAAGACAAGCCATTGTGACCTCACTGTTTAAATTTCGTATTTGCAAAAAATACTCTGCAAGACTTATATTTGCAAAACCAGACTCTGGTTTTTTGGATGTGAATTACTTACCTGTGGAAGCAACAAACTGCAAAGCCTCCCCCCAGAAGTGGCAATGGCAGTATCACGTCAAAAACCGGACCTGGAACTGCATCAGTGCTCACAGAATACAAGAAATTCTTCAAAAACATCATTTTCTTGCAGTCTAACTCATCTTCTCCTTTCTAGACCCTGTGGTCACCTTGTTGGAACTTACCTTATACATTTTTATGTGCAACTCTTTTATATGCAAGGGAAGTTCTTAAAGAAAAGTAAAAATTTATGTGGAAGTCACAAGTTTTGTGCAAGGAAGACACTCATCTTTTCAGGATTTTGGCTATGTAACAGTTTTCACCACACTTTCCTAATGATAAAATAACTCTACAGAATGGAAGTTGCCCTAGAGCAAAATAATGTAAGTTATATTTGCATTATTTAAAGTGTTTTGTGATGCGACTGTATATGTATATACACACACTTTTATTAAAAGGAGAGAAAAATCTTTTTAAGTTCACATTTGGAAGTTTGGATTAAGTGCCACGTTTTGATTGAAGGGAAAGCTTAATTTGAACACCTGAACCAACAACAGATATTTCAAAATCCATCCATACATATTGCACGACTTTTATTTGAAAGTTCAGAAAATAATGGTGGTAAGAATTTAAATACCATGTTAAATCTTCAGCCAGTCTTTCCACTCAATATATTTGTTAAAATAATGTGCTGAAGCAGCAGGAATTTATTATTGAGCTTTTCCACACAAGACACACCTTGGATTTTTCCATTCTAAATCTTTTAACAGATGCATAAAGTAGTAAAGGGCTTTATAGACAAAGCCCCATGTATGATGTAAGTTCAAACAGCAACATAATGAAGATATGAAATATCAACTCTTGACCTGCATCATAATTAGTTTCAGACTTTTAGTGTAATATTTTTTAGGTGGTTTTGATATCAACAATGGTATAAACTGAAATCTGCAGCAGACATTAAACTATGGAGAGAAATCAGTTATCATTAGCATATATTTGGAGTAAGTTTCTGGATTGATTTTTTCAACAAGCTGGGTTTAGGTATGACTTTTATAAATTCAAAGCACAGGTATACCAAGCATTTGTCCTACATAACTGTGAGCTAACATCCCACTGTTGCTGACCTTGGATTTATTGACAGACTGAGTGGTGTCTGAGACACAGAAACCATTACTGTGTCACAAGAAGTGACTAAAAATGCCTATTTAGTCAGGGTAGATGAAGTCAGATGATAATACAGAGAGCCTGCACACCTAATACCTTACCAGGATACACAGTGTCTTTGATTTCCAAAATGTACGTGCAAAACTCTAGAACAAAAGTAGAGGAATCAGACACTTACACAGCAAATACACAGGTACAGTGGGAGGTGTGGCTTGCAGGTTTCACTGTCACCACTGGCACAGTGCAGCTGGTACAGGAGCTGCAGAGATGGGTCAGATCAGATTTCCTCTTTTCCCTGTTGGCTGCAGCACAGACATTTGGTTTCTTCCCCACTGACCCCTTCCCTGCTTCCTTCTTTACAGGAGACAAACCTTTCCTGGTGACCATACATGTCAACTTTGACTTTAAAAAGGATGGCACTGTGTTACACAAAGAAACAGCTAAGCTGTTGTGAAATTACACTAGAATTTTAAAAATTTAAGTTTTTGTGATTTTTCAATGTAAGAATTTGTTTTCTTACCTTTCTTATTTATAATCCTACCTTTCGTCTAGTAGCACCCTATCATTCCTTCTTGGAAAAAACACATGGAGAACATGTTATTAACCCAGCACCTACACAAATCAGCTTCCAGGCTCAAATCTGGAAAAAGCAGACCTCTGTGAAGCTTGTAAGATTTCGGTTATAAGTCCTAGGTTTTAAGATATATCTGATGCCTTTTTTTTTTTTCATCTCCTAAGGAGTATAAAACACAGTATGCAAGCTGTTTGTAAGGATATTGAAACAGAAGTCATTGCACACTGAGATCAGAAAACTGTTGAATCAGTAAAGTCCAAATGAGCCCAAAGACTTGCAACCAGGTTTGCATGTTTTTAAAGCCTCTCAAGTTGCACATTAGCTGGGCTGCATGAGGTAAGCCATGGAATTAATCAGATTTCCAACACAGCTCCTTGGGCAGTGAGTGAGCTCCTGGCTAAGAAATTAAATATATAAATAAATTAAACTTCTATAGTGCTTTGCATCATACTGGAAGAGTTCTTTTTGTGGAAAGAATAGAATGAAACTTTTTATAAGGAAATAAACTACACAGGTAGCAAAATATGTGAATTTCAGTAATTATGTCACTATCATAGCATGCTTCTGGAAGTAAATCACATTTTTTCTCCCAGCAGGCTATTTATTGCTGGGTAGAATCCACTGCCTGTCGACAAACAGGAAAGATTCTTCTCAGCTCAGCATCCAGTTTGCCATTTCATGTAACTCAATATTTGGAAGAGAGAAACCAACTGTAAGAAATGCAGAGCAATGCCTGCACTCAAACAAGATTAACCTTGCTCATTTTTATGTTTTAAAGTTGTCGAAGAATCTGTGCCTGAGCCATTAAACATTCAGCAAAGACTTGCAGCTGAATGGGTGTTTAGAAAATGGTTCAAACAACTTCCGGAGTATTTTGTGGCAAGAATAATTAGGCAGTGAGGTCAGCACATGTTAAAACAAAACAGTATTGTAGTTTCATTACTGCTGCTAAAAATCCCCAACCTGTAAAGCTTGTGTAGAGTTTAATCAATCACAGAAATTTAAGTAATCATTAGACAGTCTGCGCTATGGAGATTTGGTAGCACTGAGAGCAGATTAAGCTTTCATAGGCTGCTCAGTGAAGAATTGGATTCTGATCAACAACAGAGAGACAGGATACTCTAGAATGCAGCTACATTCAAAATGACTGAAAATCTGAAAATGTGATCAGTGAAAATGTTGATCTGGTTTAACATCTTAGAAGAACATTTGAAGGAGAAATGGAAGAGATTGACTCACTAGATAATACCAGAGCTGAAACTTTTGGCAGGAAGATGGTTCTGTTCACAACAGATACTGAAACTACGTGTATGAGAAATGGCACCTCTTCATTGCATTTATATTTAAATCTCAAAGTGCTTAATCTTTTAGGGAGAGAAGTAATAGATCTGTAAATACATGTTTTGTAAGATGTGTCCTCTGCCCCAAACACAGCACATAAATCGCAAGTCAAATTGACCATCTTCAAAGAACCTGGCAACGGAAAATAAACACCAAGCAAGAGACCAGAATGTCTAGAAGAAAGCACAGCTACCTGATTATGTCATCTGGGCAGATTTAACCCCTAAAATACAATAATTTCCTGGCAGAGCATATGTAGTCAAAGAGGGTGATTTTTACAGCCAGGTTGTGCTCACTCCTGTCACAGGTCACCTTCCAGCCACTGTCCAAGGCACTTGGGAATGAGCAATTCCCAAGTGTCTGCACTCACACTGCACTCACACTGTTCCCAGTGAACTGCTTCTTCCTTTCACAGAAGCTGCACAAATTTGGCCTTTTCTTATAATTGCTCCCAGGCTAAAAGCCTACATCCCAGTTTCAAGAAACATGACTTGCTGCTTAGGAATGTAAATCACTTTGCATCCTGGTCTTTGAGAAACGTGAGTCAGCCCATGGAGTGGGAGAATGATCCTCCTTGTTCTACCCCATCCTGGGGGTCATGGGGTGGGTGACCTCCACACCCACGAGCAGAAAGCTCCTGGCAGAGGAGCAGGCAGAAACCAGGGCAGGTCATTTGGAGCTGAATGTGTTTCATTATCATGGTGAGGGCATGCCCTCCGGCAGGCTGCAGCAGGGAGAAGGTGGATGATGAGATGGCAGACAGGGCATTGCAGTGCCTTTCAAAAGAGGATATTTGAGGGCTCTCTTCAGGGCTTTTTTCCCCCCTTTATTTCCTTTACACTGGCACTATATGTGCAGAGGCCTAGCTTGCTGGAAACTCCTGGGGTAGGCAGCAAAATTGCACAAGAGATGGAAGCAGAGATTGAAATGTTTTTAAAATGTTTTGTCAAAGGTTTTAACCTTCTAGTACAAACAGATTATCACAGCCTTTAAACAAAAAGCACATCACAGGGTTAGGGCAGCTAGCTGCAAAGTACCAGCTACACACCAGGAAAGGATGGGATTGCTCTGAATCCACAGGAATTCAGACCCTGTGGATCAGCAAGTGCTGAAACAAAGCAGGCAGTGCTTCCTAATCTTCTCACCCAGGCACACACTTCTCTCTTATGACTATGAGGTCTTTAAAGTAGAATCTCTACTGGGACAGCAAATCTAGGAGCAACAGAATAATTCACAAAGCTGTTGAGCATCACTTAATGTGATTCAAACTGCTGAACCAAAATTTTAGTGTTCATAATCAGTGAAAATTACATTGATTTAAATAATTGCCCCTCAGCTATGAGGGAAACCTTAAGTAAACAACGGAGTTATCAACAGTTACCACGAAAAAAAATTCACAGTCCCACTTTGCCCTTTCATACATTTGAAGACTGCCAAAGGATTTATTTACTTTTAACTAGATGGCTAACTGATTCCAACAAAGCTAGTAAAATGTATGCTGAGTTATGCAGATGAACAAAGGGAAACAATTGAATAATGTGTTGAAAATTATTTGATTATGTACAACTATACTATATTTTGGCAATAACTACCAGCCAGCAATATCAGACTCTTCAATGAGGACAGTAAATAGTAATCTGTTGCTTAGAGCCCAAAATTTAATTCCCATATTTATGAATGAACTGAAGTGGACTAATCATTAAGTCAATTATCATGACTGCTAAGATGCTTAACCGGTAAATGTGATTGTGAAATTTTGCCAAAGGACTGCAAGGAATTTCAAGTACAATTCAACTCAAGTAGAGCAAAATCAGATGCAATGTCATATTCAGATCTCTTAGAATAAAGAAAAAACTCAAATGCTTAAAAATATGATGGCAATTGCTTACAATCTCAGCATTGTTATTAGTAAATAATTAAATATAGCTTTTAGGGCTCCTCTAAGGAAATCCTGTCTTAATGCTAATGCTAGGAATACAAAGATAATGTCATTTAACAATTTCTGCTCAAGGCTATGGAGTACTTCCATTTACCAGCGTACCTGAACATTTTCTCATTGTAAAAGTTCAATTTTTGTAATTTCATCAAAAGACATTGGTACAATAAGATCACAAAATAGGAGAGAGTATATGGCTCACACTGGATTTGCTGCACACACAGGTCCTGGGTTGGTGGGACAAAGGTTGGAATTTAATATTTTCTTTATTATAAAAAGCTACGTTTTTCCCATTAAGAACATGTATGTATTTCTTTCAAAACTTGGAGATCCCTTGTGGAATATGAAGCAAGAAGCTTTGATTTATCCGATTTCTCTGATGCTGAGCCAGCTGGGTGGACTCCATTACCACCCCAGCTTCCCCAGTGTCCATGGGGGGCTGCTCAGAAGAAGCGTAGGGAAGCTCTCGGAGAAAGAGAGGTTCCTGATCACTCTGATGTTCAGAAAAGCTAATACTTTCCCAGAATCTCTGACAGCTTAAAGGCCTCTTAGGAGAATCATAATCTTTAGCTGGGGAGTTCATCCCCTTCACGTCCTGCTTGAGAAGAAATTTTGCTATGAGTGGATGTCGAACTGTTCAAGCCAAGCTCAGGCTTTTACCATTTCTCTGACTCCAGTTTTGTGGTTTTGGAACTGAAGGATATCCGAAGGGAAGATGAAGGAGAACCTACTGTTGCAGCTGCTGCCCAGGAGCAGACATCTTCTTCTTGAAACACAGGAAGACTGTGTTCCTCTTTTGTTAAACAAGCCTCACATTCATTTTAAAGTATCATACCCATTGATGTTATCTCCTAAGTAGAAAATTTCGTTTGAATGGTCTAACAGCCTAGAGAAGTTGAAATATAGGCTGCAAACAATATAGTTTCTGACTAGCAGCACCTCCTGTGGTTACTTCTCTCAAGACAGAAAATAGGTGGGGTTTTGTGGGGCATTTTTGTTTGGTTGGGGGTTTTTTGTTTTGTTTCTTATGGGGTTTTGTTTTTGGTTTTTTGCATTACTGCCTGAATAGGAACTCCCAAGCAGAAAAAACATCCCAAGCAGAAACAATAGGTGCAAAAAGAAAAAAAAAAATTAGCTGTGGATTCATTTGGAGTTTCAAGCTTTCTGGGAAGAAATAACTAATTTGCACTGGTTTAGAGTAATTGTTCACTCATAGAAAATTTCTGTTTCTGAAGAAGAATTTCTTAGTGCGTACTTGGCTGGTTAAATTTGAGTTGTTTATTTAAGAACTCTTCTATATATTCGCCCCTTTCAAATTCATACAAAACTTTGCAAACAATAAACGTGGCACCAAACTTGCTGATTTCTAAGTAAGGAAGGATTCTCAAATGCTAAGCCTCAGTATTTCAGCAATAGCAATAAATTCTTGATTGCAGCCTTCCTGAGAGAATCATAAATATTTTTGTCAGAGTGCAGTTCTACCATTTGCTAAATGATGCGACGTTCATGGTAGTATCTAAAGTCCAAACAGTAATATCTTGCCAGGAAGCTTTCAAGCAGCTCTTGGACTGCTCTACAGTTTCTGTTTGGTGTCAAGAAAACATAAGATCAGTATTTTCCCTGTTGACTCCTATTCACTGACATGATTTTCTGGATGGCACAACAAAAGATACAACTTACGGGATGTACTATTACGAAAGAAAGCAGAAACAAATGGAAGTGTTGTTTTTTTGGTAGTTCAAATTATTTTATGCCTGAATCAAGAAAGGACTTCCCTGCACACAGAACAGGGAACAAATTCCTGCGGAGAGGAAGCAGCCACAGCAGCCCAGCTAAGGATTTACTGTAACATTAATTCCCTGTGTCTTCTCTGTGCATGTCTGCACAGCTATGACTAAAAAGCAGGATGTCATCCTGGCAGAAATTATTTGTAGGTTGAGTTTTTAATTTAAAGCTGAAGAAAACTGTGCTGAGAACATTCGTGCATGTGATGCTACAGAATTAGGCATGAGTTGGCTGCTACATGGGATATCAGGTTCCTCCATAAGCACAGAACCCTCTCCTTTATATATAATCCAAAATACTGAAAGGTTGATACCTTTAACTGATTCCCATCAGTTGTTAATCTCTGTGTGAAATATGTCATAAAACTCACTGATTTATAGGTACCACTCTTCCTTCTCGAATCAAAATTAGCCATGAACTTGAGTTAAAATCTTTGATTTCAGATTTGGTTTTATTTATCCTAGTCATTATTTTCTACACAACAAATTTTCCATTAATCAGTAAAGTGTGTTGTGAAAGAGATCAGAAATGTGCAATAAAGTGTGAGAACTAATAATTGATAATAATTTTAGTGAAAATATTGCTTCTCCGTCATTTCTTTTCTCAGAGGACAAACTGAAAGACATAAAATTAATCCTCTTTGCCAAAATTAAGCAACAAAACTTCCAAGGGGAATTTTCAGTGAAAGCATATCCAAGCAAAGTGTCCAGCAAAAGCTGAGTGTTTTTGTGGTTCTCTAACCATCTGTGAAGCTGTCACATAAAGTTTTATGGCCCTTTTTTGAGATGCTATAATTCTCTCATAAGTGTATTGGACATAATCCAAACTCTTGAAAGTATTTTCTAGGTACCATGAACACCAGTGCCCTCCATGCCAGCATGAGTTGTGTAGAAATATAGCAGAGACTTTTCCTCTGCTTAGACCAAAAAAAAGGGCTCTTTCTTCACATGTAAATGAGACACTTTTGGGTACTGTGTGTAATTTTTTAAGCATCTTAATATGGGTAATTAGTTCCTTTGTGAAAATTTGACTTCCATGTTGTGAATTAGAAATGTAGAAGCTCTTGAAACATACAAATACTAACTTGGATACTTAGTGAAATTGCTCCACTCTTGGTGGAACAACTAGGAATTCCTGCAGCTATTACAGCTCCCCTCTCTCAAGTTTGTTTGTTATCTTCTGCTGTACTTGGTCTTTGAAAAGAGGTGAAATGGATTAAGTTCATCCCTCTCAGTTGGTGATTGTTCTGAAAGCTAGACGTTTATGAATTCAGGGAAGGGAAGGGAAGGGAAGGGAAGGGAAGGGAAGGGAAGGCTGTCAGTCCGTCAAATCAGTCGCTATTTAAAGACCTTCTACATCTCATTTCTATGTCCCTAGACCATGGCTAGATTGTGAAAAAAGTAGTCAAGGGCAAGGAAAAGATCTTTAATTAGCCACTGCCCTCTGCAAATGGGGTCACCAAGGCCATGAGCTTACTCAGCATCCACCAGCAAAACATTCTGGTAAAAAGTCTCTGGGCAGCAGTCTGACTAGCTGCTGTAAGCCAGCAGAACAGCCAAAATGCATTTCACTGAAAGTAAACAAAACCACAAACCTAAGCATTCTAAATAAATTTTGAGAGCATAAAATAAACTTTTGCCAACAATACGGTGTCTATTTCAATGAAAGCCTTGGGCTGCTATTATTTTAAAGAGAAAGCTTTAATGATGTACAGTGATATAATCCAAATACTGCACTAAGCTTTGCTTCAATTAGGAACTCTGAAATTCTTCCTCCTGAAGGGAAAAACAAAGGTCACTTTGTGCTTTAGCGGAAGTGAGGAACAGAGGAAGAGTTTTTGTCCCAAGGAATTTGCTCCTTTTTGTCCTGGAATGTACAGACTGTGTGACTTCCTTTGATTCTGAAATACCTCGGTGACTTGAATGGAAAAGCCCTTCTTTCCTCCATGGACAGTCCTGATACCATTTCCTTATGCATGGTCTGACATTTCTGTGCAATTCCTAGAAATCTCCCAGAAGGCTGCCTGCCATATTCTTCTCTTCAAGGAGTTTCTCATCTCCAGGTGCAACACATCTGCCTTAACCATCCAGCTGGAAAACATTTAAGTCCCTCTTCTACACTCAGGCCTCCTTTCGCTGTTTTCCTCCTCTTGCAGGCACAGGTGCTGTGCAGCCTGCCCAGAGCAGGTCAGACAGACTGACCCTCTGCAGACGGCATCAAAAGATGTGAAAATGGAGGGCAACTTTAATTCTTTTAAAGTCGGAAGTGTAAAGTTCCCTGTAACTCATCCTGTTCCTCTGGCATCAAATCCAGTTGTACCAATGGCTCAGGAGCAGATGATTGAAGTCAAGAGCAGTCTCTGCACCCAGTGGACATTTACCCATGGAGCTATAGCCAATATCCTACCATATTCCCATTCCTTTCCCAACCTCAAGTTAGCCTGAGAAATGTGTTTAGCTATTCCTCTTCACTCCCAAGGAAACTAAGTGCAGCAGTGATTACCTCCAAACAAACCTTTAGGTTCAAAATTAGGAAAAGTACAACAGAAAAGCACATTTCAATGCAGATTCATTTGGGAATAATTGCTTAGAAATGTTACTAAATGCCTTTGTTCAATCTGCATATATGTTAGAAATACAGAATTTAAAAAAAAAAAAAAAAAGCAGTGGTCGTTCCCTTCTCCACAGGTCTTTATCCACTACTTTTGAATTAGGCAAACATGTCTTCAGCAGGCTTTAAAAAAAATCTTGTTGGTTTCATTCTATCTATTTTCCTCCATTGCAAAGGTCTTCTTGCTTTTGTACAGAAAACTGTGAAAAACACATTTGTGCAATACATGCAGGAAAAGCAACCCACAGGAGGCCTCACAGCAAGGTTTCACTGATGACTTTTCCACAGAAAAATGCTGGCCAGTCATTCTGTATCTTGTGGTTCCATCCAGGGTTGCTGAGACTTCCAAAGTCAGTTCTGGAATTTTGATGCCTTCACCCAGCCATTGTTGAGTGTTTCCTCATTACAGCTCCATCCTCTGTGGTGCTGGTCACCTCACCACCATCAAACCACAGCTCCTACACCTCACAGGACCTGGGACAGGCAGAACAGATACACAGCCATTTTCCCTCCGTGCTCTTCCTTTTGGCTCTTTGGTGAGGACTAAGGAGGTGAAGGGAAAGGTGAGCATTTCAGTGAATGTCGTGGATTACTACTCAAGTGAGAGGACTTCTTGTTTTGTTGAGTTTTTTTTAACATGATCAGCACTGGTGGCATCTGGGAAAGGACTGAGAGGCAAAATGTCATTTGAGCAAATAAAAAATGGCTTATCTACAAAAAACCCAACAAAAAAGCAAAACAAAACCCAAACCAAACCAAACAAACAACAAACCAAACCAACCAAACAAAAAACAAACATAAACAAAACAAACCAACAACAAAACATTTAATGGGGTTGTCAGAATGGCACAGCAAAGCCGAATTGTAAGTCAAACATTTGTGGGTTCTTCCTCAGGCTGGTCACTGTTGAAGGCGATAGACATGGTTTAGTCAATACCAAAAACAAATTCAGAGTTTTGTTGCCATGGTTTCAGCAGGGTGTAATTTCTGTACAGGCTGATTGGACAAAGAGAGACCTTGCCTTTCTTCCCAGTCAGTATGAAAAAAGTAAGAAAATCATTGTGAGAGGCAAAGATTTAAAACTAATAAAGTATATGTGCACATTTATCACTTTTCTTCTCTGAGGGACGTCATAGCAATTTTATGATGCTGCTAAGGAGAACCTTTGGCTTGGATTGGTTTGGAAACACAAATTCTTTGCATATCATAGTCATAAAGTAGCCTAGTTTAGAATTACACAATGTTAACCCTGACCTACATGTTTTGGAAACAATTACTCTTTGATATTAAGAGATTTTTCATTCAACAACCAAAGAAAGCTATTTTTCACCCTGGACCCACACTTTAAAAAAAAAAAAAGAACAGAAACATGTTTTCCAAACCAGCCTAAATGCTAAATGCAAAAATGAACATTTACACTAAAAGCAATTTGTCTAAACTGATGCAATATCACTTCTTATATTAAATTTGGAGCTATTTCAACAATTGTTGGAGAAAAACAGTGAGCCTTGGAACTCAGAGTGCTTAAGGGCTGCTGTGGCAAGTTTCACCATCCCACTGCTGTGCTTGGAGAGTGTTGTGTCATCGGAGTGAGGCACAGCTGCGACGTTGGAGGGCTGAGCACGTAGATTTGGGTTTGGCTACAGTCCTTGCTGCCCCCAGCACGACACAGATGTGCACCCTTTTCCCCTTGTAGTAAATGCTTGAGCCACTGCCAGCAGCAGGGAGTTCCCCTTCTCGAGGGGAATTTGTTCAGTGTCTCTCTGGCCTAGTTAACAGAGTGACCAAGGAGTCCAGGGTTTAAGTATTTCTGTAAAGAGATTATCACTACAAGAGCTTTTTTGCAGAAACAGAAGTTTCAAACAGGCAATTTTTAGTAACGCGTCAAGGTGCAGGATGAGGAAAGTGCTGCTACTTGTGCTGTTCCAAAAATTGCTTATTCACAGGCTCATGCAAAACTGCCCATACCACATCTCCTGGGTATTTTAAAATGAACAGTTTTTTAATCCATCAACCAACAGTGATACAAGTTTCCTACGATTTCAGTATGTAATAGGAGCATGACACACAGGGTTTCTGGTAAGAAGCTGTGTTCCAGCTCAAACCACAGGATGTCATTCTGGGCTAAGGACGTCACTGCATGGCAGGTGTCACCAACAGGAGCTGGTAGGACAAGAGGCCGTGGGGTCAGTCCTGGCTGGGGGCAGATGAGCACTGCTGGGGCAGCAGCCATGGGCAGGGATACAGAAGCCCTGCAGGATGCCTTGCTGAGCCAAGGATTTGAGTTTGTATGCAGCCCGGATCAAGAAAAGATTTTAGCCTAGATTACAGGATGTTTTTTAGCCTATGCGGGAGAGCTTCTTGTCCTTCCATAAAGAATGCTTGAGGAGGACAGACATGGGAGAAAAATGAGCTGTGGTAAACTGCAGAGACACTGAGGGAGGTGTTTCTGAGACAGAAGGGAAATTAGTTGTGTTGAGAGGGAAGAGTCAGGGTGAAAGACAGAGCAAGTTGGTGAGGGGAACTGGTCGCATGTGCAGTAAGAGTAGGAACAACAAACATGTAAAAACAATGCCTGCTCTTTCGATTTCACACCATGACTTACACAGCTCCCTCCAAATGTGAGGTAGCCATAGCGAGTAAAACATCAGGAGTAAAAGATCCCACTGCAGAGATATTTTACCATCTCCATTTGAGATTAACTGCTTGGTATGTTTTTTTAGTTTAAAATGACATTATTTTCTGGCTCACAACTCATCATTAATTTTGCCTGGAAGCCACAGGGAAAAGCAAGATTGACTTGGCAAGGAATGTCACAGTTGCAAACCTTCTTCTCCAAGTTTCCTGAGCCAAGCTGTGCTCCTCCAGATGCATTGCCCCCCGTGGTGCTTCTGCAGCCTGCAACTGATCAATTTGGGCTTGTTCAGAGAGGGTTTGGGAGCACATACAAGGATCTCCCACAGAAGACAGTCCTCCACAGATTTGAGTTACAGTGTGACTCCTTCCCACAGACTGCAGCTCTCCATGACCTGCTCCAGCCTGGGTCCCCTCTACAGGGCACAATCCTTCAGGATCAGGGTGCTCCACTGTGGGCCCCACACAGGGTCACAAGTCCTGTCAGCAAACCTGCTCCAGCATGGGCTCCTCTCCACAGGTCCTGCCAGGAGCCTGCTCCAGCACAGGCTTCCCCCAGTGTCACAGCCTCCTTCAGGCCCCAGCTGCTCTGGTGTGGCTCCTCCAGGGGCTGCAGGTGGATCTCTGCTCCCCCTGGACCCCCCTGTGCTGCAGGGGCACAGCTGCCTCACCTCGGGCTGCACCAGGGGCTGCAGGGGAATCTCTGCTCTGGCAGCTGGAGCAGCTCCTGCCCTCCTCCTTCACTGACCTGGTGTCTGCAGAGCTGCTCCTCTCTCTGTTCGGGTTTCTTCCCACTCCTTAAGTCTGACATCCCAGAGGTGTTGTCAGTGTCACTGCCTGGCTCAGCCTGGGCCAGCAGCGGGTCCATCTTGGATCCATCTGGCACTGGCTCTGTTTGCCACAAGGGAAGCTCCTGGCAGCATCTCTCAGAAGCCACTCCTGTAGCCCCTCTGTTAGCAAAACCTCGCCCTGCAAACCCAATACAATAAGAAATCATTATTTGTGTGGTATTGGACCAGATTACATCCAGATTCTTCCTCTGTTGGAGCTCAGTTGTATTTTATTCCACTTGGGTAACAGCCCTGAACCTATCTTGGAGGGGTGGGCTTGCATTGTGGATGATTGCCTGATAACTGGTAGACCAGGACCCCTCCTACAGAGTAGGTAGCTTGTACCACAAGGGTTTTTTCAAGGGTGTGGAGTGTGGGAGAGGGAGAATGTTACATTTTATTCACAACACTTAATATATAGTGACTCAGAGACCATTGGGGTCTCATTTTGGCTTCATTCAGCCCATTGTTAACTTTTTGCCCCTTTCTCTAAAAGTCAAAGGTGGGTGACACATCAGTTGGCTCAGCAACTCGTGCTGTGGCTGGAATTTGTCAAGTTAGAACTGAACAGTGTAAGTCCCAGAAGCAAAGCTGTTTTGGGGGTTTGTGGGTCGGTTTGGTGGTTTATGGTTTGTTCGGGGGGTTTTAGGGGGTTTGGTTTTTTGTGGGGTTTTTTGCTCCCATTTGTCCATGTGGGTATTTTGCTGCTGCTAAGATCTGTAGGCAGCAACTGACACTTTAAAGCTGCTGCCAAGGCCCTGAGGGCACCAGGAAACCTTACTGACCCTGACCAACATCCCCTGGGGCCTCCCTGACACACGCAGCACCCTGAGATCCGTCAGGGGACGGATGAAGACAAGAATGGAGCCATTCCTCTGATATCATCCTGCTTAGCTCACTACCAAAAATGCATGCAGGGGATGAGTGAGAACCCGGAGGAAAGAACCAGAAGAAATTGCTGAAGAGATTTGTAGAGAATGTAGAAGCACAGCAAACTGTGCTTTTCTGATTATTGCAAATGCAACATGCAATAGAAATCCTCTATTTTCTTCTCATTCCAGCAGAATTTTCTGTTATGGAGGTAGTTTGATAAACTGTCATGTCACAGACAGGGCGAGGACATGACCTGGGAAAGCTCCCAGTTCTCAGGTCTGTAGTTCACAGGGATTAAAAAAATGCCTGGGTGGAAAGCAGTATTAAAATGTGCACCAGCAACAAATTGCACATAGTTCTGAGCAATGTGACTGTACCCACCTCAGTGGCCAAGGCAAGAATTTAATGGCCACAAGGGTCACCTGGTGCTGTTACTCTCTTTACGTAGCAGCAATGAGCCTCTTCCAGGCCAACTGACAAAAAGGAAATTTTTGGTCTTATATGTAGCAGCACAGGGGAAACAAAAGTAAAACTGAAACTTTTTTCACAATGGTGCTGTCTCTTCTTAAACGTTTTAACCCTTCCGAAAAAACATGTGTGGTTCAGAGAGCACTGAGATAGATTACTCAGCAAAGCCTGGAAACACAGACCTGTCGGCGAGCTCTCAGGAATCACCGTGTTGTCGGGGATTTTATTCCTGAGTAAAATTTACCTCGTTGGTTTTCCAGTCCGCTGCAGTGTTCCCAGCTCCCATGCCGCGGCCGGCGGTGCCCTCTAGCTGCCGGGGATGCTCCTGATCCCGCCAGCCTGCTCCTGCCTTCCCGAAACAGCGTCTGGCTGTTATCCCTTCCGCTGGAAAACACCTTTGTTTTCACTCGAGGCGTAAGATAAAAGGCCAGTGTTTCTGCAGAAGTTGTGTTTTACAGCACTTTCAGCCCGTTCATGTTTTATTCATTCTGCTTCTCGCCTTTCTTCCGATTTAAATCAGTTCTGGTTTTAGTCAGATGCTGCTGTGGTTGCCTCTAAACCTCTTTCTACACATGTGCTAGAAATATTCCCCCTCTCCTCCACCTGCCAACTATCATCAGCCCCTCTCTGATGTCCCAATAAGCTGACAATAAAGAAGATATTATCTTTTCAGATTTTTATATTTCTCTACCACAATTTGGGGAGGGGAATGAGGGTGAAAAACCAAAAACAGTGTGAAATAGCTTGGGCAATAAGGAAACCTTTTAATGCAGATGAGGGCTGTTACTCATGAAGGTGTCAGCAGTTTTAAAGAGGATTTCATTATGGAAGTGTTCACCTCCCAGCAGACTCTGTGAGCCACAGGAGACCTCCTGGATACTCCCATCATCAATGGATCCAGGCTCCAAGCCATCCGACACCTCTGCAAACAGAGCTGGTGTTACACTGTCTGTGTAACACCTGCCACAACATCCCTGTGCTGGGCTCACATCTTTCCAAGGGGAACCAGTGTTGCCCAGGGATGACAGTGCACCTCCATGGTGAAAAACTGACAGGAACTGATCTCAGGTCTCACAGAAGCATCAGAGGATGGCCACGTTTCTGCCGTGGCTCATTTGTCCTGAGGTACTCTGAGCTGCCAGCCATCTGGCCATGGGGGAAGATACTGTGTTCTGAGACATACAGGGCAGGTGTGAAATACCTGCAACTCAGCTGGTGCTCCTTAGCCACTCATTACCCCTCTGCCTATTCCAGGAACTGGTCTGTGCCTGCAGAATACAGCCCATGCATCTGCCATGGTGTGAGAAATGCAGCCAAAAAGCCAGGGGCTGTGCTTGACACTCAGGAAAGGATCCACTGGGAAGGGGCTGATGGCTTCTTCCTGAAAAATCCCATGGTAGCCAACATCAGCAGCCAGCTGCTCTAATTCTGCTTGGGTGTTGTCTGTGTCTGTGTATTCATGACTCCAGAGCACAGCAAGGCAGAGGTGGTGGAGGTGGTGTGAGAAGAGAAGGAAATGGATGGCTGAGTTAAGGACAGACCAAGTCGAGAGAGCTGGAAACCAAGACTATGTGGATAAGCTGTTGGTAACACATTTGTCAGAAAACTGAAAACCTCATTTATGTGAAGAGTATGAATGAATGTAGACAAATCCTGCAGACTTGCAGAACTCAGAAAGGGGGTCTGTAACCCTGCTGTCTGAGGCTCCTCTATGCTAGAAATTCCTGTGTTACCATTAATTACCAAATGTTCATCCTAACCAATTTCTTCAGTGTCAATCCCAGCAATTTCCTTCTGGACAGGATGGAAAGCCACCCCCCCTCCCCCAGTCTGTGTCCCTGCTCTGTTTGCAGGGCAGGTGATGAGGCAGAATGTTGGGCTGTGACTGCAGGTAGGGCCAGTGGCTCAGCCTTTCACATTGCAGTGAAAGCTTGATCCTTTGGACTGTAAGAGCCTATTTTCAAGCACTTACAACTTTGCCAAACTATAACCATTTGGAATGAAATTTTCCATGCCAGGTATCTGCCTCAGGCTGAAGTTTTTGGAAAATGTCCACAAACTTAGCCGTTTCCAATAACGAGGGTAAGGAAAAATTCAATGTTTTGTCCAAGTTAAAAAGCAATTGTGACCTTTCCTTTGAAAAGCCCTGGCATCTCTCTTCCTTGGAGAGGGTTTCCTTTCATCGGAGATATCCCCTTGGCCCTCCTGAAAACCTGCCCAAATCTGGCTATGTTATATGTCTTTAGGAAGCTGAATTTGGACATGCTCAGGGGATAACTATGAGATTCCTTTCATTTTAGCAATTGAACTCCTGAAGTTTTCATCCTCCCTGAGCAGGTTCCAACCACAGCTCAAGCAGGACTTCCCTTGCAGTTTCAGCTGCAGACTTTCACAGCCCATGGCAAGGCCAAGCACCTGAAGAAAGAGAGCCAGGAGTCTGTCTCTTGCATTTTTGGTGATGTTCATTGGGGTGAGACAACGTGGAGGAGAAAAATTACTGGATTCAAATGCAGAAATGACAAGAGCCAGACATGTAGGTGGTGATGGGAGAATGAAGACTGAGGAATCCTCCCAACACGACAAGCAGAAGGACAAAGCTGGGGATGGCACGTGGATGTAACCAGGAGTGTGGGATGCAAGGCAGGACAGTGGCAGGAGGCAGAAGGACGTGGTAGCTGTGGAGAATGGGGGAAATGAAGCCAGAGGGGAGAGGAGGAGCCCAGACAAGTCTGTTCTCACCTGGGACCTTGGTTCCCTGGAACAAACCGCAGAGCCTGGAGTCAGAATTTTTGCCTGCCAAATCTAATATGTGACATGTGCAGCCTCAGCCCAGACACCAAAATTAATATGTGTTCTTTCCATTAATCTTCAGAGCTAGTGAGTGAAAGGGACTCATTTCCTTCACATTTGAATGATGCTGTAGAAGTTAATTATTTCTGAGAGCTTGACTATGAAGGCAGAATATCATGGGAAGAAAAGTACATTAGAAATCAGTAACTATTTAGGGGAAAGCATGAATAGCAAGACATAATGAAAAGGTGTTTTACAGCAGAGGACAGAGTTGAAATTCCACAGCTGACTTTAATTCCAGTGTTTCCTTAGCTGTTTGCTATTGAGATATCAAAGTTGTGTGATACACTTGCAATGTTGCCTTTCTTTTACTGTCTAATTTTGTTGTCAGTGCTGCCCACAGGTACTGACTGCCAGCTTCTGCTACAAAATATGGAACTACAGTGAGCATAGATAGCAATGCAAGCTGGGGTCTGGTGTTGGGATGGGGTATTCAGAGATGAAAAATCTGCAGCATGAGTTGTCCAGAAAGGCAGGCAAGACTGGACCATATCTTCTGGAAGGCTGGTTTGGACTGAAGAAAAGAGATTATTATTTCAGAATAGGAGGCGATCCTGGGAAACTCTCCTTTTCTATGTTGCATTTTCTTCTAACATTTTTTTTCAAGCATACTGAGAAAGGTACACATGAAAGATGCACATCTACATCATATCATTAGATTTAAATTCACTTAATAAGAGTTTTCATTTCTACTAGAAAATGCCCAGACTCCTGCAAACTAAAAAAGCTTTTAAAACTCTGACTAACAATTTTGGAAAAGAACTTTTAATACATCTACAGCTTTGTGCTGACGAAAGGAACATTACAGCTCTTAGCATGTTTGCCTGAAGTTCTTTGTGCTGTATTCAATAAATAGTTACAGCTCTGCCACAGGCACCCACTCTATTTCCTAAAACAAGGACTGGGGATGCTGAGGACAAGCACATAACCCAAACTTGTGGAGACTGGACTAATGGCAATAACTTTTTAACATTAGAGTGCTGATAGCAGAGTAAATGTTTGGTACTAAAGGATTGATTTTATAACGAAGGGAAAACCTGGATTTTCACTGTTGCTGAAGTCATGTGAAGGGAGCTTCCTCACTGCATGACTGCAGGCAGGTTTGTGTGTCCTACTCAATGGCTGGACATAAAACTCCTGCCTGGGAGAGTGACCTCCAACAAGCCCTGCTACCTCCAGCAACTTCCCATTCTCAGCTGCTCGCTGCTGTGCTGGGAAGTGCATAAGCACTGGGGCTGAATGGGATACATTTTTGTCTTGTGGGAGATATGACTTATATATGCAGTAGTGGCAGTAATTATTAGGGAATTTTTACCCTAAACCATCACCACCAAAGTAGCCTCTATAACTATTATTTTCCAAGAGATCTCTGGACCTGGGAAGCTTTCACAGTCGCTTATTTGCATGCCACTGGGGAGAGGATATTTACCCTGCTGAATTTATCCCATCCCTCAGCCTCTGGGCAATAAAATGTGCTTCTCTGTATCCAATATACTAACTATAGAGGGGCAACAGGTTGATTGTTTGGGTTTTTTTCTCACTGCCCTCGTGCTTCTAGAATCAGTAAAATTTTTTCAAAGCATCAGAAGCTCAGAAATGCAGGAAACTATTCACACCACTGTCTGGAGTGTGGGTTCAGCTTGAGTGAATATTCAAATGCTTCTGCAGAGCTTATCTGGCCTAGCCAAAACCTCCTGAATTTACAAAATTGGGCTGGGCATTTTATGAGAACAGGATGTCTTACAAGATTTTCAGAATTTCCTCTGCTAACAGAAAATACCATGAGATCAGCTTGGAAGCCAGAATAATTTCTTTTGATTCAAAGTGGACCATAATGTTTCCAGATCCTAAAAAGATTTAAAGTGAATTGGCTTGTAGAAATAAATTGAGAGTGGAGGAGAATGACTCCTTTTATTTTGCCTTCCTTAATCCAGTTTGCTCTTCTCCAAAGGCATCCAAAATAACTCCACTCTTGGCAGACGTGTTTCCCATTTCAAACCCAGCCCTCCCCTTGCTCCAACATTGCCTTACTGCTGGAGCACCTTCTCTAGAAACAAATTATTAACTTTAAATTCTAAGCCAGCAATTAATTCTCATAAAGGTCAGGTAGATCAAATGACTTCCACATCAGCTCAAAGCTCCTCCATCAAAAATGAGATGAAAGCACTGGTGTTCCTGATCCTCATTCCAATCTGGCATCCCAGGTTTCAAAGGCTACCGTTTGGTTTGGAGGCTGAGGATGGGCATCTGGATATCTGGAGGGATTTTGCTCTGATGCTGATGATCTCTCTGTTCTTTGAGCATGTATGTCAGATCTTTAGCATTTGTGCTCTTTAGGGTGGCCTTTTTTTCTTCTGTGTTCACAACTGAGCTGGGTTTATCTGGAGCACAAACTGAAATGCCACCTCCCAGCACAGCCCAGGTGAATCTGTGCTGGGAGACGTGGCTGGCATGGTTCTGCTGAAGGGGAGGCTCAGCAGCATCATCACAGCACCCATTACACCTGCACCTGGCACACACCACAGCCTCCTGGGAAATGATTCAACTCAAAGGGGTACTTGCAGTTCTTATAAACTTTCCCCAGAATAGTCTGTTTTCCTGTTGTTGCCTATAAGAAGGAATGCAGATACTCTGGTGGCTGCAAACACACAAAATGTAGATGCCAAGTGTGGTGGAGCTCAACTTTGCTGTGACACACTGGATAGGGACAGGAAATGTGCAGTGGCTGCTCACACCTGCTCTGCCTTTCTGTTTTCAGTTTGCTTTTATTATTTGTTTCTCCTCTGGTGAGTAGCTGACTTTGAGGACCGAGCTGTCCCTTTAATGCCCCAGAAGACTGTCAGGCCCTCACTGTGTGTTTTGTACACAGACTGTCCCATTCCCTGATCCGTGCCAGGGGGATAACACAGGTGCCCAGAATGGGGCTGCTCTTCTCCTGTAGTGCCAGTTGAGAAAAATATGGGTAGGTGTGCCTCTCCTGGGAGGCAGCAGCAGCAGTGTTAAAGCTTTTTACACACTCCAAGGAAAGCCAAAGCCAGCTTCAAAGAATAAAACACAGTGGCTGTGACTATCTCAGAGAACAGAGAGATCTGTCCAAGTCTGGACTGCATCCACACATCTCAGCTAGAGAAGCTGCAGCCCTGCCATGATGAGAAGAGCAGTCACTGAGCCCAGAGAATAAATGTATAAAATCCACCTTAATATCCTGCTCTGAACTACAGCTTTTTATTTTAAAAAAAACTTGCTCAATGTCAGAACTTGGAGAAGTTCAAGAATTTAAGAGGGAGTCCCACAGCTGCAAACAGATGAGGGAGTTCACTGGTACCTGAAATGAGTTCTGAGTTCTTCCAGTGATTTGATTTGTACAGTCTGGCTTCCTAAGAGTGATGTGTTGGAACCCAAAGATGGTACAAGACCAAGCCCTTGGGAAAGCATTTTGGAAGGGATGGTGTTTGGCCTGGTGATTTAAGGCAAACAAGTTGCCATGGATTTAATTTTACTCCAATATAAATAATCTTCCTTTCAGGACATCAAAGATAGCTATATGTATATATATTATATATATGTATGTGTGTACATATATATATATATATATATATATATACACATATGTGCAAATATCTGTATTTCTATCAATATATAAACTCTTCTGACAAGAAACTACTTAAAACAAAAAGGGAAGCTCCCTTTAGCCAATAGACCAATCATTTCTCCCAATGCAAATCTGAGATCAATGAGACTGACTAGTTGGATTTATAAACTAGAACAATGGCATCAGACTGACCAACTTCTCCTTCTGAAAATAGTTGCGAAGTTACTTAACTGGAAATCAAGTAAAGATTTAATGATAAACACAGCTATTTACCAAAACAGTGTATTTGTGAGGTGGATACTGTGTTCCTCGAAATGCAAATCAAAATTTTCTTTAAAAATACCCCTAAGTCTGGAACACATACTCAAAACAGTGGTTAACACAGGGAATTCTAACCAGATCAAACTAAATCATATGTAAAAGACTTTCTGGTCTTCGAAATTTGCAACGAATATGCAGCAGCAGAGAGGCTGTTCTTGGGTTTAAGTGGCCTAGTTAGTTCCTAGTGCTTGAAGCTGAAGTAGCACCTTTGAAGCTGTGGCTTAGGTGTTAAGAAGTCACATAGGTGGAAAGGGAGGGTTTATTAAAATTCCTTTCTTTTGTCACACCCTGGTATGGCCCAGGGTGTTGGAGAGCATTCCCTGTACGTGGTGGTACCACCACTCAGCAAATACTTGCTGACCACAGCAGAGCCTGGGGTCAGATATGGCTGAGCACAGGAGAGATCTGCATTCTTTCCCTTCTGAAAGGTGATGTGAGTCCTTTGAATAGCTGTGTCTGTCCTGCAGTCACCCCCTTAAAACACAAAGAACTGCCTCCCTCCAATGCAGTCCAGGCAGGGAAAAGGCAAAGCTTCAGCAAGAGAAGACCACTCAAAATGTAGGTCTTTATAAGAAGGCATTTGCTTCTTCTTCTGGTGTCTTCCTCTCCATTAGTCCCTGAAGATGTCTTTCAGCAAAACACAAAGCCCATCAATGACCTGGGACTGCAAAGGGCACCCCAGCAGTAAGTGGAGTTTAGAGGGCATGGGGGAGCTGTATTATGGCAGCTCATAAGGAGATTTCTCCTTAAACAACTTCTCCTTATTCCTAACAGTATTTCTCCTTATTCCTAACTATAGTGGAATTTAAAAAAACAATCTAAAATTACCAGAAGAGAATATCAGAAAAATGCAGAGGGGAAGAGAACAAAAAATTAACACGAGCTGGACCTGTGTCACCCTTGCTGTCAGGTGTCTGTCCTGTGCCCCCCTTTCCTGCACACAGCATGGTTCCTGTTTCTGCTTCTCCTTGTCAGAAAATCTTGCCAACAAGCTCCTTGACCAGTTGAAGGATCCAGGTAAATTTTCAGGAAATGGCATCTTTCGTGTCCTCAGTACACAAACCTCACAGCTCTTGTGGTAATGTTTAACTGGGACCTTTTCACTGTGAGCTGATTGTTAACACGGATTTCACACCCCTGAAAGAATGTTCGAAGCCTACAAAGAAAGACATTGTCTGCTTTGTTTAACAAATGACATTATTTCCCCTCTGCCTAGCAACCTGGCCAGAGGATTTGTAACAGGGAGCAAGGAGGGTGAGCAGGACAGAGCAACTCAAACTAGCAAATAAATCTCATCCCTTCACTGCACTTTAGGCAAGAACTTGTAATAAGATAAAAAAGCATGTCTCTCTTAATCCAATAACTGTAAAATAACTCCATAAACTCAGATGTTTATCAATCCATCAGAACAGTAAGAAAATACAGCTTCCAACAGCATTTCAAAATACATTTTTGAAAGACTGATTG
Source organism: Dicaeum eximium (assembly GCA_013396995.1). Classification (NCBI taxonomy): domain Eukaryota; kingdom Metazoa; phylum Chordata; class Aves; order Passeriformes; family Dicaeidae; genus Dicaeum; species Dicaeum eximium. Next base: position 250,709 of record VWZP01004022.1, on the reverse strand, counting down.
CTTTGCATGTATTTCCGTGCAGACAGTAAGATCATAACATTATCATGCCCTTAATTTCCACAAGTGAGAACTGATAAAATAATGTAACAATGTCACTGTAAACATTACAGATCTATAATTCTCTGGCATTTCTCACATGTCTTCAGAGTCATCATTCTCTTATCATCTCTGATATGCTGAAACTGAAAGTATATATGCCTTTTAAAACTTCCTTATTTTATGCCTAGAAGTGATCAGGCTTGTTCACAGCCAAGTCATATGAGTCAGGCTGTGCCATTCACACAGAAGGTGCAGTGGATGAAGGAAAAAGTCTGTCCAAGGACTGAAACTGTCAGCCTGAGCAGTCGCTGATGTGCAGGTGTTGTAGCTGCAAGAGAGCTGGGGAGGAGAAGGGAGGACACTGCTGCAATATACCTAGATTTTTTTGTCAATCCAGAATGACATGACAACTTGGTAATGCACTCGGTTAGACCACAAGGCATGTCAGGAAACAGCAGGAGCCAGATGCTCTGCAGGGGACAGCAAGGCAGAGCCAACAGTGACAGCGAGGCCATGAGGGAGGTAATTCCCAAAGCCCCATTCCTCAAGTCCATGAATGCTCAGACAGGGTTAGCCACAGCCCTTTTCACTAGGACATGTAGTGAGTGATAAGACAAGGGGGAACTGAAAATAGAGTAGGCTTAGATTAGAACTTTGGGAGAAGTTCTTTACTCTGAGGGTGGTGAGGCACTGGTACAGGTTGCCCAGAGAAGCTGGGGATGTCCCATTTCTCTCTGGCAGTGTTCAAGGCCAGGTTGGATGGATGTCTGAGCAATCTGGTCTGTTGGCAGGTGCCCCTGCCAATGGCACAGGGGTTGGAACAAGATGACTTTTAAGGACCCCTTCCAACCCAAACCATTCTATGACTTTATGACTGTCAGACAGGTCCACAGTGATGAAGCAGAGCAGAGCCAAGCTGCAAAGGCAAGTCAGTGGTTTAGGGTGACGACGAGCAAGGTGCAAGGCTGGACATTGGCATTTCCACAACACAGCTCAGAATGGCACCAATGGCCTGTGCTTGACTGGAGCTGATGGGAAAAGCAGTGGAGACCTCAGCCGGGATTCCCACTGCTCTTTCACAATTACTGTTTTCTCAGTACCCTGGGAAAGTGCCTGTTTGCATCAAGTGGGTGCTGCCAGGAGCCTGGGCAGCACAAACCCCAGAGCCCCTGGGATGCACAGGGCGTGGGCAACACGTGTGACTCGGCACCTTTCCAGCTTCTTCCTGGGATGGAAAGAACTGAGAGGTGTTGACTGTGTTCACATACATCTCTTTGGGTCATTAAAGACCTCAGAGAATCTCCTGTCAGTAGGGTTTGAAACACCCACGTGGAGGCGGCACTTGGTGTCCCCAACAGCACGTGCTGTGACAATTGTGAAATATAGCTCAGCTGAAGGGGAGATCAAGGTAGTAGTTAGGAGAGAAATTCTTTGAGGGTTACTAAATGCACAGAAAACCCAAGCAGCTGAAGAAATTCCCAAGCTGAAAGCAGAGGCTGGGAGGATGCTCCAGGGATGCTTCCCATTTGCTTTTCCTGGCTTTGCTTCTCACTGTTTATCACAGCCACTGCTGGAGACAGGATACTGAGCTGGGGGAGACCTTGGTCTGACCCAGGACAGCTGCTTTGATGAACACACAAGTCACACTAAAGGATCAATTTCATCCCTTTTAGATCAGGAGTGATTCAGACTCCCTGCATAAAAGAACCACAGTGAAAGGCTCAGCTGAACCTCATCTTCCTTCATTCATCATGCAAAGACCATTCCCTCAGAATCCTGTGGCTATGTATGATCAGTCTTGGTCTTAATGATGTTTCCAGTCCTAGTGCAAAAAGAAGACAATAAAAAATAATTTGCAAAGTACTCATCCCTTCAAGAATTACCGATGAAAATTTAAATATCTTATTTTCTCAAAGAATTGCAAAACTGGAGAAGTAATTTGACTCCTGCTTAAATGATGCAGTATTGTAAAACGCTTCTCTGAGCACACATGTATTCTTCATAAAAACAATCCTTAGATATGTAAAATCTCATCCTGTATACAGACAAATGTTCTGGTTTGTTGCAGAAGTCATCAGGCCAGATGAGAATTTTTTTGCAGATATATTCTTCTATGCTGTTACATTATCTCCTGTATATGACAGGTAAGTTCTAAACAGGCGTGGCTCTGTGAATGATCTCAGAGTCCCTTCTGCTGTCTTTTATTGCTCTGCCTGAAAAGGCAGGTATGTGGGCCCAAATAAACAAACTTCATTAGGGACGAGCTAAACAAAACCTGAAAAAATTCAAAATCTGTCTACAAGTGGCCTAGCACAGCATGCCCCAGCTGGAGCTGTCTGCACACAGTCGGCCAGAAGACATCAGAAGGTATCTGCAAAACAGCTGGGAAAAAGCAATAGCACAAGCAGGCTCTAACAGCCACACACAGGCAACGGAAAAAATGAGGGGAAATATAAGTATAAAGTGAATGTTCAAAGCTTGGCCCAACTTCTATTTAATTGTAAGTGGAAGTCCTTATTGTAGTACAGCACAAGGTGGCCTTGAATTCTATGTTCCCCAAACCTAGGATGGTTCTGTGAGCTTTTGAGCACTACAATAAAACTAAAACCCAAAAATATTCACTGTGTTTGGGTTCTCTTTCAAAAACCAAGATTTAGAACTTAGATTAAGGTCTAAGCAAGAAGTGTAAGCCCAGGTATTGGATAATTAAGCAATACATTTAGTTTTATTTCATTGGTAATGCATCTATCTACAGGAGTGTGCACACATATGCAAAGTAGCAGTGAACTTCATTTTTGTCGCCCACATCACATGGATTCTGTCATTATTTTAACAGCAGCATTTGTTTTTCCTTATTCCCATTGTTTAATCGGAACAAAAACAACCTGCAGTCCCACTTGCAAGCAGCATAAATCTCCCAGTTCAGTAATCTGCTCAGTGGAATTGTGTTCGAGCCCTGGGGCAGTATGAGAACTCAGGCAGTCCAGGAAGTGTTTATAGAGATAAGAGATTTGCAGGGAGAGGAGGGGTGGGGGGTAAGGAGGGTGGTTCGTGTGGGATTTCGGTTCCTCTGGGGCTCTGGGGCTGCAAAGAGGCCTGCAGGACCACACAGCCTTGGTCCTCTCAGAGGGGCTTTGTCCTGCTCTAAGGTACCAGGGAGGCCACTGAGCACCAGCCTGGAAAGGTTTGGCCCCATGTGCGTGTCCAAATTCAGGCCTGAGGGGCTCCTGGCAGAGTCCTTCTCCTGCAGGACAGGAGCGACACCACTTCGGGAATGACAANGCCCGGAAAGCTTGTGATGGGAGAGTTAAAGAAACGCAGAGCGCATTGCGTGGCTTACAAACAAAGGCCAAAGTAAACAAAAAGCAATAACTTATCCCTCAGAAGTCATCGATTTCCCCTATTCTCACACTAGAGCGTCAGGAATCTGTGTCCGCAGCCAGCACCAGGAAATCCTGACTCCCGCGGTCTAAAGCTCAACGGGATCATTAACTCTGGCAGATCAGCACACAGCTGGGAATGGGACACGCGGGAGCCTCATCTGGGCAGAAGGAGCCCTAGGAAAATGACAGTGAATGGAAAAGGGCACCAGGCTATGTCCTCTGCTGCTTTCCCACTGGGAGAGTGAGCCACAGCTTCAGAGAGCAGTGGGCAGGGAGAAATGTGAAACTACATGTCAAGGTGCCGAGAGTTTGAATCTGTGACATGGATTTTATGCAGTTATACGCAGCAGGAAAAACAGGGCTCTTTCTAAGTTGCAAGAATAATCAAGGAACACTTAATATTAAGTGCTTATTAACTAATTAAAGATGTATACAACCAGTTTCCAAATTAGTTCGTTCTGGAAAGCTTGGAAACTCTTGGAAGTTGTTGAATCCAGTGTCAGAAGAGCACAGGAATACAGTGACAAGGTCTGCCTTCCTATTTGCACACGGTGAGCAAGTAATTTAATTTAATGCAAGTAATACAGGAAGTTTCCTAAGCCCAGCCAGGGGACACATTGTGATCCTGGAAAGGAAGGTGTTGAAGAAGCATGAAAATTGAATAAATTACTGATTTCATGGTCCCTGTAAAAGTTGTTGAGAACTAGGTAAACAAACTCATTTTCCCAGCAGCATTAATGTAGTGGGAAATGAAAGGATTAATTTGATTTAACTTGTGACAGAGCATTTATAAACTGTGCTAAGGGCTTACGTCTTGCAGATGGGGTGTTTTTAAAAGCATATCCCTTCTAGCTGTGTTGTCTTGGCTCTTCAAAGCTGAAAGTTTCTAAAGACATTTCAGGGAATCTGGTTTAAATGCCTGCCTGGAGATGTGCAGCTGTCACACAAGTAAGGCTGCCTGGAGCCTTTCAAGAGTGAAGGCAGAAGTCAATGTTCCTTAAATTATGTAGGTTAACATAGAGGATATGGAGATGAAATTAAATTACCAAAGGGCAGTACAGAACCACTAGGATGTCCTGGCTTCTTGATTTGTGTAACTAAACAGGACAAATGTAAAAGCAAGGTTTCCAGGTTTGCTGTTTGGACTTGGCAAATCTCTGGTCAGATAAAAAAAGGATGTAAAAACCTATACAAGATTTTGGAACCAGCAGCTATCAAACATAGTCCAGAAGAGATAACTGAGGGACAATAAGGCTGGAAGCAAAAATTCACAACAGGAAATACATGTTTGAAATGCAGGTGGTGTATCTGATTGACCAGGGACATAAGACTGAGTTATTACAGATTAAGTCAATGCAATGTACAGCTGCAGACAAGAGCTGCTTTTGAGGTGACAGCAAACACACTGCACGTTCAAATTTAAAGAGACAGGTTTTTAATTGACCTATTTAAGATGCACCTTTAGCGGTGAATCCCATCTTATCACTTTTCCAGTGCTTTCTCACAAAGGTTGGCTCTTTCATTTATACAGCCAAAATGGAATTGCTGGGCATCCAAGACACCCTCACAAGGTTCACTGCCATCATCTCCTGGCTTCCTTTGGATCCCCCTGTGGCTTAAACACGACAGCTTACAGAGCCATCCAGACACAGGTGGGCATGATTTTGCATGATGGGATAGAAGGGATGATACAAAGCTCTTACTTGGACAGTTTATAGTAGACCCTCATCTTCTCTAGAGCAGCTGCCTGGACACAGGCAAATGCACGTGGATCTTTTAATCACACATCTGTGTTCTGCTATGGCCCAGCAGCAAGGCAGAGTGCTGGTGGTTTTACTCTGCCACCAGATTGTCCCAGGCTTTGCCTTGCTTTGTCAAGGCACCAGATGTAGTGGGACTAGCAGGCATGATGTCCCCTGCTGCTGCTCTCTGGTAGTTGTGTGCAACAGGGCTCCCAAACCCTGCCCCTATCTTTACCCATTTCTCCTGTTCCAATTCAATTCAAATTGGCATCTGATCTCCAAAGTCTCTCAGGTAAGTCCTGGCAAAACTGGGAGTCAGCTCCTCAGCTGAATTGCAGATACCTCTACTGTCTTGATCTCCTCAGGTCACTGTCTGGGAGGTCTCCACCTCAGCACAAGGAGAGTTAAAAGAAACACATGCCTAAGGTTCCGTAGCCTGTGCCCTGTTGTGCACTGCTGCTGACTTCCCACTGCTTGTCCTGGATACTTCACCCTATGTCCACCTTAGAGCTATTGCAATTCTTTTGGGGATTTTTGCTCTGTTCACAGAGCAGCCAGCCTAGCTGTGCTTCCTTGCCACACTTGCAGAGCAGGAAATAGCCTAGTATTTCACAGAAGAGAGGGCAGAGGCCACTGTTGGTGCAGAGCACAGAGAGGATGAAGAGGACCAACCCCACAGCTCTTCCTTGGTGCTCTGAGTAAACGCAGAGCCGGTGGCTGGGCCCAGCAGAACAACCCATGTCGTTTTTGTGTGGAAGAGCCTTCAGCCTGACTCTCCAGTCAGCAATGGCCTGTTCCTACCCATCACCCAGCAAACTGCTGTGTTCATTGGCATGCTCCCCTGTTTATTTAGGTGTGACAGGTTTCCGTTGTTATTTGGATCAAACCTGCCTCATTATGTTCATTCCAAGCACTGTTTGCGTGCTGTTTTGTTGACATCTCCTAGGCATGCAGGGCACCAAGGAGATTAATAACATTCATCCAAATGTTTTCGCAGAGATCGGTGCAAGAAAGAAATACTGGTTCTGACCTTGCTGACTTGAGAGACAGATAAGAGGCATTTGGAATGTGAAGGGACTCAAGTCTGATTGCAGCAGAGGGGGAATGTTACAATCCACAGGATTTCAAGCTGGTTTGGTTTTTTTTTCTCTGGAGGCTCAGTGCTACTCCCTGTAATGCAGGACCTCAGGGCAGAGCTGCTCTGAGCACCCACCAGGGAGGGTGACTGAGCACTGCAGAAAAAGCCTCATGCAATGAGTCTTTTCATCACCTCACCATCATCTCAGCATGCAGACTGTCCAGTTCTGTTCATCTTTAACCTATGCTTTTCACCTGCAATAACCTGGGAGAGATACTGGGACACTGACACACTCAGTAATACTTTGGCATCTCAGTGTCCAAAAGCTTGCAGGAGGTATAGCAGGAACAACCACAGCAGATTTTAACTCTCTGGAGCCAGAAAGGACATAATTTACGTGCTCCCTAAGAAGAACTTGTGCTTGCACTCACAATAATGTAAATTAAAAAAAAAAAAAAAAAAGTAACCTAACTTTGGAGAATATAATTGAAAAGGAGGAAGATGTATGTGCAAGGCTTTGGATGTGTTTCTAGCACCATCAGGACCTCCCAGGAGATTCTCTATTTCAGGACTAAACTTTTAAAAGTGCAGTTACTTGTACTGGTATTTGGGTTCCTGACACACAAACACACAGTGGGGCCCCATCCTCAAATATCAGCCCTTCCACTGGCTCTATTCCCAAATCCCAAGGGTGGTCCAGCCTGCCTGGCCCTGAGCATACAGGGCACAGTGCTCACAGAACTGAGAGGCCTCTGACCCCATGAAGGCCACCTTTGGGGAGCTCCTGAGGGCAAGGTCTGAGTTTTGCACAGCTGTGTACCTGGCTCAAGGATTGACCTGCTACTGCGGACATAGGAACACTTTATGCTTCTCTGCCTTCTTCAGGCACAGCAGCCCTGCAACACATCACATCTGTCCACCTGATGGCAAAGCCACCACTCCTGTAGAGTCACTAGTAACTTCAGAGCCATGGAATTGCCACAATGTATGCCACCAAGGCCACTTTCAAGCCGTGACTCAGTTACAGACAAACTCCTTTTTCTTGGCTTTTCATCTTCCCGCTTCACTCAAAGCCAAATTTGCCTCCTGCATTAGAAGAACTGCAGAGACTTTTCTTCCTGCTGCCAAAGTGGAATTAATTGTCTCTCACCATGGCGTTCTGGCCCATGACACCTTCTTGTGTATCCTTTTCTTCCTCAGATACATCCATGTAAAACCAGGCTCAGCTTTCAGTAAATGTCCAGGTAAGAATACCTGACTTTCAACATGTTTCCCTGTGGTACAGTACCGGGGGTCTCTGCATCTGAATGTTTGACCTCTTGGCCCTCGAGGACATGCTGGTTTTGCCATCTAGGCCTGGCTGCAGTTTCTCTTGCAGCTTCTGCCCAAGGTTCTTCTCAGCTTCTGCCCAAGGTTCTTCTCAGCTTCTGCCCAAGGTTCGTGGTTGTTTGGTTTGAGCACTTCATCTTCCAGCTGAGGAGGTATAACCTTGTTCTTTCCACCCTCCAAGACTTGACTACTCATGTCCCTAACAACCTGATCTAATTAGACTGTCTTAGAATGGAGGTTGGATTAAGTGGCATTTGAAGGTGCCTTTAAATTTAAATCACTCCTCAACTGTGGTGCCTGCAACAGAGATTCAAGAAAACTAGCAATAAAGCAAAGTGGATGATCAAGGATGAGTTAAACATGCAGCAGAGGAGTGTGAGACACCCCTGAGGCCATGAAGGCAAGACAGAGGGCTGGCAGCTGGGTAATGAAACCACCTGAGAAAGGCTCAGCAAGCCATTTGGGGTCAAGAAGGCTGAGGACAATCTAACCCTACAGTAGGAAGGAAGCTCTACCAGGCAGGAAGCTGATGAAGCAATCTGGGCATTTGAAGAACTTCAGTATTTGGGAAAAGAAATATAAAACTTTATCTTTAGTAAGGGCGCTTTACATCATCAGGATGAGTTACAAATTTTACACTGCACTTATAAAGGTCAGGGACTTCTTCTCTGCTTTTCTTGGATGAAAACAGCAGTTCCGTGGAGAAGAAAAAAGTTAATATGTATTAAACACAGCACAGTCTGTGCATACACAGCACCCTATCAATACAGGAGGAAATTAGACAAGTATGGGTAAAGACTTAAATATGGTTGACTTAATCCTTTTATATTCTGACCAGCACAGATTAAAGGTATATATTTCCTTTCCTAAGTAGAAACCCAGATCTACCATTATCCAGTCTAGAAGAGAAGGAAATATTAAGGTAAGGTTCATGCTGTTTTTGGATGAAGACAGGGTGCAAAACCCATGAGTGACTTCATTAAGAAAATAAAGATTTACAAAAGAATTTACCAACACATAGGCAACAAGTGGAAGAGTGCAGAGTTACGCTTGCCGGGCCAGTTGGGCGTGCGACATAGGGAGATTTTATGTGAAGGCTTTTTGTTTTCTTCTAAAAAGATATGATTCTACGAGTGGAAATCATGTTTATGATCCTTTTCATAAGCCTTTAAAGCCACTTGTTAGTGTTGGACACTAAGTGGGATCCTGGCAAAGAAGTAACAAAGGAAGAAGCCTAACAATCATTAAAACATGCCAGAAGAACAGAGTAAAACACATCTACCTTGTGACAGTTACTATCCAGAAAAAGGTGATTTCATCTTTGAGGGATGTGAATGAGGTCCAGTGATCTGCCCTCTCAGTGAGGGTAGGGAAAGGAGAGCCACACAGCAGCAAAGGACCTGAGGGTTATTTGTGTATTAGAAACCACAGAAGCACCTGAGAATGGTCCCACAGGAATTAGAGCTTCTTCCCACAAAAAGGCTGTGGGATCAATATCCTAATTGAATGCATTTGCACCAATGCATGCAGTGTGGGCAAAAAACAGGGGGAGCTGGAAGCCCAGGAGTGCTGGATATCTTGCAAGGAGGAAATCCTAAAGGTACAGAAACATCCCCATGTGCTGAAGGTTGAGCCAGCAGGGGAGAAGATTGAAGATTGGCCTGGCTGAATAGAGAGTTTTGGCTGACAGGGAAAAAGGAGAGTTCCTGACTAGAAGAAGGGGCGGGTGACTCAGGAGGACTAAAAAGACATTGTGAAATTATTCAGGAAGAAAATTAAAAAGGCCAGAACCCAACTACAACTTAATCTGGCTACTGCTGTAAAAGGCAATAAAAATGTTTCTATAAATACAAAGAGCAACAAAAGGAGACCTAAGGAGAATTTATAACCATTACTGGATATGGTGAAAACATAGCAACAAATGCTAAGAAGGGCTGAGGTGCTTTGTGCCTTCTTTGCCGCAGTCTGTGACAGTAACACCAGTGGTTCTGGGGTACACAGCCCCTGAGCTGGGAGACAGGGATGGGGAGCAGAATGAAGCACCCATGATCCAAAGGGAAGTGGTCAGTGACTGCTGCAGCACTTGCATGCACACAGGTCTGTGGCCAGCTGGGATCCACCCAAGGGCACTGAGGGAGCTGTGGAAGTGCTCACCAGGCCTCTTCCCATCATTTACCAGCAGCCCTGGCTCACCAGGGAGGTTCCAGCTGACTGAGAGTTGGCAAAAACAACACTCATCTACCAGCAGAGCCAAAAGAAAGGTCCAGGGAAGTACAGGCCTGCCAGCCTGACCTCAGTGCCTTGGAAGGTCATGGAGCAGATCATCCTGAGTGCCATCATGGACACCCACAGGGAACCAGGGGATCAGGCCCAGCCAGCGTGGGTTTGTGAAAGGCAGGTCCTGCTTGACCCACCTGACCTCCTTCTGTGACAAGGTGACCCATGTAGTGGGTGAGGGAAAGGCTGGGAATGTGTCTGCTTGGACTTCAGCAAAACCTTTGATACCATGTCCCACAGCATCTCCTGGAGAAATTCACTTCCCATGCTGTGGATGTGGGTACTCTTCACTGGGTAAAACCTGGGTGGTGGCCCAGAAAGTGGTGGTGGATGAAGTTACAAACAGCTGGCAGCCAGTCACTGATGGTGTCCCCCAGAGCTCAGTACTAGGGTCAGTCCTTGTGTGATATCTTTATTGATGATCTGGATGAGGGGATTGAGAGCACCCTCAGCTGTTTGCAGATGGCACCAAGCTGGGTGGGAGTGCTGCTCTGCTGCAGGGCAGGAGGGCTCTGCAGAGGGATCTGCACAGGCTGGATCCAGGGGCTGAGGCCAATTGTGTGAGGTTCAACCAGGCCAAGTGCTGGGTCCTGCCCTTGGGTCACAACAACTCCTGCAGCTCCAGGCTGGGACAGAGCGGCTGGAAAGCTGCTGGGAGGGAAAGGACCTGGGGTGCTGATCAGCAGTGGCTGAACATGAGCTGGAGTGTGCCCAGGTGGCCAAGAAGGCCAAGGACATCCTGAGTGGATCAGCAATGGGGTGGCCAGCAGGAGCAGGGCAGTGACTGCCCCTCTGTGCCGGGTACTGGTGAGGCCGCACCCCAAATCCTGGGTTCAGTTCTGGGCCTTATTTCCTTATTACAGGAAAGGCTTTGAGGTGCTGGAGTAAGTCCAGAGAAGGGCAGTGGAACTAGGGAAGGGTCTGGAGCATAAGTCCTCTCTGGAGCAGCTGAGGGAGCTGGGGGTGTTTATACTGGACAGAAGGAGGCTTAGAAGGGACCTTGTCACTCTCTACAAATGACCTGAGAGAAGGCTGTACACAGGTGCGGGTTGGTCTCTTCTCCCAGGTGAACAAGCAAAAGAACAAAAGGAAATGGCCTCAATTTCTGATCTGTTTAAATCAGATATTAGGAAAAAGTTATTCTCTGATGTGCTTGTCAAGCACTAGGACAGGCTGCCAAGAAAAGTGGCAGAGTCATTGTCTCTGGAGGAATTTAAAATTCATGTAGAAGTGATACTTACGGACATGGCTAAGTGGTGGAGTTGGCAGTGCTGGGCTAATGGTTGCACTTCATGATCTAAAGGTCTTTTCCAACCTAAATGATTCTGTGACTCTGTGATTCTAAGCAACATTCCCAAGCAGCAACCATCTGCACTGACAGCTATATTAATTCATCTGAACTTGGATGGAAAGAGGGACACCAGACCTTTAGCTTCAATTCAAGCTACTTTCCAAAATCAACATTCACCAAAGTCTTGTTGAAATGAGCAGGCACAGAGCCAGGATTGCACATTCATACCACTATGTTCAGCTCCTATTGAAGCTAAAGCAAGATCTGCCATTAGCTGGAGTTGGGGTTTTTTACACACAGCTGATGTCTGGTGAGATTTGGGACTGGTATTTGAAACCTGATGACTCTGAATCTGGTTGATTTATTATATCATTAACTTATGTTTTTCATGCTTTTGAGATCTAGTTGTGATAGCTGACAAATCTGTTTTGCTTCCCCATTCCACATCCAGCTTTTAGACACCTAATTTTGCTCTAGTATAATCACACTATTTATTAACTGAGACAGTCTCATGCTTGAAATTCATTCTGGACCTCAACCTTTCCAAAAAAGGCATGTGATGGACTGGTTTTTTCAGTTATTTTCTTACATCAAGCTGCATAAACTGGGCATGGGGCTCCGAAATCAGGTACCTCTTCACTGCTGGACAAGTGACAGCAAGGCCAGTCTTGTGGACGTCCAGCTGGCACGTGTTCCCACAGGTCTGTCCTATTCCAGCACTCAGTTATCCAGACTATGGGGTTCTGGGTTGTACCTTGGCAGTCTTTGTGCCTTGCCTGCTGATATCTCACCAGCCTTGCCAGAAGCTGTTTCAGGGAACATAAAGCAAGACTGCTGTGTCTGTCCACCCCAAAGGCCTGGCACGAAGCATCCCAGCCCTTCCAAAGCCTCGCGTGCTGCACACAGGGAGCCACAATGCTCCAGTACCTTGTGACCCTCTGTACTTTCCATTGCTTTCATAGGATTATAAGAAACTGAAACTTCATTAAAAGCTTGTAATTGAGCTTCATATTTCTTTGCTGTTTTCCTCAAAGGCTTACACATTTCAATGCATTTTGGTCACAGACTGTGAGGGACTGGGGTGAGAAAGAGGGCGGAGTGAGGTACTTTCCTCCTTTCCCAAAACTGCAGCCACATCAAAACATACCATATTTTTTATGGCAGAAATTGCATTTGTCACAACCCAGAAAAAATACCTTTGCTTGCTGCTGTTTCCCCTCCTGGTAACACTGTTGAAAGCCTCTTCTCCACAGTGTGGCTCTATGTTTCACATTCCTCCTCTCTGAACAACACCGTGGGTCTATCCCAAATCACACCCCTTGGTTTTCACCCCAAGTCTGTGGTTGCTTCAGCAGGGCAGATGCACCATGCAGGTCAGGACAACTTGGCTGGCTGTCCTGCTCCAGACTGCAGCATTCATTCACAGATCTAAAGGATGGGGATGTCCCTGCACAGCCCTCATCTGCTGATTTGCTTTGCCTAAGTTATTTTCTCTCACTCCCAAGTAAACAACCCATCCTGCTTCAATCAGTCACCTGTAGTCCTAGCTTTGTTTCTTTTATACCCCCATATTTTTCACTTTGTCTTTGGTTAGCAACTCCACTCTGCATCACTCAAGTAATGACTCCTTTCACATCTTCTGTCTGTAAGTTTCACACACTTTTTTAAAACTAGTTTAACCCCAGGTTGGGTTGGTTATGTGCTTTTCCTAATGCCCAGCAGTTTCTCTCACTGCTGCTTTGTTAATTGCCATACAGTGGATTCTCCATCCGCAGAGATTCAGGCAGATGCATAGAATTATATTAATATTCAATTGGCAATAGTTCTGACCTAAGCAGGAGGCTGGACTGGATCTTTGGGTTACACAGGAATCTCCACACCATTATTTCTATGATTTGTGCATGGCATAGCACCTGCAAGGGTGCTTTCTGTCACTCTGTGTTTGGGACCTCTGAACTTTTACGTCATAGTCTTTGAATTACAACTTTGTGCAGAGCCTCTCCTTTATTAGGCTTACTTGTTCATGCTCAGAAAAAGACCTTCACAGGAACTGAAATAGTGTAGGATTTCAATGAAAAAGGATGTTCTATTAAAACTCAGCCACACTGACAACCTGTCTGCCAGGAAATAGATTTAACAACACTCCTCCATCACTTGATCACGCGATGCAAAACTTCCAGCAGGCTGTGTCCTTTCCTGCCATCACATGGTTATTTTGTTGTTGGTTCCAGGCTGGAGAGCCAGTGGAATGCATTCTTGCAAAAGCCTAGTCTTAAAACCATTGAGATTTGTACGAAGTATTGGATCGGTCTGCTGCATCCTAATTCCAGAAATGGGCAGATGGCAGAGAGCAGAGCATATTCTAAGAGAACACATTGGAATTTCATAAGAAGCAATAATGAGTAAAATTTGTTTTCATAGTGAAACATTTAATATGCATGACATACACTGCACAATTACTCACATTCTTAAAATGAAATGGATAAATGTTTCCAGCAGGCATCATCTTCCAACAATTCTTTCAAGTTGATGCCAAAGGGGAAAAAAAGTAAAAAAGCAGCTAGTAAAGTTTCTGTACAGAACATACCAATATTGTCTCCAAAGCTATCAGACATGTTTTCATGAAGATTAAAGTCAGGTTAAAAGAGAGGCATCCAAAATATATTTTTTCTAAGGGTGGGGATAAGTAAGTGAATCACGTAGGACCACTGTTTCACGTAAGATATTCTGTTTCCATTAGAAAAGCACTGTGGATAAGTTCGAGTTCCAAATCATATTTATCTGTGTTTACAATTCTAATTTAGCTTAAGATAGGTTCAGATCTGATCAAATGTCCCACTGGATGTGACTCCCAAATGGGTGAAGGTTTGCAGAGGAGTGTAAAACTCTGAATGGCCTCTCCTGTTAGTGTAGCTGGCAACATCAAAATCGGTCCACATTTAAACAAGGGGCTTCCATCCCAGGTTTGCAGAACCAAAAGCAAAAAAAGCTGATGATCTACTTTCTGAATGCCTTTTTATTATTAGTCCCATCCTTCTTGCACACACAGCACTCAAAGCAATCCCAAGCACTGTCTAGTCAATGTCTACCCATCTTTCAAGTTCCTTTATCTGTCTCTTCAGCTGCTATCTGTGCAACACTTTTCAAGTAGTTTTAGAAAATGCACTCACACTTTTTGCTTTAAGAGGTTGGTGCTAACTTTACACTGAAATAATCTGTTGTTATTGCCCTGCCCTGGCATCTGTCTGCTTCTCTGTCTAACCAATACATTATCATTTCTTGCTTGTCTGTAAAATGTCCAGCACATGCCAGATCCTGACACAAATAAATAATAATGCTCAGTTTGCAGGCTGGGATCATATCTGGGTTTTACAACAGAAAAAAAGACTTTAGCAATTGCCCACTATTATTAATCTGTTTCTGAGCAGTGATTTCAGATGGCACCTTGGCAACATTGCAAATACTTTTCAAGACTTCTGCTTGAAGCTGGTAGTGTTCTTGCTTATTTCAGCAGTTGTGTTTCCTTTCTGAGCTGTTCTATTACTTTGTATATTTTTTCCAAGACTCTTTCCTCACCTTTTCTGTCTCTTCCTCTTTCGTATTCTTAATTTGCTCAGTCTTCTCATCATTTGAGACATCAGTCATGGCTGCTACCTATTGTTTGCAGCAGTAACACATTGCTTGCCTACACTTGTGGTTGGACACAAGTAAATACCATGGAATTTAGCCATCTTTGCTAAATCCACTGACCTTTTCCACCTCAAAGGCATAGACACTGACATGGCTGCAGATTCAATTGCTTTGTCCTGCTTTTCTTCCCTTGAGGAAGCACCTGTCATGGGTACCAACTGGTTTTACAGCTTGCCATGTGGATCAGGTGTAAGTGATCTGGACAGTGAGATGCCTGGTTCTGTCACACACGAGTGGCTGCTGAAACCATCCACACGTGTCACACACAGGGCCTCCTATCCTACATCAAATCCTATTTAGGAGGAATTAGTAGGTTAAAACATTGCTGAGATCAATAGTTAGAAGGTAGCTATTGCCTGTGGTATTAAATCATGGTGAAAAAAATGGTCTCATGCTATAAACTGTTGGGCCAGATGATCCACCAGCCTTATTAAACAATTCTCAATGTGACTAATGATGTGCCAAAAGTATCAGACTGAATGAATGGTCTATGGTTGTCTTTCAACTTTTCTCTCTCTAAAAATTATCTAACATTTCTGCAGTGTTTTCTGGTGATTACTCATTATGCACTAAATTGCCAGGTAAATCACTGTCTATGAAATGCTGATCCACTCTGTTTTTATGGCATGTCATCCAGCCCTGTACCTGTGAGTAGTTAGCACTGCCCTGACCTACACTGTTCACGAAGATCAGTGCTCTGTGCTGCAGCATTTCATCCCTAATTGCTCCCAGAAAGAGCAGCAAAATGTTTAGTATCAAGTGGCAATTGACAGTCTCTGCAGAAATCAAGATCTCTACTTCATCATTAAAAGATTCTGAGATAACTAAACAGAAGACATACAAAAAAAGCTAAGAACTTTGTTTTCAGGCACTTATGGTCAATTTGTTTCAGACCTTTTTGTCATCTTCTGGATTCTTAACTCTCTTAACTCTTCTTTCCTGCATATTTTTTCCTTTACACAGTCCCAAATTCTTCAGATAGGGATTTTATTTTTTTTTTTCATGTAAGGAATGTACCTACTGTGCCCTCAGTTCTCCAGCCTGAGGCCTCTAAACATAAAGAAATAAAAATATTATTACTTAGGATAATAGAATAATGAATTGTCCTTAGAACCCTCATTAATTCCATGTGCCCCACTGTGTGTCCTGTTTTTGTCCCCTCCTTTTGACCAATGACTGGGCATGTGAAAGAGGATGCTTGATTCAGGGTTACCCTGCAGAGACTGGTTTGCTATTCTAACCAAGTTCTGGGAATAACAGCACATTTTTCATCTTGGAGAAACAAGATACAATAATAAAGAATATTAATCAAATATTGTATTGTGTTCTCATCTTTGGTGAGCCTGAAACTATTTTCCACACTAAAAGAAAATAAATAATTTATAAAGAAAGCTCTTTTGTAAAGGAACACAAGCTGAAAAACATCCTATAAAGTTACAAAGTAAAATGCAGTGTGTTTTTATAATGGCCCATTAAATGCTTATAAATATTGTTTATTTTCAGTACCATGGACCTCTGAACATGCAATAGATGACAATTAAGTATCTGATTCATTTTTATAGATATTTTTCTCTACAGAACCTGGTTGCATATTTATTGAAGCACGCCACATGCCAATTCTTCTCTGTTTGTCATAGTAACAACAGCCAAATGCCATCTCAGCTGAAAAAATGTGTCCTACAAAGACTGGAATGTATCACTCAACTCAAAAAAATAAGGGATTGTAATGCCAGTGTGTTCACTGTTTTTGAAAGGAAAAGCATCATGTTTTAAAGCATTCAATACATGCAGGAAGCATACTTCAGGATGCCTCTCCTGGTGTTTTTCTTCCCTTACTGCACTGCAGACAACCCCATGTTGTTATTTCCCCTTTTTTCCATATCCTAAGTGTAGTTTCCCCACTCTAGATACATTTCAGCACAATGGGAAAAATGTTTTGTCCTGTGCAGTGTGTAGTAATTTCCTCTGAAATGCCCTCTCACTGGGGAAAAAGAGCCTGTGTGTGCCTGGCAGCACGAAGTCCCATTTTCCAGTGGTCATGCACAGCTCACAGGATGCTGCTTGGTTCACAGGCCATTCACCCAGGAGGAGAAATGGTGTTGTCATGGGAAGGTAGCCTCCAGGTTGCCTCAAGGAGGACTGAGGAGCCCTCGTGTCCCACCCCAGCCAGAGGGAAGCCTGCAAGTTTGGATGTTATAACACCCTGGTTACACAGCTCTGGTTTGATTACTGGTCTCTGCATGAGACAGTATATAAATACACACATAAATTAGAAATCCTTACTAGTATGACTCTGGCCTCCAGGGAGCTCAAAACCAGCCCAAATAATCAGACATTTTAGCCCTTGTCTTTAAGAACATTTAAAAGCCTTACTCTGGAAATTGTGTGCTTCGTCTTTTGATACATTAAGAACCTACTCATTGAGCAACTTTAGATGGATTCAGATGGGTTAGTTTATTTATCTCATCTCCCAAAATTCAAGAGCAGAACCATTCACTAGGGATTTACAGCACATTATAGTGAACATGTACATAAAAGATTTTAAAAGCTATACACAATTCAGGGAAATAGGTTATCATCTCCTAAACCTCAGTTTTTGGCTTCTTGTATCTATGCATTTGCCATAGGCAGCAAGCAAAAGAGTTTGGTTTGCACTATGAATTTCTGACATATTTTGTTAATAGGTTCTTAACAGTTCATTGAATTCTGTGGAATTCCCTAATTTCCTGCTTTTATTTGTTGTTTACTGCATGACAGAGGCACATGGAGTGACTGGATTGAGATGCAATCTTTACACCAGCCTCTTCACCTGGGCTGTTTTGGAGTGCTGGGGCTCAGCCTTGGCCAAATTTTTACTTGGAGGGTAGGAGTGACCATTAAGGTAAAGTGGCAGACTAATTGAAATAGAAATAGTGTTACAAAGTAAAAGGTAATTGTAAACTCAGATGGAATTTGTAGGCTGTACCAGATTTATCAAAATACCTAAGCAGATGTAGCCCTTACATTAACCACAAGAATGAGTATCAAGTTGTCTGCCATGGAATTGCCACTGAATTGTCTTTTGGAGGACTTGGTGGCTTTCTGAGGATGTCTCCTCAAAGCTGATCTGGGTCTCAAGGCCCTCAGTGTGGCTCTGATCCCCCTCCCACATGTTCCAGTTGGCCACTGAGCTGTGTGAGCTGGAAGCCCTCCAGTGACCATGGGCACAGGACGGAGCTCTGGGGCTTGAACAACTGAAAAGGGCAGAGGGCACCTTGTTCAGGTGGTGATTAATCCTACTGGAGCCAACAATTACACTGCAGCAGAACTGAGGACAGGGATCACTGGAGGGTGGTTTTCACTGTGAGTTTCACTGCTTGGGCTGGCAAGGTGTGGGACAGAAGTGCAGCCCTGAGGGGCGGGTGAGCCCTGCATTGATCCAATACTGCAGGCAGTAGTAGTTATAACCAGACGCACAAGAGCTGTGCTAGTGCATCACAGATTCAGTGAAATTCACATCATCTAACTGGGTTTGGATTGAGGGAGATGCCAAAAAAAGGGAGACATCTGTAAGGCTCTCACCTTCAACTGTAGCTGAGAAGAAATTTCCTCCTCCATGACCTGTGCAGTAGCTCTGCATCTGTGCTGTCTTGCTCTTTGGCAGGAACTCTTGGAAAAAAATAGAACATAAACACTCCAACAACACAGAACAACATATTTTTTGGCAGATCCTTCTTAACCAGACATGTCTAGGTCTGCAGGCAGTGGGTCCTCTGTGGCCAGTGGACATTTTGGAGAGTTGGAGCATGCACCCGGAGCAGCCCCAGCCCGCTTGCTTCATTAGCAGAGATTCAATCCATCGTCACTTGGAAATAACAGCAATGGAGAAGCGGCTGGAAGCACAGGTGCAGAGTGAGGGATGACAGGAACTTCCACCACAGTCATAAATCTGGGGGGAGAAGCAGATGCTCACCCCATCCCCAAAATTCATTTTCCCTAATGTGACTCAAGCCAGACTTCAGCTGCCCATGGACAGGGTACATGGTGGGAGCTGCCTGGTGCACTGAAAGAGATGAAAGGGAAAAGTAGTGGGAAGATGCGATTTTCCAGAAAACCTCTTTAAATTCTTTTAAATTCTTCTCCCTAATACTATTCTTTTGTCTCTGCTTCTTCTGCACTCCCTCTTTCCACCTCTTTATTGGCAGGAGGCACTGAAGTGGGAACAGCAGAAGGAGTTGGTGGAAGAGCTGCAGCCTGACCTCTCCTAGAGGAAGGTATCCCACCAAAGTGATGTTTCATCAACTGCTTCTTTTCCTCTTCTGATAAATTTGAAGACATGAACGAATACCCTTCTCCACTCACCATCATTCAGCAGGACAGAGAAAGGATGGGAATGGAAAACAAGCTGAATACTGCCCACTTAATTTGAAATTTATTTGCACTGTTTAGAAGATTTGGGGGATTTGAAGGCCACCAGTCTCTGCATCTCTGCATGCTCTGGGATCACAGCCACACAACAGGGCAGCCCCACCCCTGCTCAGGGCACAGTGTCACTGCTGCATCAACTGCACGTGTCAGTGCTCCTGCAAGGGTGTCTGCAAACCCATGGGAGTTGTTGGCAGTGGTTCCAGGGTCTCTGCAGCTGGCAGGCTGGTGGGCTACCATTAGCCAGGACTGTTGTGCATGCACTGCTAATCTCATCCAAGTCTCATCTGCCCCTCTCCAGGCAAATGTGGCAGCCTGTGCAGGAGCAAGTGGTGGAGGGTGCATTGAAACATGTCTTAGCTTTCTGGTTTCTTGGTTCCTCGAGACAGATCTGGCTGGAGCATTCAGATTTTGGTCACAAAATTTGGGCCTTGCCCTGTGCAGATTTGAGATGTGGCAAATGTGCTCGCCTACATGTCAGAGTTCAAAAGTGCTTCTGCATTTCCTGAGCCAAACACAACCAGAGAGCCTGGTCCCCCAAGAAGAATCAGGAATGATACTGAAGCCTGAGCTTGGGAACAAAATTAAATTAGACCTGTCTGGGTTTCTTGCATGGGAATGCAATGCAATTCCAGTGCATTAACTCTAGTCCCATCTAAAAGGCAATACTACACACTAAGGAGAGCCAAGAAAATGCTCTCAGCAACAGCAATGTGAGTCTGAAGCTTAGTATTTACATTCTTCTGACAACTCAGAATACTCAGTATATCAATTAATGTCCCTGTGGTGTAATGATGACTCTCTTAACAGTGTTAGCATGTATATGGGAACAAAGTACATTCTGTTGCATCTTCATATATGTGAAGTAGTTCACATGTGGGGCCTAAAAGTTAGACCAAGCACAGGATCAAACACCAAGGAGCTATAGCCTCCCAGTAATTTGTGTTAAATAGGAAGAATAAAACTATATTCTAAAGACACTTTGGTAGAGTATGAAAGGCCTATCAAAAGAAAGACAGCATTCAGGACTTCTGGCCCCTATCAGTGAGGAGTTAATTCTCTCATACTTTTTAACACTAGTATTTTCTAAATAATTAGACATGTGATGTGATCAATAATTAGGTATAGCTAGTCATCTCCACATCAGATAGGCACAATACAGCCACTACTTCAGAAAGTACAACATTTTATCATGTAAATGTGAGCCAAAGAAAGGTGTTTGAATAAGTTTAACTTCTGATTAAGCCTCAGATTCCAAAATAAAAATCCATCTTTAGTCTTTTCAGCTAGGGGAAAAAAAAAATTAACACAGTCTGGACACTGTTAAAGTTCAGTGTAACCTTTCCTAAGGAAAGCTGAAAGCCACTAGAACAGCATTGCAGACAACCTTGCACCCTTGCAGACATTTTTCCAAAGAGCCTGGTTTGCTGTGCCCAAAGCAGCACTGAAGTCCAGAGAAAATAAAGTAACAACCCACGTGAGACACCATCAGTCACTGACTCCAGAAGATTCATGTAGCCCATAGAGATTTCACTAAAAACTGCTGCAACTGAGAAAACAAGGTCATGTTTCAAGAGTGTTTGACTGGAATAGCTGATCAGACACTGGCTTTGGCCTTTCCCCCTGGAACTGCAGCAGATTTTTTTTGTTGTTGTTTTTTGCTTATGTAAAGCAATAGGCTGAAATAGGACCTGTTTTCAAAGAGAGTAACATAACACTTGCTGCCAGAAGATGAACAAACATCTCTGATCACTGAGGAGCTGCTGCAGCAGTGCAGTGTGGGTTATTTAGGAATCAGGTATCTCCAATGCAGCACTCCTGTGTGCTGACTTTGCTGATTTATATTAAGGGATAATATTATGAGCAGAATCAGCAGGAAATCAAGCAATTGAAGCAAACAAGCCATGGGAAAATCTCTGATGCCATCAATTTTTACTTTGGAACAAATTAACAAAACTGATTGCCTTTCTTTGCAGAGCAATAAGTAGGATAAATCAATCCACTGGGATACACACTCCAAACATAAAAAGCTGCCATAACTATTCCTGATTCCTGTTTGCAATGATGAACCAGATTTAAGTAGCCCAAATCTAAGGCCCAAAAAAGGCAAAACTAATCATACATGAGTCAGTTATTTCACCAAATGTAATAGCAAATGAGGGTTGTGATTTTCAAACCAGACTGTGAAATGGATGCTGGTTTCTCAGTGAGCACCAGAAGGATTTGGGTGAAAAGGATCATGTGATAAGAGAGATGAAGATTAGCATTTTAGCCTCTGTGAATTATCTCATTGGCCTAAGGAACACCCTTTTAAGACAGGGTAGATGGTGTTATGTGGCTCATATTACACCAAAGTAATCTTCCTGAAAAAGTTGTTTTCTTTCTCACCCCCACTTGAGCCTACAAGAGGTTCCCACATGTGTGGGTGTCCTGGGGGTCACTTACCTACTGTGCAGAAGAGGCAGAAAAATAAAGCACTCTGTTGTTTCTCTGTGGGTTTTTTTTATATTTCACTGGTATAAATACATGACAAAAGATTTTGAGATGTCCAGATGCACATTTTTGTGGGGACAACAGAGCTTTGGTCAGATATAAACAGTCCTGAGACTCCACTTTCTAGGCCACCATGTTCCTTCCAAAGGATTTCAGTTCCTTAACTATTCAAAATATGCTAGGATAAAACAGATTTTGCCCCTCAATCATATTCTTTCAACTGGTTGAATGTCAGGGTGCAGTTTTAAAATACAGATAGACCTGAACTATGTCTACACCATTATCAAAAATTACCTCACTCTTTACCCAATGCCCAGCTCCAAGCTCCTGCTCTTTCTTCTCAGTGTCTACAGCCACACAGACAGGAAGATATGCACTGAAATACCTGAATACTAACCCATCCCACCCCCAAAACCTGAAAAAAGAATCACCTGAAGCTGATCTGAAGGCATTGTACTTTATTTGTCTCTGGGTCACCCCTGCAGCTGGGAGCCCAGTGTTGATCTTGTGGCAGCAGACACACGGAGCTGTGGGACCAGCTCTCCCAGAAACCAGGGCAGAGAACACACAAGAGGTGGAGATGAATGAGAATATTTATCACAACAGAGAGCTAAGAAAAGGAAAGAATGAGAGATCAAGATGCAAATTGAAAGCTGGGCAGGAGACAGCAAGAACAGGTGAGAACAGGAACACAAAATAAAGGGAAATAATCTGCCCTGAGGATGGAGACAGAGATCTATGCACTGCATGCACCGAAATGCAGTTTGCTGGATGCACAAGAAGCAGAGATGAAGAAAAGTAGTCAGCATAGCTCCTCACAACAGAAGAGGTGAGGAAAAGCCAGAAAAAGCCTTTTGCAGCAGATACAATTTGCTAGTTAATAAAAGAAATGAGAATGTGCTAAACATTAAGTAATGCACTCTATACCTGTTAAATTTATTTATAGACAGAGAATTATATTCTCTGTGCTTCCTCAAAAGAATATACTGAAACATACTAAGCATGGCTTAGTGCTCAAATGTTTCGTTTTTTCCAGAAGAAAAGATGCTCCTGGGTATTTTGCTAATTAAGATTATGGCCTGACTGAGCCAATAAGAAGTAAACAAGATTTTTGCCTTTGAATACTCCTCATTGTTTGCTTTTGCTTTTGATGACTGATGGCCAACAAAACCTTTTTAAAATCTACAGGAATACAAATAAAGTGGTGCTGAAAGAAGAGGTTCTACCTCCAGGTTGATTAATTTTAGGAAAGAAGAGAATATATTTTGTATTATTAAGAGATAATAAAGATACTGCCACTTAGACTAAATTCTTTCTCTTTTTCCCTTAATTCAAGTTCACCATTTGGGACAAGTAACTTCACAGCTAAGAAAAATGTTCTCTGATTCAACACACTTAAGAGTGAAAGATGTTGTCAGATCGTACCTCCTGTGGAAAACAGAAGTAGCAAAACAGTTGTAGAAGGGCTGAAAAAAAAATTTTTTTAAAAGTCTCTGCTAGGCCTTGGAAGAAATTTTTTTTTTTGGTGAGTTTATTTCCCCCAGACTTGTTTGTACCATGTGTGTGATTCTGTGAAGGGCATATACTGTATGTTAAGTAACATTCAAATCTGGAAGAGAACTGACTGTGCCGTTGTCACACTGTGTGTTTCTTGAAAAAAATTTATAATTTTTTAAGATTTTACAAGGCCTCCTTACCTTGCATTTTATTACTGCAATCACTTATTCCCAAATCACAAGATATTATTTCATTCCTTTTGGGTTTGTTTTTTCCCCCCTCTGGCTACGTCAAGAAATTGCGTTAACAGCAATGTAGGTGTAGTGGGTAGGGTTCCAACCTGGAACACAGAAAATGATAATGGATTAGAAACTTACAGCTAAATGCCTGCTTTTCACTGTGACACTCAAGGACCCGGGTTATTTAATGAGGTATTTTGCATAACTGAAGAGTTGCTCTAAAGTAGTTGCTCTAAAAATGGATACAAAAGATCCACATGGATCAGGTGGATAGAACAAGTAATAACTTTCTGAGAAAAATTTGAGAAAAATGACAGATTGGGAATGATCAGATTCCACAGGTTCTGTGTATCAGCTCTGCACAGGAAGCAGATGAAAACGAGTCAGGCAGACTTGGACAAATGAAAAAGAAATTTAACCTGAAACCGACTTTAAGGAAAGCCACAGAAAGGCACATGTACATCTAATATTTATTCCATGTACATGTTTAGGATAGATTGTTCGATAATACTTTTTAAGAATTAACTAAGAAATTGCTCTTTAGCTATGACCACTTTTTATCAGTCATATGTTGCTTAATCTGCAGATCTTCCAAAAATAAGAAAAATATTATTAAAAGCTGAAATAAAATATTTTAGAATTATATTTCAATAAGCTAAGAAAAGATACCCAGGGCCAAATTAATCTCTGTTGCCATCACACTGACCACAACTGAATCACATTTGGAAACTTCTGCTTTTGCCTTGCCAGCCATGTATCCACATCTTGCAAAACTAGGAACTAATCCAACAAGCCACATTTCTGGGGCTATTCACTATCCTGGAAGTTCATTTGCTGTCACAGCCACTCAGAAGGAAACTTTGCATTTCGGTTCTGAAACTGCCAGTTATCAGAAGAGCAACACAGCTGGGGAAGGGTCTGGAGCACGAGTCCTGTGAGGAGCAGCTGAGGGAGCTGGGGATGTTTATCTTGGAGAAAAGGAGGCTCAAGGGGGACCTTGTGACTCTCTGCAACTGCCTGACAGGAGGGTGTAACCAGGTGTGGCTCGACCTCTTCTCCCAGGGAACAAGTGACAGGACAAGGGGAAATGGCCTTGAGTTGCACCAGGGGAGGTTTAGATTGGACACCAGGAAAAGTTTCTCCACAGAAAGAGTTGCCAAGCGGTGGAACAGGCTGCCCACAGAAGTGGTTGAGTCACCATCCCTGGAGGTATTTAAAAGACATGGAGATATGGCACTTAGGGACATGATTTAGTGGTGGGTTTGGCAGTGCTGGATTAATGGCTGGAGCTGGTCTTAGAGGTTTTTTCCAGCCTTAACAATTCTGTGACTCTTACACATGAGGACCTTGTCTTACTGATTCATTACTGAGTGAAAATGTGAGACAGGATCTGTAAGAGCCCTGACTCTCTTATAAAACTGCCCTTGAGTTAGACCAAAGGTCCATTCAGTCCACTGTTACATATCTGGCAGTAGTAAATGGGCTACATGGCCTCATGAGAATGGTACTTCCTGCTGTCCATTCCCCTGTCCTTTCCTGGTATCCAGAACCAGGGATGTTAGTGAGTACATTTCTCCTTGGTTTCTTCCAGATTCCCTTTATGCACATGCCTTTGTCACATCCTTTTTAGCCTGCCTTCACCATCCCCTGTTACAATAGGCTCCCAAAGTGCTTTCCTTTTCCTAAAACTGTCTCAAACTAGCTTCATCCAGTGCCACCTACTTCTTGTGTCGTGGGAGCTGCGAGAACATCAACCTGCCATTTAATTTATTCACCACCTTCTGTGTCTCCTAAACTTAATTGTAAATCTTCTCAGCCACCTCCCCATGGGCTGAGCAGTCACAGTGTTTGCTGGGGCCTCATGCAGGTATGGATCTATTTAGCTGTCCAAGAGTGTCTGCCTCTGAATTGAGCTAGTGAACTTCTTAGTTTATGGCAAAAAGAAATAGGCAAGAATTGCCATTTATTCAGTAAATCTATATTCAGGATGAAACCCAGATAGACAGTAAGGTTTGAAAGATAAATATTCAATATTCAGTATTTTTTCTACTAGCATACAGAGGAATTCATCACTCATAATTAGGGACTCATACTAAAGGTACCAGTATTGCTCTTAGGCATAGACAGAATCACAGAATCACAAGGTTGGAAGAGGCCTTACGATCATCGAGTCTGCTTCTCAGACTGCCACGCTGGCAGGGGAGCTGGGGGTGCTTGGGAGGAGGCACAGCCAGGAAAGGTGACCCCAACTGACCAAAGGCATATTCCAGACTGTGTGACATCGTGTTCAGGATATAAGGTGGAGGGAAGAAGGCGGAAGGGGGCATGTGTGGCATGATGACATTTGTCTTTCCAAGTGACACTTGGATGTGGTGGGCACTGCTCTCCTGGAGATGGCTGAACTCCTGCCTGCCCATGGGAAATGATGAATTAACTCCTTGTTTTATCTTGCCTGTATGTGTGGCTTCTGCTTTCCCTATTAAACTGTCTTTATCTCAACCCTCGAGTTTTCCAGCTTTTACCCTTCCAACTCTCTCCCAGACTCACTGGTGGGGGTGTGAGCCAGTGGCTGCCTGGGGTTTGGCTGCTGGCTGAGGTTAAACCACAACAACCATTTATCACTCACCAAACAGCTACTTTGAGACCCTACAAACAAACAGGACCTGGCCACAATTCACCCAAAGAGAGGCCCCACCTGGGGCATCCCATCTCCCTTCTGTCAATTTGCTGTGCCCAGGAACATGGTCCACATGCACCTACCACAAAAAATGGAGTAGCTCACTTTTACCATTCTTTGGTTCTATGTAATCCTGCACCCAGAGAAAGGTGTTATGCATCATAACTTCTGAGACACATAAGAGATATAACCAAGTCAGGGGCAGTGGCACTTTCAGATTGATGAGATTTAAAGTTCAGAGTAGGGTGGGCACGCTCAGCTTTTGATAAATGCTGAAGGGATAGTACCTGCAAACCCTACATGCAGGGGTAGGCATTAGATTCATCCCTTCATGCATATTCAGGCCTATTTCTCTCCACCTTTCCACCTAACAAACTGATAAAACTAAAAAGATGTGTTACAGCTTAACAAGATTGACAAATTCTGATTTTTTCTATCATTTAGTTGGTCAAAGTTGAACAAATTGTAATGCACACTTTGCCATTTTTCAGTGTTAATTTTTTTATTCTCTCTTCTCCTCCCAAAATAACAAATTATATTGAAAGAAAATATTGGTGTTTTTTTAATTACTTCTGGGCTAAGACCAAGTTTCTAAGTGGAAGCAAATTTTCATGTCCAAGTTATAACCCCTGAAAAACAACTTAAAATGAGAATGCTGACCCAATTTTAAGTAGAATGACATGAGTGGCGCCAATATAATGTAGTCAAAACCTGTGGGAAATAAAGTATTTTGTACCAGGAGGATATGAATTTCCCAACTCAGAATAAAGTATACATCTGGTATTTACTGGATTCTAGCAAACATAACAATTTCGCAAACATGCAAGTGCTTCAGGGAGTATAGGATTCAATCACAGTTCAAAACCTCTTCATATCAGACATATTTGAGACAAAGGATTTAAAAGCCACGGGGGCTAGTTTCTTTCCTTCTTCCAGAAAGTCAAGTGGGATGTATCCCGAGTGGATAATGGTAATAGGAGTTCAGCAAAAGATCTACCTAGAAGAAGTGTTCAAAGGCCTACAGAAAATCAAAGATGTTATAAAGCACCTAAAACAATGCACTGTGTAGTAACCATGCAGCATGGGAACCATAGGAACGCGCCAAAAAGGATGAGAATGGGAGTTTATATGTCCTTTGTGAGTCAGCAGATGTAGCTTCAATGCTGACATGAAGCAGAGCCTGAAATGAGCTATTATCATGTTGTTCTTTATTAGTTGTTAAGCACTGACATTTTATTCAGTTCTTCACCAGAGAGCCCTTGTCCTATTGGATTTACAGTTACAGGCCCCCTGCCATTTGTTCCAGCCAACTCTTAACTCCTCTCAAACTCCTAACGTCAAGGTGGATAAAAAGATCTGCCAAGACAAATCCAATGACTGCACAAAAAACTACATTGAAGCAATGATACAAGGCTTGAAATAGAGAAAGAGTTAACGGCACTTTTACAAATTACTTACTGTGGGAAATAGAGAAAAAGGAAATGTTTAAGAGTGATGTGAATGGGAAGAGATGGATTAGTAAAACAATGGATTAGTCCTCTCTTGAGGACAGGAAAACTGGCACAAAGAACTGCAGAGAGTACTCGAGCTCTACCCAGGAAAGAGGAAGGAATAGCTGTGAAAGCAAAAGGAGCGGTAGGATGGAAATTGAGTTTACAGGACAGGTAGATATTGTGCCTCCCAGGTAAAGAATGCAAACAGAAAATACAAAAAACGTAATGACTCACATTTGTCACAGGTTGTCCCTCTGCCTTTCTTTAATCTTGCCCTCAGCTGCACAATCTCACCCTTGGGCTGACACAGGCACTCATCTGATGGGAGAGGGACCATCTTCCCAAAAGAAAACTACTTGCTTGCTCCTGTTGGCTTATTTTCTATCAAATTAGCCACTTGAAGAGCAATGGAGAGAACATAGGAAAGACTGTATCTTGCCTATACCAGTGAGTCACTAAATCAGTTTAGCCAGCTTCTCCCTTAAATGCAGTCCTAATGTACACACAAAAGTTCTTCAGCCTTCCTCAGGGGCTCCATGATGTAAAAGCATTTTTTTCTGACAGGGAGCTGCCTCACTCACTCCACTGATAGATTCACACTCGAATGCAAGCACGACTGAACTTCAGAAGCCTTATTATGAAATCCTACTTTTGTTCTCAGCCGTTTTAGCAGGTACTGTTGTCTTTTTCACAATGTCTAAAAATGTGTGAAATTATTGGTAAGATTCACCCTGGTATGCTGCTAGCCACACAGGTGTCACTGAGCATTTCATAAATATGAAAGCCTGTAGCCTCTAGACACTAGTTACCAAATCTCATCAACTTCACATCAGCACATTTTAAGCAGGAATGGCCAATAGGTAGCACAGCTGTTTATTTTTAAAATAATGCTGACATCTAGTGGCTGGCTGCACTCACAGAGGTCTGGGCTGATCTGAAAGCTTCATGAGTGTCATTAGCCACCCTTTGGAGGCAAGAGGCTCCAGCTGGAAATGTCACATCCATCCCAACTGTTCAAACTGTGCACTATTCAAACAAAGAAAAAACATAGTTCTGCAGAGAACATAAGCTAAATTTAAAAAAAAATACAGGCTAAAAAAAAATTCCCCCTCTTTTGTAGCTGGAAATTACCATATAATAAAAGAAATAGAGGCCAGATGATTAAAAGATGATGAGGTCAAAACTGCTGCCAGCTGAAGCTGAAAAAAAGAGAAGATTAATGGTGTCTTGTCCTGTCTTATCTGTACACTGAGCTTTCTGTTGAGAGACCTATAGGCTGCAAATGAAATAAAATTATACAAGGTTGAACCTCTTTCTTATAAAGTTGTGCAAAGAAAAACTGTACCTATCTCATTTTGGCCCCATACTGCAGCCCTGCTCACTTTAACTGCCAGAAGACTGCCAGAAAACTGTAAAAATCTTGTAGATATGTCTCCTACAAATGATGATCACTGCTCATACACCTCTCCCTCACTGCCTTTGCCTTCTGATGCATCAGAAAGCAAGGACAGACCTCTTCCTTACACAGCACATTTTGATTTCCCTTAATAACTGAAACATCTGGCCCCTGAAGAAAAGACTGGAAATATTTGTATATTCACATGCCAACTAAACCGTGAGGCAGTTCCCTCTCTTCACAGTTATGCAAAGCACATCCGAGATTTTCACAAACTATTGTTTGTTAGAAAGACCATAGGATGATCCTGCCTCTCTCCTGGTGCAGGAGTAAAACAGACAACCCAGAGATGAGCAACCCAGCCTTTCTCATGCCCAAATTGCAATTGTGCCATTTTCTCATGACAGGAGGTGCATTTTCATCTGCAAACAAGTTACTGGAGTAGGAAATGGACTCCCATCTGAGTACTGTGCCCAGCACTGAGGCGCCCAACATAAGAAGGTCTTGGCTAGAGTCCAAAGGAGGGACATGAAGATCTAGAGAGCTGCAGCACCCCTCCTATGAAGACCAACTGAGAGAGCTGGGGGGGTTCAGGCTGAAGAACAGAAGGCACCAGGGAGACATTATAGCACTTTATGGTACCAAAAAGGGCTACAAAAGAGCTGGAGAGGGACTTTTTACAAGGGCATGTAGTGATAGAACAAGGGTAAATGGCTTTAAACTGTAAAATGGCAGGTTTAGATTAGGTATTAGGAATAAACTCTTTACTCTCTGGGTTGTAAGACACTGGAACAGGTTTGTCCAGAGAAGCTGTGGATTCCCCATCCCTGGAAGTGTCCAAGGCCAGGCTGGGTAGGGCTCTGAGCAACCTGGTGGAAGATGTCCACGACAGAAGAGTTGGAATTAGCTGATTTTTAAGGTTCCTTCCAACCCATATCATTCTATGATTCTATGAAATACACGTCATACACCTATGGCGTTACTTTTTTCCCATCAAGAAAGGTCCAAAGAGTCTCTTGCTGTACTTTGCAACAGTACCTGGTTTCTTCCAGATGAGACTTTGCTGGAGGAAGGCAGGTGTCTACTTCTTCCAGTTGCCAGGGAGTGCTGGAGAGAACAGGTAACAAAGCAGAAAGCAGGATTCCTGGCAGAAAACAGGTGCCATTGCTCCTGCTATCCCAGGAAGTACACAGACTGGCACTGAAAAGCTGACAGGGATCAAAGGTAGTTCAGGGAGAATCACAAGAAGTAGGACCATACCAAGGCTACTGATCATTCAAGAAAACCAGCACACAGTAGAGACATGAATTCACACTTCATGGCACAAAAAATACTGTATCTCAGTACCAGAAAAACAGGAGTTGAGCCCATCTCATCAGATGACAAACTAAGAAGTCCAGATGACAAAAAGTCCAGCAATCCATCTTCATTAAAATTGTAAATTTCATATATCGAAGAGAAGTAAATGCTTAGTGTTGTATGAAATAGCAAAGTCCTGAGGCAACAGAGCCACTATGTGATCCATGTGATCTGTGCTGGTTTTCATCTCATTGCTCTGGCAGCTTTCCTACAGGCTGAAATAGAATACTTAGCAACAGTAGACACGTTATTCTAAATATCTTGAACAATGAATATTGTCTTAAGATATTGCATAACAAGACAAAAATATATTTGCAAAACATTGGGCAATTAACTCAACACAAGGAACTGACACAGGAACTTTTTTTCCTGAGCACTAGCAAGGACTGGTCTCTAAATCCCCAGTTCCATCATTAGCACAGTAAGAGGGTGTTATTTAAGAAAATGTTTTTAATTTCAACTCTCATTACTTTGAAAACAATTACTCAAATCCCTGTCCAACCAAATTCAAAGTATTTACTGAAGATTCATGTGTAAAGAAGTGGAAAAAAGGCCTCCCACAGATGTTTCATTTCTGATTGCTGCAAATGCCTCAGCTCTACTGGCAGCCAACAGTACAGAGAACTCAACTAGCTTTATTCACAACTATTTGCCACCCTTCCACAACACTCCCTCTGAGGTGACTGTTTTCCAAAGAGAGTCCTCCACAGAACATGGAGGAGGCTTTATCTAAAAGATAAAGTATCTGGAATGTTTAGCAACACTTTCCTACACAGTAATGCAGTGTTATTATAGCTGCCCAGTTCTACAATAGCTGCCCAGTTCTACAATAAATACTTGTAATGACATTTTCTACTCTACAACAGTCAAGAAATCCAACTGCATGGAGTGACACCTAGGTATCACTGGTGATTTATCAAGTAATTGTTGGGTTGTGAACTAAAAGAATTTGATTAATGATTTAATTATGATCAAATGATAAGTAATTGATGATTGACTAGAAATTAGATGATAATCACATGGTCATTAAGCCATCACTTAAGGGTAATTAATGAGTGATCTGACAAAGACCTAAATGATGCCTTAGTAATTCAGACAGCTGTCAAACGCTGTACTATTTGACACACTTGTAAGAAATAAGTGGATACTGTAATAAACAAATAGATGGATATATATAAATGTCACTAGCACACCATATATCTTCAGGCTGAAAGTAAAATGCTCCTTACCTCACTGCAGAGACCAGACGCTGGTAAGGAGCCTCTCAGCCCTGAGGAGTGACCTGGAGAGCCGTCCCTGCTGCCAGGGAGGCCCGGGCCCGCCAGCACGAGAGCAGCAGAGCTCAGCGGCTCGAGGTGGCCACGGGCACTCCGAGGGCAGAGCGAGGCACTCGCGGCAAACGCTGCCCTGGCGCTCGGGCACCGGCGCGGCTGCGGAGCTTTAGCTCTGTCTGCTCCCAGCTCGGGCTGCTGCCGCTAAGTCCTGAAAAGACACGGCCCGGGAGCCTCAGTCCCTGAGGAGATGCGGCCTCGCACGGCTCTCCCGGGATCGGTCCGGCCGGCCCGGGGGCGATGCCGGAGCCAAGGCACCGCTCGGGCCCATCACCAACCTGACCGGTCCACAGATTTGCTGCATTAACTTACTACTTAAGCATTGCTGCCAGCACAAAACGTGCATGTAGTAGCCCCTTAAACAGATGTTTGTCTGAATATTTGTAAGAGAAAATATAAGTTATTGAAAAGTCATTATTGAAGCTTATCCAGGGAAAAGGAAAAAAAAAAATCTCACTTCTCTGAACTGTTACATACACTGCTGAAGATCTGCCAACAGGTTGTCAAGCTCTTTCATAGGAAGGTTTTCAATTCAGATCTTGCATACATTGAAGTGAAAAGCAGTGATATGAGTTATTTAATTCCACTTCTCTACACTTTCCAAACATCCTGCATTCAGAAGACCCATAATGAAAAAAGAGATCTGTCTGGAAATAGAAAAGTATTCCCCTACCTTGCATGAGGACTCTCATCCTAAATGCTGTACTGACCGATGATGCCTATGAAAGTACATTACCAATGATTCAAGCAGAAACCAAATGCAAAATAAATCTGAACATTATCTATACTATCAATTACAGAATTAGAAATTTCTTGACTAGGTGCTAATATCAATCCTCTTGAAGATAAAACCACACAAAAAAAGAATGTTTAATTAATAATGCTAAATACCCATGCAAATTTTACTTCAGTGGTATACACAAAAAATTCTTAAAACAAATCCACTGTACCCCTCATTTGATACACCACATCGATAGTACCAAGGCTTTGAGGTGATACCGACCTAAAGCAGATCCAATTCCTTGCCCAGAGCACTCAGCAGTCTCTTTGTCCCAAAACTTCCACACAGGAAGTTAACAAGTCTCTTCCTTGAACCAAGGATGTGACCTCCACTTGTGGAAAGCTTCGAAGTCCTCACAAAGCTTCCCAGAATTTACCTATTTAGTTAACATAATCATTTCAAAGTGTCAAAACCACAAAGTCAGTTAAAAATTGTATCTCAGTATAAATTCACTTAGCTTTACGAACTTTCTATTGGTAAACGTAGTGTCTATGAAGATTTCTTTATAAAAGGAATCCCAAACATTGCTATTAGGATTTTCAAAAACATTTCATAAAAAGGACGCATTTGATGAACTTGTGCGTGAACAGAAGCAGTTTCAAATTTAAGTGTAAAGCTTTTTAGTGGTTTTGGGGTTAGTTTTTGCCTTCAAAATGTGAACATACTGTTTCTGGATCATGTTCTGAAAAGGTTCTGAAAAATAACTTATTTCTTTATTTGTGCAATTCTCTCTCCTCGCCTTCTCACATGGCATTGCCACAAGCTTGCAGTTTAACAGACTCTTTTCAACAGTTACTCAGACTACAAAGCAAACAGTCTAGACAGGTAACAATCTAGCAATCTAATAGAAAATGCATCCAAGCATGACCTCTGCAAGATGATTTTCAAAATCCAAAAGTGCAGTATGTTACAAATAAGGGTCCTTAAGGATCACAAGGAAAAAAGTTCAGTTTCCTGAAAGAAAGTGCCACAAAATTAAAACACCAAGGTACAAACACACTTACAGGAGTGATGGAAATACCTAAACTTGCTTACAAATTTTTCCCCAAACCCCAAAATGTTGTTCCAAAGCAATTTAACAGATAAGCCACAAATATTCTCCTGTTACAATGAACTGTTTGGAGAGATGAAAGGTACCTCACTATAAAATATTAATATAATGGATGATGTCTGAAAATAGACTGATATATCTTCCCCCTCCAGCTGCACAAGAATGACTCCGTCAGGGTTCTAGTTCTCGTACTACTGAAAGGGGACTATACCACTTACACTGACATNATAGAAACAGGCCTATGGCAAATTAATATTGTTCAAGTGTTTCCTTGGACAGGAGGGCAGTCTTCACATCATCATAAAAGATACCCATGTACTACAGGTCACTTTAGGAACTTTTCAGGCAACTCACACAAACAAGTTTTCTTTTCATTGACCAAACCATTGCAATTACAATTACCCTCGCTTATGGCAAGCATATCCATCCATGTGACAGCTCTCATCACTTTTCCCCCAGGAACTATCTCACTGGTATTCTCCAAGCTGTTCATGATCACTTCAGGGGGAAAGCATTTGTCCAGTACTTTCACTGCAGACAGTAAACCAAGTATGAAGAAAATTACTCCCTTTGGGAAGTACGCATATTGGCATGAGTAATTCAATTGTTTTAAGTACACTTTATCACAGGGCTAAAATTTATACATACACACATTATTTGACCTTTATTAGCAATAGCAGCTCTATCTGCCAGGTACCACTAGGATATAATATTAGAGCTATTCTTTGTCTTGTCACAGCATGAGTTTAGCCAGAGATATCTGTGTTCCAAGAGGCAGATGGATGATTCCAGTCAGAATACAAACAGTAGAGGAAATACAAAAGGAGCTGCACATCTCAGTAAAGGATGGCAAATGTAAAACAGAGGAAACAGTGAAGCTCTGTCACATTGATACAGCTAGCAAAAACCTTTCAAGGTTACATAAAATCAATGCCACAAACACACTGAAAAGTATTATTGCAATATACACTGCCTAGCTTTAACTTCAAGAAGCCAGTTGTTAGGATAATGACAATCTCAAATTTGTTCTTAATATACTGTCATTTACCTCTCTCTCAGATCTGGGGTGTGAGGGTATTTTCGTGAATAGATAAACTGGGGTTTAAGATGAACTAAGATAAGCTTTGTTTTCAACAGTGTAAAAATCAACCTGACATATTAGGCTATTAGTGAAAGCATAAGTATTTAATTTCTTAAGGTGTGAAACGGCTCTTTTTTAGATAACACAAGCAAACAGGGTTATGTAAAATCTTACCATTCCTTTACTTCAACAGTTTTCATTCATTAACTCCTGCCCAAGTAAGTGCGTGCTGATAACTAACAGCAGTCTACTAGGCATGCTGACCAAGCAGGCATGTTTTTCTTATTTAGCCTTATCAAGTTCAGCTAGGGATTTCCTCGAACAATTTGTTAATTGCGCCAGCTTTCAGTCCTACAGCAAGCTTCTTTAACTTTTAGGACTGAGAACCAACCTCCCTCTAACAGGTAGCTTTTAAAAACCTCAGTCCTCAACACAACCTCAATCCCTACCTCATTTGACATCTGATCAATGACGAGCGTATGAAACCACCAAAACCAAAATGGAAGTACAATAAAAACCAAATTAGGCAGGTCTTATTAAAAATTATTACATTTTTGTTACATCAAATGCAATACACCAGGGGCTCAGCTGCCAGGCTCTCAAGGGTATCCCCACGACTGGCAGCGTGTCCTTCTGCTCACATGATAGCAGAATTAAGCTTCCCTGATAAACCACCATTAAGCCAAGGATCATCTACTTCAGTTCCTCAGCAGATGTTCTCACACCTCTATCCAGCTGCGAGCAGGGGACATGCAGCCTTGATTCACCACAGGACAACCTGTGCCTATTGGAATGCTCTTCCATGCAGTCAACAGAGCTACGAAGATGAACCCTGCCAGTAAGGGGAGGGCAGTGAATGAGGATTAGGGAGGACATGATGACCCTCCACCAGCCCCTCACACCGTGTCTTCCCTTTGAGCCAGAGTAACTTGTTTCTGTGGCTAGACTATGCAAAGTTACTTGAAGTCTGTTAGGTTCAAGGCTACAGTCCACTAATTATCCCACTCCCTACAGATCAGTCACTTCAAATATGTGAAAAACACATAGCCTTCTGAAGAAGCCTATGCAGACATAACTGACCAATAATAATAAATGCATGAGATTTTTCTACATCTGTGGTAACATTTACCGTCAAAGAGAAACTCCACTGAAAAAAGATAATCAGCCAATCTTGTAATACTAACAACTTAACCAGGCACTTTTCTCCTAGCTGTGATGTTTGAAAATGTATTTGTATCTGCTGCCTCCATATTTACATGATAGTTGTCTTTCTTATCCTAGTGAAAAATTTCTGTCCCTCTGGGCTACACAGTCGGTTTCCTACCCGCAAACACAGACCAAGTATAAGATAATGAAGTTTTCAAATTTCCAAATTACAACAGCTGCAAGAAATAAACAGCAGGCACCGTAACATTATAGTGCAGCTAAATTTCTATTAAAAATAACACTGTGTCAACAGAAGTATTTTTTTTTATTTCCAAGTGTTCAAATTGTAATTACACATATGCCATTTAACCATTTTTTATTTCAACATTAAGGTAATTACAGTTGAAGGGCTCTATTTCCAGTGGCCTCTGCATTGGATATCCACCAGAGCAAAACAAGAAACATTCCACATGGCTAACAATGAGACATTTGAGTTACCAGAATTACAATCATCAACCTTTTTCTTTTGCTAACATACCACATACATACATAACCAGGGCCATTTTCTTTAGAAGAAATAACAAAATTAGTACTGCATTTGTTTATTTTCAATATGAACATCTCTACATACAAGCAACATGGTACATGACAGTTTGATTATCACACATACAGTACTTTGGCAGCTCTGTGATGTGTTTTTTCCCCTAAACTCCAGAGTAGGCTTTATTTATAAAACATATTGCTAATATGCCCTGCATAAACACCAAGAATCAAATTTATCTTTCATCCACCTAAATGGGAGAGGGAGCAGTGCTTTTATCTTGCATTAGATAGCCTCATCATACATGCACAATTTTCTTCCGTGGACACTTCTACACATATCCTAGCTAACAGTCTGCAAAAAATAATCTTTATTCAAAAAACATTTGAATTTTCTTCTCAAAGTAGAGAAGCTACAGATGACTACAGGACAAATCACTAGCAATTATTTCAAAATAATACTGAATGTGTCACACTTTTATCGAGGTTACTTGCATGTTACCATCTTACAAGCACGTCAGTTGCCTGATCAAGTCATCCCATTTTGAGCTCATTTGTGAAACTGACTTGTCTCTTTTGATACCTACTAATAACTCATAGTTCATAGTTAACAAATACTAATTTCTTTGAATACCTCTGCCATCAATTTCCACATGAAAACTAATCACTATATTAAACCTTTTCACTCAGTCTCCCCAAATGAATGATTTTAATTTCCCACCTTCCTGAACACAACTGACCTATTAGCACAATAATCTAAGTGAGGACAATCTTCCCTCTAATATAACCATGCACTTTTCAGTAGCCACTTCAAAACTGAGGTAAAATGCATGAAATCTGGTTGCAAAATTTCAGACTTAAAGGAACAAAATCACATTATATATATTGCAATAAAAAACACCTAGAACCTGTCTATAGGGATCTGAAGCAATTTATTTCACTCACACGTGAAATTTTAGCAGCTATTTCATATTTATTCTATTTGGTCCAAATAGCCCTATATGTTGTTAAGAGTCACTCAAAGAAGAATACTGTGCCCAAAATCGTATCTGCTAGCAAAACCATCTCTCCACCCTTTTATTCACCCTCAATCAGTTCTTAAAAACTTAAGATTTATTGAGGTATACAAAAACAGATCTTAATTTGTAATATGTCAACAAAGGGTAAATTAAAATGCAGGTGAAGATATGTGACATATTTCAACTAAGTAACATGCTCTTAATTTGATGAAGTCTCTCTTCCTCAGCCTTTAATACCTATTTGCATTGAATTATGACCTCTGCAGCACATAAACAGACAGCATATGGCACTTACAATCATGTCTGCAATATAAACAACTACATAAAAATGTTCTGTA
Source organism: Dicaeum eximium (assembly GCA_013396995.1). Classification (NCBI taxonomy): domain Eukaryota; kingdom Metazoa; phylum Chordata; class Aves; order Passeriformes; family Dicaeidae; genus Dicaeum; species Dicaeum eximium. The sequence continues at coordinate 213,035 of VWZP01004022.1, read as the reverse complement.
ACTAAACAAACAGTAAATCTTGTTTATCGATACAAAATTTAGCGACTATCTATCATCAAATGGGAAAATTACACATAAACTAATTGGACATTCACCAGTCCTGAAATGTCCTTTTTCATAAAGTTGTTTTATCTTCTCACTTTGGTTAATTATGCCAGAAAATGTACTCCTCCAATTCTGCTTCCATTTCTTTGCTGTAGTTATTTTGCGCCAGCAAACTCTGATCTTGCACCATTAACTTGCACCCTGGTGTGCCCCTTACATCTCCAAGTTCTCCATCACATTCTCCCTTCTCCCTTCCATTGTCGGTGTCAGCAAGCAGCCCTTCCTCTAGGGCAGCATCTTGTGTAACAAAGGTTCCATGGGGCAGAGGCTTTTTTGTCCAGGAGGTACCGGGGCTGACCAGCCAAGCTCGCTGGGTCCCGGTCCTCCGTGCAGCGGGTGAGCTCCCTGTGCGCGCTAAGCACCTTCTGCACAAAGATAAACCAGCCGTGCACGCATGAGCCGCAGGAAGCAACCCGAGCTCTGAGGTCTGGGCACGCAGCGTGCACGGGGCACTAACATGACAGACAGACATTTTGGCTGCAGCAGTTTTAACCCTGTTTGATTGTTTAACCTGTGTTACAGTCTAATTTAAGCATCATTGTTTATGCAATACTTTCAAATTAAAAAAACCCTACAGACAGGTAAACCACTCCTTCTCCATAAAACAACTGGTTATTATGTGTTCCAGAATTAATTTAATGCAAACCTTGAAGAGTGTTCTAACTAATAACCATATTTGGAGCCTTTAAATACTGTCTTATTCTGAGGTATATGTCTATTACCATAGAAGTTAATGCTTCACATCTGAAGTTCAAAGGAAAAGGCTACTTGTATTTTCTAGGTCAAGCAAGCTATAGAAAAATGGGAAGAGAGAGCATGTGTTTTGTGTTCAAAGTGTTACTGTTTAACATAATGCTTCATGCAAATAATGCAAAAAAAAGCTATGTATTCAAGACTGTTAGCATCTGAATAAATAGGGTAAATTAGCAAATACAGTATTGAAAATTATCTACAAAAATGTGTTTTTCCAAGTATTCATTGTTTGTATCAAGTCTTAAAGCAGAAAACTGCAGGGCAATATGAAAGAAAGTGGAATTTAAAAAAGTGAAACTGAGACATTTCAATAAATCCCCTCAGAAAACAAATCAATATTCACTGTAAACTAAACTGAAATTAAAACAACAACTAAAGCTATCAGGTGGCCTTATCAGCAAACACCTTAAATCAAAAGGCCATAAACAAGTATGCTTTACATATTACTTAATTTGTTTATTTTACACCATGGGGTGAAAGCAACACAATTCCTTTTAGTAAAGTATACACAAATAGCCTCACTCAGAATACACTTTTAATGCACATAAAAAAAGTATTCATCTTACAAATTGTTTTGCAATCCAAATATACAATAGCTTGGAAAACAATATTTTAGAAAACTAAAGCCAATGTAAAAAGACTGCTTAATACAACTAAATGATTTAAGTTTTTGTATGGCTCTGTCTTTAGAGTTTTCTTACTGCATCATCAATATCAGAAATCTGTTCTTTCAGCTGGTTCCACTGTTCTGGATTTAAAGAAATACCTGAAAAGCATTAAAAATAAACACTTAAGACAAAACAAAAATTGTGGTGCAGGATCGGTGCAATTGCTATAAAGGCTGCATTTGTACACTAAGCCTATGTTATAATATTAATACTTGAGTTACTTTAACAGCCATCTTAGTCACAAAGTGAAACTACCCATTTCCAGTGCTTCAACTAAACTTCAGGTTAGTTCCAGACAAGTTTACAAAGCAAATGTGTGTAACATAATTGTACAAGTACTAGGCTAAACTCAAGAAGTGAAATACAACTCTGGCCTTGACAGAAGGCAGTACCAATGTCTGGAGCGATAAGTAGGAAATAATTTGTATTCCTGTTGGTTGCTAAAAGCTGTATGTATGCAGACAGATCTGCTGTGCACTTTTCAAGCACTGTAATTC